>LPNX010309072.1:656870-728114 GCA_001517045.1 Pseudotsuga menziesii | reverse complement strand
CTAAGTATGCTTGTGACCTTCTTCGTCACTTCCACATGGAAGATTGTAAACCAGCCCCTTCTCCCTTCCAGTCTGGAGTCAAACTTTCTGCCACTTGTATTTCCCCTGAAGTAGATGCCACCTTGTATCATCAGCTTGTTGGTAGTCTTTTATACTTGACTCATCCCCGTCCTGACCTTTCCTTTGCCATTGGTCGTGTTGCCCGTTATATGCAAACTCCTCATGAAAGTCACTGGAAAGCAGCAAAAAGAATACTTCGATATATTCAAGGTACAATTCAGTTTGGGATTCATTACAATACAAGGGGGAAACCTTTGTTGGTTAGTCTCACTGATTCAGATTGGGCCGGCGATCCTGATGATCAAAAGTCTACTGCAGGTTATGTTTTCAGTCTGGGATCTGGACCTGTCACTTGGGCTTGTAAGAAACAACAAGCTCTTGCTCTTTCTTCAGCAGAAGCAGAATATCAAGCCGCAGTTAATGCCAGTCAGGAAGCGATATGGCTTCGACAGATCCTTTCAGAGTTTGGATTCGAGCAGTAGCAGCCTACTCCACTTTGGTGTGACAATCAAAGTGCCATCAAGCTTGCCAAAGATCCAGTTCTACATCAGCGCAGCAAACACATTGAGCTACACATGCACTTCATCAGAAATCTTGTTCATGATCGTGTTATTGAAGTGCTCTATTGCCCTACAGATGATCAAGTTGCAGACATCTTCACCAAGTCTCTTACAGAAGCGAAGTTTTCTAAACTTCGGTCTATGTTAGGAGTTCAGAAATGTGTCCTTAAGGGGGGATAGGCTCTAATGCCTCCTTCCCATAGATTTAAAAATCGAAATTGGTCGAGAGTCAACTCCGAATCGATAATGAATCAGTCATAAATCCAGCCTATTTGAATTTAATAAATCGGTTTGCTAAAAAATACACAAAGTATTTAAATTTTAAAGAAAAACAACATTTTTAAGATTATAATCCATGATTCCAAGGCATTGAAGACAAAATACTAAATAGCCAAAATCTGCTCATGTATATACCATATAAGAGTCAATATATCAAAATGGCACAAAGTGTACTGTTAATGGCACAAAGTATCAATTTGGATTGTTAGTTTAACATTTTTGCTTTGGAGGATGAAAATCCTCCAAATTAAAATCTGTTGGATTCCTCATTGGAAGTTTTCCTGTACCATCTCCTCAATAAAATAGAAATGCATCTGAGGTATCTCGTGTCTAAAATGTCTTTGCAATGGGATAGTCATCTATTTTTCTTATAAGATTACACGTTTCTAGTGTAAAGGTCTGATAAGCCCTGCATCATTTGATAAAATATACGTGGTTGCACAAGTCCATGTTCTTTTATATCCATTTCATAAAATATACAGAAGCACAGTGTGCATGCATTTATCATCTTTTGATATTGTCCCTTGTGACTTGGCTTATTTATTTAAGCTGAAAAATTAAAATAATAAAAGCTTCTATCTAATGTTTCGTGAATTAAATATTGACAGGCATATATGGAAATAAAATGTCTCGGTGGTCGAAATGGAGGGAGAAGGGAATCTGTTGTTCTTGCAACCCATGAAGAAATACATCCCACTGCAATGCTAAGTGTTAGTGCTGGTCTAACTCCTTGGTCTGACCACAATCAAAGTTCACGTAACATGTATCAATGCCAAAAACCCTGTTTTTTAACCTTTGCAGGGTCCACATCTAAACCGGTCGGTTTAAGTAGTTACTCGGCCGAACATACCGGTTCGGTACCGAACCGATTTATTGCCCGCTTTGAATCGACTTGCCAGTAAACCAGTGAATCGACCGAATCCGATTCCGGTTCCACCGATTTTTAAAATTGAGCTCCTTCCTTCTCCTAATAGTGTCACTTTTGTAAATCCTTCAATCATATCCCAAGTTGTTCTTAAGGGGGGGTGTTAGGATATTTAGACACTTAGGAGTTAGTTAAGATCAACTTGTGTAATATATCCGTTAGGTAAAAGTGTGTTTCTTTAGTATGCATTAGTATGCATTTGTAAATATTCTAATTTGACGGTCACGATATGTTCTAGACATAGAGTGATCCGACGGTTCAACTTCTCTTAGATCATACCTACCATTGATCCGTGGCTTAACACCCGATTGGTCTATGATCTTTATTTAAAGAGCATAGAGGGTCCTTGGCTAGTTGATCGATTATGAGAAGCTCATATGTAACTTTCTTTCTTTTGCATAATAAATTGCTCCAAGTAGCTATTTGGATGGGGCCGTGGACTGTTTCCCTCTCGAGGGTTTTAACCACGTGACAAACATCGGTGTGTTGATCTGTGATCTATTTGTGTGAAGCAGTTGCTGAAGGTGTTCAGTCTTTTGGGAGTACCCTGTGTACCCGAACAATTTTGCATGGGTTTCTACATGTGAATTTCTTCACATATTCAGCGGGGATGACAAGTTGATGAAGCTGATTTATTCCTTGGGTTCCATGAGTATGGACTTTGCTTCATGTTCATGACGCCCTAGATGATGAATGAATGGTCTAACATGATTGTGTTCTAGAATTGATAACCGTAGCATATGGATTCTCATGAAATATTTGAATATTGGCTTGTTATGCCATATATTGTATGGAATATTATGACTTATTTTTGCTTCACTCTATTCCAGTTTGTTGATGTATTCCAGACTGTTGTGGCCCATTTTCTGCTTATGGGTCACCTATGTGATATGAGTGGTGTGATGACCATGAGATCATGTTATATTTCTGCCTTGTCTTACTACTATGCCATGCCATGATGATGATGTATTACATGATGTTGTACTATGTTGTCTATTGTTACTTAGTATATTGCATTTGGCCGTCTTGATGAGTATAGCTAGTAGTACCTTGCATAGGTTGACGAGGGTGATGGTTGGTGATTTGATGACATACTATGTACCAACATGATTACTTTTAAATTGATATTTCTAAGGACTATTCCCCCTTCTTTGGTTCCATCTTTTAGCCTTTGTCATATCATCCATACCACTCCATCTTGTTCACATTCCATTGGCTTGAGATTGATTGAATGACTCTTGTTCTCCCCCTTTGTGGATCACTCACCATTTGTGCTTTATTTAACTGTCTAAGGGTGGTTGTGTTATAGTAAATCCTCAGTACAGAAAGCTTTCGAGTATGCACCGCATGGTCGACTGTCAATAGTCAGGAAGAGCTACAATTGAGCGATGTTTTCTCCTAAGATCCAAAATTCCCTATGCGATTATAATAAAATGGGTAACAATTGGAAAAAGGGGTGAATACCACACTCAGTAAATCCGGACATATTCCTCGTACCTTTGGTATATTTGGAATTCCCTCTCCCTGTAATCAAGATCATTTAATAAGGTTAAACTCTACCAAGAATTAACCCACTCCTTAATTACTCATATTCTAATAATTTAAAATTGACCAACGAGACAACTACAATACTTTCACGTCACAACACTCCATTTTCACTCCATAGCACTGCTCTATATCTTACAATTTTGTTTTGCTTAAAGTGAATCTTGTGTTGAGTGGTTATATGCTTTATGTGTTGTAGCTAAATCTATTTTGCAATTCTTGTTTTAGTGATCATTTCTAAACTCCTAAACAACTTTCATATTCATAACTAAAAGCTTAATTTCCTTAGTAACTTTTAGGAACTACCACCCTTGGCTTCATTAGGAGTTGGCCTAAATAGATGAGTCAAGAATCAAGTGACAATACTTGACTCAAGGCTTGCCCCCAATGTCACACCTAGTGGCTTGAAGATTTTTGCCATGTGACCCGAGGTGCATACTAGGAAGCAACAAGGCTTAGGTGCCTAGATTTCTTATTATCAAGGATGTTGAATGTACTACCAGGGTCTGCCATTACAAGGACTTTAGTTTTCTCAATAAATCCAAATATCTTGAAAGTGTCCAGTTTTCATAAACCATTCATCGCAGATAATGACATTGAAAGTCTGTTGACATCTACTACCTTAATTTGTTCAATTTTAACCTTTAAACTCTATCTCTTAGGATAATTGGGCATTTCGTCCTTTTTAGACTTTAATTCATCCTTTAAAGGGTCCATATCTTGTAAAAAAAATAGAGAGACAAAAACATGGTCCTTGGACCAAGGCTCTATTGAAAAGTTAACTCTGAAAGTCCTCCTTCATAGTTTTGGTGTGGGTGTGATGAGGGGGACTTAAAGGCTTTGTTCCTTATCTGTATTTATGTAAAAAGTGAATTTTATGGAAATAAAGTTATGTTTTGTACTTTATGAATGTGTCGGTCTCACTTAAGTGATGTATTTAATAATTAGTGATTTAATTATTAAAAGTGCATTTAATTTAGAGCCTAGATCTTATATTTTAGCCCTTGGATGGATAGTTAAGAAGGTAGTTACAAAAGGCAAAGTATAAAACAATGAGAAAAGGGCAAAGGAGTACACACCACCACCAAGAAGAGCAAGAGGATAAGAGTGAATGAGAAGAAGGGTTCCCAAGGCAAAGACTGGGCACATTTCCCAAGAAAACACAGCAGCACACATTCCAAGGCAGCCACAAACAGGTCATACAACATTCTGACAGACCGTACAACATGTGTGGGCATGTTTCCCTAGGCAGCCACCAGTGCGTTAAATGCAGACTGTCCAGACCATACAAGAGTTTTTGGCACGTTTGGGCTCAAAAATCAAGGTAGAGGAGTGAGCAAGTCATACAATACCATACAGCGCATGTGGACAGGCCGTACAACAAGCCATATTGTTGTTCATTTGCACATTTTTTGAAGTAGACCGCTACTGTAATATTTTTTGGAACTTTGTCAGTGTGGGATAGAAGAAAAATTCAATGTAAAGGAATTTTTTGAGTGCTTCTTCTTAATAAAATTTTCCTCTTTGGGTTTTCCGCGGGTTGGGATTTTGCCCAGTCTAGACTGACCAAAAATAGTTGTGTTCAATGTGCTTGTTTAATTTTCAGTGTTTGAAGGGCTTTTAGCATGGTGGTTTTAATTTCAAAGTATTGTATGTGAATCTTTAATTAAAACCCTATTTGTTGAAATTATTTGACATATTGTTTGAATGAGAAGTTTCATATTTATGTCATTTTTCTTCATGGTATCAAAGGGATACCGAACTAGGAAGCAAGCAAGTGTTTCTTAGTGATATTTTGAAAAAACTACAAAAGAAAGTTGGTTAGTCTTTCAGTTGTTCTAGTTGTAGGTGATTTTCCAATGATGAGTATACAGTTTGGGGATAGGTTGGACGGTGTGTCCAACTATGTACCATGGAAGGTAAGGATAACCGCTATATTAAAAGAATGGAAGATCTAGAAGTTTGAAAACAATACCGTTACTAAGCCAACAAACAAAGCCAACAAACAAGAATTAGCTTGAAGAGCATGAGGCTCTTGAAGCTATGACTCAAAGAGTAATCTTGGATGGGGTTAAAGATCACTTGATTCCACATTTAGAAGAAAATAAAACAGCAAAAGAAATGCGAAACATATTGAACCAATTGTTCGAAGTTGAAAATGAGAACCACAAGTTGGCGCTTGGAGACAAGCTACATAGTGTAAAAATGACTAAAGACGAGAATGTAGCCTCCTATTTGACTCATGTTGCACAAGTGAAGGACGAGTTGGAAGCTATAGGAGAGATTGTCCCTGACTCTGAGTTGGTGAGGATAGCCCTGAAGGGCTTCACCAAGAAGTAGGACGTCTTTATCAAGTGTATTGTGGGTAGGAAGAAGCTTCCCATTTGATCCAGATTATGGGATGACTTTACCCAGGAGGAGATCCGGGAAGGGTTGAGCAAAATGTGGCACTTGCAACCAAGACAAAGAATAAGAAGAAGAAAGACTTGAGTCAGATTAGGTGCTCCCAGTGTGGCTAGTTGGGACACTGTTGCCAACTATTTTGTATCATAGTTGAACCTCCTATTAAGCCTCCATTTGATGAACATGGTCAATGTTCATATTCAGTGCAGTAGAAGTTCAGAATCTTTTGCCTAGCCAATTTTGGCTAGTTATTTTTATTTTTATGTTGAAATGACCATGCCCTACGAGGTTTTTGTAATAAAGTGTGCTAGTAGGGGTCTTGAGTGGCTCAGTCCTCTAAGACGTGAAATTTAAACTAAGGCATTCCAGGGAGGATTTTCCCTTGTCAATTATGCTTTGCCTATAGCCGAGTATAATCGATGAGGTTTTCTCCCGCTTCCTCCCAAGTTGGAATGCCCGATTTTGAATTTTGGGCCTTGGGGGGTTATTAGAGTCCAACTAGTAAATATGAACCTACTAGACACTATTGGTATGTTCTATGGTCATTTCCTAAGCCCCATGATGCTTTAAAATTTTGTCAAAAAAAAATTTACCAGCGTCGTTGAGTTTTTTAATTTTTATTTTTTGACTACAGGGAATTAATTAAATTTTTCAAAATTTTCAATTTGTAATAATTAAGTAGTCCAAGGGGTGTTTTTGGCAAATAAACACTTATTTTCTAAGCCAAATATTCATTAAGCCCCTAGACACGCTTATCTTAATTTTTAGACTCTTATTTGGCCTTATAATTAATATTTTCTCAAAAAACCCAAAAAATGAGAAATATTAATTAAAATAATAAAAAATAATAAATTGGAGAAAATCAAAATATCTCCAAAAAAGGCCAAATTGAATAAAATAAAGAGCTAATTAGCTCGGTACAGAGCATTTATGATGATTCCAATCAATATCGGTCAGTTTCAGATCAAGTATCAGAGTGTAGCAGTTAAACTATCAATCAGAAATTTGCCCTCTTTGGTCAAATTCGTTTTTGGTTTAAGTGTGGGTTATCTATTGGCTGGGTGATCATTACGAGGGAAGATGAGCCACCTCACCCCCCCTCATTACTCCAGCACTCAGATACAACTTAGTTGCAGCGCAGTTCAACTCCAAATCATCATACCGAGCTTAGTCAATCAAGAGATTCACACTAGTGTTACTCTTAGTCTGGATTTAAGGTTTTAAGCCTTATCTTTCTTTTCTTTTTGTATAAATAAGAGGCTCTTCTTCCCATTTGCATAGGGAGAATTTGTACAAGTACACTCTGGAGAAATTTGTAATATCTTTTGAATTTGAATAAAGCAAGAAGACTTTGGAGGTCCATGTGGGAGTTCTTTGTATGCTATGCTTCATCTTGTTTAAGGTGATACCGTTCTTAGCTCATCTTTTTTTATTCTTAAGTATATGATCTTGTGATTAGAAGGCTAACAATCTAGCACAATATTATTTGATCTATGCTTTTCTCTTGAGTTTTGTGGCTTTCAGGTGTTATCCCAAGTGCAAGAGCTTTTGCTTGGTGTTACCAACTTTTTGCACCATAGTTGGGTTACCTGAGGAGCCGCCGGTTGACAGACATGTTCAATGTCTGATTCCAGTGTATCAGTTGATCCGTCTTCATGTCTAGCCAATATTGGCTAGTCAGTTTTTTATTTGAATAATTACCATGGCCCCGCGGGGTTTGTAATAAAATGTGCTAGTAGGGTATTTTTTGAGTGGTCCGGTCTTCTGAGGCGTAGAATCTCAAATAAAGTATTCCAGGGAGTTTTTTGCCCTTGACAATTATGCTTTGCCTATAGCCAAGTATAATTGACGAGGTTTTCTCCCGCTTCCTCCAAAGCTGGAATGCCCGATGTTGAATTATGGGCCTTGGGGGGTTATTAGAGCCCAACTAAGTGTTATAAACCTACGAGGCATTATTTGAGTAGAACATGGTCTTGTCCTAAGTCATCAAGACCTTTAAATTTTTTTCGAAAAAAATCTTTTTCGAACGGAGAAAAAATTATTTTTTAATTTTTTAATTATTTTCCTAAGTTTTTTGGGTTAATTTTTCCATAAATTAATTGGAAAAAACCTGTTTGTAATAAGTAGGTCATCCGGACCCCGTTTTTAGTGATTGAAGACTCTAACCTTAGGCCAAAAATCATTCTTGACCAGCCAGCCAGTCAGATCCAACTTTCAGATCATCAATCGGACACATAACACCCTTTTTCTCAAAAAAATCATTTTCGAGGAAAAAAATGATTTTTTATTAAAAAATGATTATTTTGGAGAAAATTAAAACTCTCCAAATTAATCCAAATTCAGCGAAATAAAAGGCTAAATGACATCTCATTGGGCATTTATGATGATTGGAGTTATCATAACTCAGCTTTAGTCAGCATTCAGTTGGCAATTAATTTATATTCAGTTAGAAGATTTGTCATCTCCAGCTAAAAAATGAGATGGAGAGCACTCATTGGTCCGATGATTTGATCGAGGTAAAGACTAAAGCTTGCACCATCAGTGGCCTTCCCAAACCTAGCAGGGGCTTCATTCATACCTAAAAGGTGGTTTACCTACATCCAGACGCCTACTTCACCCATTCACGCCCCTCCTCAGCCTGGGGGAGCCTTCCACACATGTGGTCTCAGTTTAGGGTTGTTTGCAGTGGCTAGGGTTGGAGTGGGGGCGCCTTGCCTAGGTGGAGGCCTCCCCTCAGCTCTTCATTTTAGGTATGGGCTCTAAGCTATGTGACCAAGCCAGTCAGGTTATGTGATTTGGTTTTAGGGTTTTAGCACTCTCTCATTGTATAAATAGAGGCTCCTTCAGCTCTATTAGGATGGAATTTTGTAACAGAGTTACTCTGAGAAAATTGTATCAAGCATTTGCTTTGAATTGTTAATAAAGATTCGACTTTGGAGGTCTATGAGCTCTTGGATGTGGTAGCTTTCTAAATGGTTGAGGTGATATTGTCTCTAACCCCTATTTCTTTAATGCTTGTATGAGATCAATTGTTTTTTTTGTTATCTCAAGAAGGCCATTGTTGGCACAGTAGAACAATCATTTGTAGTTTCAATTTGATTTTTTATGCAAAGTAGATTAGTATCTTGATGGACATGAGTAATCAATATATACGTAATGTTGATCATGATTCAATTTTCTTAGCATACTAGCATGTTATTTTGATCTCACGTTTGTGTTAAGTTGTAGTGTCTTATCAGGCTTCGCAGGTTGAAGAAGGGTGTGAGCTCAGCTACTTCTATCCCAGGCTTCAAGCAACCTTTTGAGTCTAACACTTTCATTGCAGGACCTACAGGGATCTTCTTCTTTAAAATACAAAAAGAAAGTTGGGAGTCTAACTCTCTCTCTTGGGTTCCATCCATAAATTTAATGCTCTTTTGGTTACCGGTCACTTAGGAAGCCCTAGTTTAATTTTTCCAACCTTTAGGCTTCCTCCCATTGCCTTGTTTGCCTTGCCTCTACTTCTTCTTCTTCGCTGCCCCGTTTTTGCCTTAATTTACCACCCCTTTTCTTCACTTTGGACAGCCCTATTATGCCCTAGTTTGTGCCCCCTTTTTTGCCCCTTTTTGCCCTAGTTTTTTGGCCTCCTTCCACCTTGTTTTGTGCATTTTTTCTCCTTTTTGTTCGCTGCCCTGTTTTTTACTTTTTATGATAGCCATCTTCCTTCTCTTTCACTGCCCCGTTTTCATCATTCCTTGTATTTCTTTGGCCATCTAGTTCGCTGCCCTATTCTTCCCTTCTCTTGTTTTTTGACTTCCTCTTTGTCTTCCCTCCTTCCCCTCCTCTTCCTTTTATTTCAGCCTTCTTTTGCCTTGTTCTTTTGCTCTCATCCAACATTGTATTTTCCCTTTTTTGCATGTTTCAAGAAAAGCTTCAAATAAAAGTAAATCACTCTCCTTTTTACGTAAGGTTCAATAATAGTAGAGTTGTATTCTTTCTTTCAAAAGTCCTTTCAAAGGTTAAATTCCTAAAGGCAAGTTGTAAAATTCTAATAAAATATCTTTTGTTTGAGTGGGGTTTTTAAGTCCCGACTCTCATCCTCCCCCATTTGGGGAGCCTTGTGTTGTGTTCATATTTTCGTATGCTTAGGTTAGATGTGTTTGTTCTCATAATGTTTGCATCTTTTTCTTAGAATACTAATTGTTAGTCTATCATATTTAATTTATTTGAATAAGTTGATTACTTCATCTCTTAATTGTGTATCTTTTATATAAGTAACTCAACTGTCTAACATTCACAAATCTCTTGAATCTCACCATAAGGTGGATCAAGAATGCTCTCTGGCGGAGAGTTTAATCAACCATCTTCATCTCATTTTTTGTGCATCATATTGTTTAAGCCAATTAATAGATTTGTTGACACTGAGAGGGGGGGGTGAATCAGTGTAAAGCCAATTTTAATCTTTTCACAGTTAGCTTGATACAGATAACTACCAACTCATCATTTCATTATTTTATCCATCATATCATAAACATCTTTTATATCATCATTCACATAGCATAAGCATTTAGATCATCAGAAACCATAACACAACAGAACACAACACAATATAATTTTGTAATCTTTTTGTATTATTTTGTCTGGCTACAACCGTTAGGAAAAATCAGCACCTACTGATAAATAGAGCACCTACTCTTAATCCAGGACCCTGCCTGGTTTTCTTAGACCCTGCTAAAAAAGGTTTGAGGTATCCTAACCTCAAAAAGCAAGTCAAGCTTGCATTTACATTAAAGCTCACTGTTACATTACTTCATCACTTGTCTCTTCAATCTGCTGCTGGTCAATACTGCTGATTAACACTGCTGCATCATACCTGTTCTACAATACTGCCAAGATATCATGGACTGCTCATCTCTGCTGTTGCTGGTCAGCTGCTCATCAACTTCTCATTCATTTGCTCACTGCTGCTCATGAATCTCTGGTCAATCTGCTGCTCATCCTCTTCACTGCTCATCAATCTTCTTGTTCATCTGCTCATCATTACTACTACTGGTCATAGTCTCAAATCAATAATCAATCACAGCTGCTCAATACACTGCTAAGACATCAAGGTCTGTTCAATGAGCTGCTGCTGCCCTCAAATTGTTATGTCTTGGTTCTTTGTAAATGTACTGTCACTTGTAGCAGACCATTAAGCTATGTATACACTCTTCAAACATAAACTGTGCTTGTGCACATCATTGTTCCACAATTTTGAACATGCAACATACAAGTTTCAGTCAAAGCTTGGTGATAACTGGAGACTTCTTTACTGTGAAAGTCTTACTGCACATCACTGTGTACTTCACATCCCTGCATATCACTGAATATTTCTCATCCCTGCAAATCACTATGTATTACACATCCCTGCATATCACTGAATATTTCTCATCCCTGCAAATCACTGTGTATTACACATCCCTGTGTATATCTTAATGCACATCACTGTGTATACTAATCAAGTCTTGTGCACTGTCATATATCTTTCACTTTACTGAACAGTACATACATTGTACATTTTTTAATAAACCATCAATCAGCATTATCGTTCGATAACATTTAACCCAACACAGAAAAGTGTCCTCAAAGTACCGACTGCTTTTAGTAGATTGTTACAATTGCTAGAAGCTACTAGCAATTCATACAGTAGATAAAATAAAGACCAAGGAAAATGCAATATTATCTGCCCAGTGTAAAAGCTTGCAGCATATCCACGCCTACTAGTTTTAATTCAAGATAAAATAGCATAACAACAGCTCCTAGGCTTGTGCAGCAGTAGGGGCTGCCTGTGTAGCAAGGGCTGCAACTTTTCTCTCAAGTTCATCTTTCTTTGCACCCACAACCTTATCAACTCAGCCCAGCAACTTCAAGCAATAATGATATACAAAAACAATCAGAAATTTCAATCAGACTTTTGCCATACCTTTTCTTCAAGACCTTAACAGGCTTCACCCATACTTATAGAGCTGTCAAATATGTTTACTACACACTGTGTTTCCTGCATAAAGTTCAGAATGTACTCCACATAGTTCAGCATATGCCTAAGAAAGATCAGCACTCCTGCTGTTTGGATCTTTAAGAGATTAACCTGCTGCTAGAAAATCAGAGAATAAAAACTTTCTTGGACTGTCTTCCAATTTATCAAAACACAGATTTTTGCCCAGCCATTGAACTGCAGCACTGAATCTTTCCTTATCACCAAACAGTGCCAATGTATCCAGTGAATCAACAAGTGTCAAAGCACAGCTACCAGGATAAAAAGAGTGCTGTAGGTGGCATCATTATTCAGCTGTTATAACAGTAAATGAACAGCCCATATGCATAACATAGAAAACTCAACTCAAACCTGGAAGTGATTACTGGCGGATTTGGAACATGCAGCTCTTCCTAAGCACCGAGATAATTGTTTCTTTTCTGAAGTAGTCTACCAATAACAATATAATGCTGCCACAGTGAGTCTCTATACTTAGATTGATAGGAGGATATCCAATGTTGATTTTACAAGCAATGTACAGGCAGAATATAATGCAATTTCAGATCTGGAGGAAGATGTGCTTGTGACCACACTTGATCAAATCACACATCTTGTGTTTACTGCTCATTTTCTGTGTTTGCTCAAGGCTTAGTCAAGAGCTTCAAACATTTCACCCCTGCAAAAAGGGTAAACCCTAAACAATACTCTGATCAAACCCAGGCTGCAGATACGTTCTCTGTCTCAGCGCGAGAAAGTTCCAATCAACGTGCAACAGTTCATGGATTATAACTTGATCTACTTCATCTTAAGAAATCATATGGTTACTGCATACCAAAAATCAGCAAATACACAAGCTTAGTGACCACAGACCCCTTCTTCTTGCAAGAATCCAACACTGGTCTGTTTGTGTGCTTTGGAGGACCCCAAACAACTACTGATGACAACCCTTAACGTCTGCAGCAAAACTTGAAAAATCTCAGACCTTTAAGAGCTGCTGTAGCAGCCTGAGGACAAAGACTGCTGTAGAAAATGACTAGCCCTAAATCTCTGCTGTTCCACAGAAAAATTTCCACACAAAACGAGCTGCTCAAAAAAAAAATTTCACTGCTCCTGCGGCTGCCTCAGAGATGGCCGAAATTTCCATGTAAAAAATGAAGAGTTGTGTGGGGTATTTATACTAGTTTTTCCTCCATAATTTTAGGGCCGACATACATATTTAATTTATTTTTAATGGGGCCGACATACATATTTAATTTATTTTTAATGGGGCCAACATACTATAAAAATATTTTATTATTTTTAATAAAACTTTGACTGAGCCGACTTTGTGTTTCACTGAGCTGACTTATAATTTTCGTTGGGTCGACTTCAAAAGTTAATATCTCATCAACCATGAGAAACCACGTGACGTGCCACCTAGCGTTGGAAAGGGCATGACGAGGGCTATCATCTTATGAGGGTCTTTCTTGCATTGACAAGATCCTTTACTCATATTTTCTTCAATTTGTACAAGCCATCATGAAATGACTTGAATTGCCAGTAGTGGGCTCCATGACCTTTGCAAGGTCATCAGGGTCTTCATCAAGGGTTCCAAGACTTCATGGGCTTCTCCATTGTCTGCCAAGGCTTCAGGATTATCTCTAGGGTCTTCAACATCATCAGCAAGGCTTCTTCAAGAGCTTCAACAAAGTGGTGACATCAATGACATCAAGACCATGTTGGCATCAATGACAATTTCATCAACAAGATTAAGTAAGACTCTTGAACTTGCAGAAACACAAGTCAAGAGCACTCTCTATCGGAGAGCATCATTAATATTGTATCATCCTTTTGCATTAGGCATCTAGACTAGATAAGACTCTTGAGCCTTAGTCATAAGACAAGGTCAAGAGCGCTCTCTGTCGGAGAGTTTAATCAATTGACTTAATAAAACTTTTCAACACACATTCCCTTTAATTAATTAACTTCGTTGATCATCCTTCACCTAGTATGCTCTACCGACTTTCGGGTTGGGCTCGTACTCAGAATGGTGAACGGACTTGTTAAGTTCGCACAAGAGGAACATAGTTTGAACTTTTTACCCCATAACCAACGCACCGACGTTGTCTCTATTAAATACTCAGGCAAGTGGGCAAATTCCAAGTGTGGGCGCCGGGCAACCCAATCTAGGCACAGTTGGTTAAGTTATTGAACACCTAGTTGTGATCCCAAACAGATCCGTCATGTCTTCGAACGGAGCCACTGAAGGTATTTCCCGTTGGGATTTCCAAACACCTTAAGCAAGATCACCATTAAAATCTTTTAAAATATACAAAGAGCGCTTGCACAACCTAATATTCAATAGTTTTATTTCAAGACTTGCTTTTAATTTCTTTACGCATTTTCAGTATTTTGACTCCATAAGGCACTGGTCTGTTTTAATCCGCATAACTGTTATATTGGGATCAATTGTCTGTGGCTTCTTTAATTTCTATCTGTGAATGCACACTTATGAAGTATTGAACTATTTCTTATCATTTAATCTCTTATTAGCAACGTGGATTGCTTTATGTGTCAAACTCATAATAAACACACACTTCTAATCATAACAAACTCCTAAGTAACATCCATCCGCATCCGCGACTAAGTAAAACACTTTAACCACATTGAGCCTTAGAAAACTCTTTGTTAGGGACTACCCCCCTTGGCTTCGTTAGGAGTTAGCCTAAACACAGGAGATAGGAGTAGGTGACAGTACCTAGCTTTGTGCTTGCCCCCAAGGTCACACATCTCCCACTTTCTCAAGTGAGAAGACAGCTTTCAGAAGATTTCTGCTGCTGGTGTGCAATCGGCGGACAACACTTGGTTTATACATTCATCCTACAACTTCCCAAAGGAGGCTTCTACTTCACAAAGTCAAGAAACAAAGCTTGCTTGCCTCATCCATCAAACAAACTACTTCAAAAAAACTTTTGATTACATTGGTTACTACAAAGCGGATCTACTACACTTACAAGTGAACCAAGAGCAAAATTAAGCAAGAAAAGAGCAAGCAAAGCTAGATCCAAAAGACAAGGATCTGAACCCAAAATACCTTTACCCTTTGTACAAGTCATAATAAGGCTTCAAGTTCTCTTGTTTAGCCACTTTCTTCATCTTCAAGGGTTGAATTCCCTTGTCTTGTAAAATTTTAATGAATAAGGCTAAGTGGGATAAAGCCTTCCATAGTTTGTGTTTCTTCCCCATTTGGGGAAGAGTGTCTTGGCGTGTTCTTTAGCTTAGTTTCATTTTCGGTACTTCGATAAGTTTTTCATTTTGCTTTAGAACACTAATTGCTAGCTTAGATTTACTTTCCACTAATTGTTAGTTTCATTTTTTGCATTTGTTATTATTATTTGAACCATTGCTTGTGTTCCTTGTGTATGCTTTATCTATCTTTAAAAGGAACCAAAGACTCTTGAACTTGTCATAAGACGAGTCAAGAGCACTCTCTGTCGAAGAGGTTCATCTATGTGCTCTAATTAAAATTCGCAACTCATCACTCCCCTTTAATAAAATTTGAATTTATTCGTTGTTTCCTTGTCGGAGTATGCTTTGACCAGCCTAAAAAAAACTGGAGTACACTCAAAAACAGTATTGGACTGATTAATCTGGCAAGATTCAACATAATAAAACTTTCAACCCCATAACCAACGAACCAGCGTTGATTCAATAAATACTCAAGGAGTGAGAAAATTCCAAGTGGGGACGTCGAACTACTCAATCTGGACGCTTGCTAGTTAAATTCTCTGAACACCTAGCTTGTGAGTCAAACCGACACCAACATGTCTTCGAACGGAGCCACTGAAAGTATTTCCGATTAGATTTCCATAGACACCTAAAAACAAGATTACTTAAAATACTATAAAATCAACCAAGAACAATTTCAAAACAATCACACAAGCATTATATCGATACTTATATCTGCAGCATCCCAAGCACTCATTGATTCCATTTGGCACTGGCCTTCAAAACTTACATGTATCACCCTGATTTGGACCATTTGTCCTTTAATTCTTAAAGTCATTATATTGTGGATGCTTATTTAAATTCCAAGTTGTCATATATTGTTTCATCTTGATATTTGTGTTTTGTAATTGCAACGTGGATTGCATATTTTATTGTAGCTCAGAAAACTCCTAAACAACACCCATCCACATAACAACACCAAAAACACTTAAAAACATAGAGCCATAGAAAAATCTTTGTTAGGAACTACCCCCCTTGGCTTCGTTAGGAGTTAGCCTAAACGGAGGAGTTGGGATTCAGGTGACAGTACCTAGCTCATTGCTTTCCCCCAAGGCCACACCTCTCCCACTCAGGGAAACAGCAGCCCAAAAGATTTATGCTGACGGTGTGCATTCAGCGGACAACAGACACTATGCCTCAAAATGTACTAAGAAGAAGAAGGGGAAGACAAAGAAAGATTCAGCAGTATCTGTTGCAGTAGAAGAATTTGCAACAAAGTTCAAGTAGGAATTTTCTCTACTCTCCATTGACTCTAATGTGGGGAGTTCAGCTTTTGAGCATGTTAGGATAGTTGACAGTGGGTCAACCAGACATATGGCTGGATTACATGATGCCTTCAAGATCATCACAGAGTTACGACTAGGACATTATGCACAAACAAATATTGACAGTCCACAAGTAGCTATTCGAGGGGTTGGAACAGTCAAGTTCCAACAGGACCTTAGTGAGGTCCTGGAGATACATGGAGTCCTTTTTGTTCCTGGGATGAGAGTTAGTAAACTTTCGATGTCATCTTTTGAGGATCATGGTTATGGGTTGATTGTCAAGTTTGGTCATGTTCTCCTGTATCAGGCACATGAACCATTGGCACCAAAATCTTGCTTGGTGATCGCAGGGACAGGTTATATATATTGAGAGGACATGTTGTACGTCTAGGGATAGGTGGATGGCTATCTGAGTCTGAGTCAGAGGATGGGGCAGGAGTGCACCTGATCGGTATGTTTTTTACATTTTATCTGATGAGGAGAGTGGATCTCTCCGGAGCACTGGTAGAAGACTCAGCTAAGCGAGTGGTAATGAGCAGGTTGATGAGGCTCTGGTGGAGACTCAAGCATCAAAGTTCCAATTCAGGGTCGGGCACTTGTCTCTGAGAGGCATTCTAGAGCAAGAGGGAGTTGCATCAAGAATCAGAAGTGGATATTCAGACGATGTCGAAAGGACCTCCCTCATTAAGAGGAAGTGTTTAAAAGTTAACTCTAAAGGTCCTCCATCATAGTTTTGGTGTGGGTGTGATGAGGGGGACTTAAAGACTTTGTTCCTTATGTGTATTTATGTAAATAAAGTTATGTTTTGTACTTTATAAATGTGGGTCTCACTTAAGTGATGTATTTAATAATTAGTGAATTAGTTTTTAAAAGTGCATTTAATTTAGACCTTAGATCTTGTAATTTAATCTTAGCCCTTAGCTGGGTAGTTACAAAAGACAAAGTATAAAACAATGAGAAAGGGGCAAACACAGGGAAAAGGAGTACAAACCACCACCAAGAAGAGAAAGAGGAGAAGACTGAATGAGAAGAAGGGTTTCCAAGGCAAAGACTGGGCACCTTTCCCAAGAAAACACAACACACATTCAACAGCACGTTGGGCACATTTCCCTAGGCAACCACTGGTGCATTAAATGTAGACTGTCTAGATCGTACAGAAAGAGTTTTTGGCACGTGTAGGCTCGAAAATCGAGGTAGAGTGAGCAAGCCATACAATGTCGTATAGCATGTGTGGACATGTCGTATTGTTTTTTGTTGGCACATTTTTCGAGGTAGACTGCTATTGTAATATTTTTGTCGAATTTTGTTAGTGTGGGATAGAAGAAAAATTCAGTGTAAAGGAATTTTCTTAGTGTCTCCTTAATAAATTTTTCCTCTTTGGGTTTAGCACGGTCTAGATTGACCAAAAATAGTTGTGTTCAATGTGCTTGTTTAATTTTTAGTGTTTGAAAGGCTTTTAGCATGGTGGTTTTAATTTCAAAGTATTTGCATGTCAATCTTTAATTAAACCCCTAGTTGTTGAAAGTGTTTGACATAATGTCTAAATGAGAAGTTTCATATTTACGTCATTTTTCTTCAGGCTCCTCTCATTTTTTACATGGATTGATTTGGATTGTATGGGAGGTTTTCAAGTTCACTAGGATTTGGCATCTAGGTCAAGAAGGGTTACACCTTTCTAAATGGAAAGGGTTTGACTTTTGTTGATTTTCTGAGCAGCATCGAGAGCCCTTCTCTTCGGAGAATGGGACCACCTGGTCCAAGACCACGGTGAAGACTCAACCCAGTGTTGAGTGACCATTCTGTTGAATGGTAGATATCTGGTCTGGGACCATGATATAAACCCAGATCTGCCCTGGGGAGACTCAACCTTGTGTTGAATAGACATCTAGTTCGGGACCACGATGTAGACCAGTCTGGGACTGGTAGACTCAGCTTAGTTTTGAGTAGCCATTCTCTGGGAGAATGAAGACACTGTAAACCCTAGACTAGGTCCAGGCATGTGTGTAGCACTTTGACCCTTGATCTATGGGCTTGGTGTGCTTCTCCAAGGATTAGCTACCCTTGGTTAAGTTACCCTAGTACCAGATCTAGGTGTCACACAGTGTGTAAGATAAAAGCAATAATAACTCTCTTGGTTTATGATGATGTACTTTTGAAATAAAAAAGTACCACAAGTAATGACCATAGGGGCACTTGGTAAAAGGCCAAAGTCAAAAGTCAAAGAAAAAAATACAAGTACCTTTTTGGTAATAGTGAAAGTGAAATTAGGAAAAGAATAAAAATATTATTATTTTTATCTTTCCTAATCTTGTCCACCTAAAAGAACCACAGGTCGAAAACAAAATTAAAGGACTTCTTATAAAAGTCAAAGGAAAAAAATAAATGTACCTGTTTGGTAAAAGTGAAAGTGAAATTAGGAAAAGAATAAAAATATTATTATTTTTATTTTTCTTAATTAAAGAAGGACTTCTTATAAAAGTCAAAGAAAAAAATAAAAATACCTTTTTGGTAAAAGTGAAAGTGAAATTAGGGAAAGAATAAAAATATTTTTATTTTTATTTTTCCTAATCTTGTCCACTTAGAGGTGAACAAAGGCTATAAAAGAAGATCAAGCCTTCTCATTTGTTACACACACTTTTGCTCTCACAGGAGAAGAAGGCTATCTTATGTTCAAACCCTCGTCTAGGGTTTTATCAGCAAAGTCCATCTTTAGCATTTTTTTGCATAGCTATCTTCAGCATTCCATTTTTTTGGGCAAATTTCAGTACTTTGATATTTTCGAGCAATTTTCAGCAGTCTGATATTTTCTGGCAGTTTTCAGCAATCTGATATTTTTGGGCAGTTTTCAGATAGTCTGATATTCTCGAGCAATTTTCAGCAGTCTGATATTTTCAGGCAGTTTTCAGTAGGCTGAAATTTTGGGCAGTTTTCAGACAGTCTGATATTTTCAGGCAGTTTTCAGCAGTCTGATATTTTCAGGCAGTTTTCAGTAGTCTGATATTTTTGGGCAGTTTTCAGACAGTCTGATATTTTCGGGCAGTTTTCAGCAAGCTGATATTTTTGGGCAGTTTTCAGACAGTCTAATATTTTCATGCAGTTTTCAGCAGTCTAATATTTTCAGCCAGTTTTCAGCAGTCTCATATTTTCGGGCAGGAGAAGAAAATCTCAGTTTTCTGAGAAAGCCCTAAATTGGTAATTTTCTGTAATTCTAGAAATTGTGGGTAAAATTATCAATCTGATTTTACTGATGAATTTACAGTTACCGTGGTCAAAATCCAGATCTGGATTTGAGGAACTTTTTGAAGAATTTCTTAAGCCATCTCATTTACGAGATGAGCTATTAATGCTTTTGGGGTTTTTGTCTTTTGGAGGTTTCCCTAGTGAAAGATATTGTGTCCATGTGTGCTGATGTGATGAATGTGTTTTTACTGCACTGCTGATCTATTTATGTTTATCTGCAAATTTTTAAAGTTTATGCTAATGCTGAAAATTCAACATGGTATCAGAGCTTAGCATGTGAAAACACGGTAAAGGGATATTGCTATTGTTTCTCACTAGATCTTGGAATAAGATTTGAAGATCTAACATTTGGATAAGTGACAGAGATGGCTACCGTTGGTTTCAAACCGGAAGAGAAGCTCTCTGGTTCAGCAAACTTCAATTCCTGGAAGGCTAGGTTAACAGCCATTCTTGATGAGAATGACTTGGATGACATTGTTCTTAATGTCACAGAAGAGCCAACTACAAATGCTGGTAGGCTTGCCTACAAGAGGAAGCAAGGTAAGGCTAGAAGAGTTATTTATGATTCTATCAAAGAAGAATTGATGCCTAACATCAAATCCTTGAAGACTGCTAAATAATGCTATGATACATTGGTAAACCTCTATGAAAAGAAGGTAAACCTCTATGAAAAGAAGGCTCCCAATCAAAAGAGAGTCTTAAAGAAGAGGCTACGAACTTTGAAGCTGAACAAAGATGAAAGTGTTGGTTCCTTCTTCACCAAGATCAAACAGGTAAGAGATCAACTCCTTGCTATTGGTGTTACTGTTGATGATGATGATCTTGTACAAACAGTGGTTGATGGTCTCCCAAGCTCTTGGGAAACCTTCATGGCATCCGTCTGTGGACAAGAAAATCAGGCAACCTTTGAAAAGCTTTGGCATGATTGCATACAAGAAGAAGCAAGGAACACTAACAAGGTAATCAAGCAGGATAACCTTGCACTTGTAGCAAAGACCAAGAAGTTCAAGAATCCTTTCCCTCGGCAGAAGAAGGGTAAGAAACCTCAAGGTAAGTTTTCTGACATGTCCAAGATTGAATGTTATACTTGTCACAAGTTTGGACATTATGCTAGAGACTGCAGGCAGAACAAGAAGAAACCCAAGAGAAGGTTTCAAGCATCTACTGCAGAAGCAAAGGAAGAAGAAGAAAACCAAGGCTAATAAAACGGATGAGCCTAAAAGAGAGTACTATTTGATTTATGCTCTAACTGGTTCTTTCTCAGCTTGCTCCACTTCTTGGTTGGTGGACAATGGTGCCTCCAGGCACATGACAGGTAACCGTGGTACCCTTACCAGTTACAGAAAGAAGAAGTTCACCACTCAGGTAGAACTTGGAGATGACTCCACTTACAATATTGAAGGAGTTGGCTCAACTTCACTTCAACTTGACTCAGGTACGGTTCTTCATATTGATGATATTCTTTATGTTCTTGGGTTAAAGAAGAATATTTTATCTGTTGCTGGTTTAGAAGACAAGGGCCACAAAGTCCTCTTTATGGACAAAAAGGTCTTTTTATGGGCAAAAGACACAGATCTAGACTCAACAGTTCAGATTGGGGTTCGAGAGCGAGACCTCTACAAGGCCTCCAAAGTTTCCACTCATGCTTTGGTACATCACAGAGTTGATCCTTGTGAACTTTGGCATAGAAGGTTTGGACACCTTCACTACACACCTCTCCTAGGATTGCAGAAGATGATCACAGGTATGCCAAAAGTTTCTCCAAAGCATGAAGGAATTTGCAAAGGACGTGCTCTAGGTAAGAACACTAAGAAATCCTTTCCCAGAAGCAAGAGTAGATCTAAAGGCATTTTGGATTTGATTCATTCTGACATTTGTGGGCTCATGTCTTCACCCTCCTTGAGTGGGTGTTTATATTATGTCTTGTTTATTGATGACTACTCTCGGAAGTCTTGGATTTACTACTTCAAGGCCAAGAGTGAAACCTTTGACAAGTTCAAAGAGTTCAAGACACTAATTGAAAATTAGACTGGCAGGCACATCCGTATCTTGAGATCAGATAATGGAGGTGAGTATGAATCTAATGAGTTTGATGATTTTTGTCGAGAAGTAGGAATCAAGAAAGAGCTGACAGTGCCTTACAACCCCCAGCAGAATGGGGTTGCAGAAAGGAAGAATAGAACGATCTGTGAGGCTGCTAAAGCCATGATCACTGATCTAGATCTTCCTTTGTCTTTATGGGCTGAAGCTACCGGAACTGCAGTGTACATCTAGAACAGAAGCCCTCATGCTATCTTGGGTGAGAAGACTCCAGAAGAAGTCTTCACCAAGAAGAAACCTACATTTGATCACATGAGGATATTTGGCACTCCTGTGTATGTTCATGTGCCAAAAGAAAAGAGGGCCAAGCTAGAGCCTTCCAATAAGAAAGGCTTATTTGTTGGGTACAGTGATTGCTCGAAGGCTTATCGAGTATATATACCTGGACAGAGGTACATTGAGGTCAGCAGAGATGTGATCTTCCATGAGGAAGCGGTGTTTCGTAAAACACTAGAGCTTTCACCGGAAGATGCAGTTCCTCCACTTGAGTTTCCAGATTCATAAATTCAGATGGAGGAAGAGTTTGATGATCAAACTCCAGATGTTCCTGAGAACATTAAAATTTTACTAGAAGAACTACTTGAAGTTCCTCCTTCCAAAAGGAGACCTGCTTGGTACCGAGAAACGGTACAAGAAGCCGAGAAGCATAAAGCTCCTCCAGGGACTTTCAGAGAAAGCATAAGACCACAGAAGTACTCCAGTCTTATGAGTCAGCTTATCAGTTCAGAACCTTCATTGTACGAAGAAGCAACAAGTAAACAGGTATGGGTTGATGCCATGATTGAAGAGTATAAGTCAATCATGAAAAATGATGTTTGTAAAGTTGTTCCTAGACCTACAAGAAAGTCAGTAGTGACTTCCAGATGGCTTTATAAGATCAAGCATGCTGCAAATGGCAGTGTGGAGAAGTATAAAGCCGGATTCGTAACTTGTGGCTTCACTCAGAAAGAAGGCATTGACTATGACGAGACATTTGAACCTGTTGCCAAGTACACTACCATCAGAACCATCATCTCACTTGCTGCAATATTCGGATGGAAGTTACATCAGATGGATGTAAAGACAGCCTTTCTCAATGGTAAGATTGAGGAAGAGGTTTATATTGAACAACCTGAAGGCTTTGTTACTCATGGGAAGAAGACCATTGTATGTAAACTGAAGAAAGCCTTGTATGGACTAAAACAGGCTCTGAGAGTCCGGTATGCAAGGATGGATGGATTTCTCCATAGCTTGGGGTTCTCCAAAAGTACAGTTGATTCTAACTTGTACTTTAAAGTTGTTCATAATCATGTCTTGATACTTGTTCTATATGTAGATGACTTGTTTCTTACAGGTGATGAACAATTGATAGACCAGTGTAAGAGGGAGCTTACCTCTAAATTCGAGATGAAAGATCTCGAAATGATGCATTACTTCCTTGGCTTAGAAGTCTGGCAAAAGCCAAGTGAGATCTTCCTGACACAAGGAAAGTATGCAATGGATATCTTATAGAGATTTGCAATGCAGGACTGCAAGTCCATGAGCGTACCAATGACTACCAACTTGACAAAGTTGCAGGACTAAGCCTCTAGTTCACAGAATGTGGACTCTACTCTATATAGACAGCTCATTGGTTCCCTGATGTATCTCGTGCATACGAGACCAGACATCTGCTACATCAGATGGATGTAAAGACAGCCTTTCTCAATGGTAAGATTGAGGAAGAGGTTTATATTGAACAACCTGAAGGCTTTGTTACTCATGGGAAGAAGACCCTTATATGTAAACTAAAGAAAGCCTTGTATGGACTAAAACAGGCTCCGAGAGTCTGGTATGCAAGGATGGATGGATTTCTCCATAGCTTGGGGTTCTTCAAAAGTATAGCTGATTCTAACTTGTACTTTAAAGTTGTTCATAATCATGTCTTGATACTTGTTCTATATGTAGATGACTTGTTTCTTATAGGTGATGAACAGTTGATAGACCAGTGTAAGAGGGAGCTTACCTCTGAATTCGAGATGAAAGATCTCGGAAGGATGCATTACTTCCTTGGCTTAGAAGTCTGGCAAAAGCCAAGTGAGATCTTCCTAACACAAGGAAAGTATGCAATGGATATCTTGCAGAGATTTGGAATGCAGGACTGCAAGTCCATGAGCGTAGCAATGACTACCAACTTGACAAAGTTGCGGGACTCGGCCTCTAGTTCACAGAATGTGGACTCTACTCTATATAGACAGCTCATTGGTTCCCTGATGTATCTCGTGCATACGAGACCAGACATCTGCTACACAATGAATGCACTGAGTCAGTTCATGTCAGATCCGAAGCACATACACTTGGTAGCCGCCAAACATGTACTCAGATATGTGCGAGGGACTATCACTTAAGGGCTCAGGTATACTTCCAGCAGTGGAGTATTGCTATCTGGATATTCAGATTCAGATTGGGCTAGCAGTGCAGTCGACCGGTAAAGTACCTCTGGTTATTGCTTCAGTATAGATCAGCAATGATCTCTTGGTCCAGCAGGAAGCATGGTTCCATAGCTCAAAGTACAACTGAGGCGGAGTATATTGCTGCAAGCGATGCCTGCAAGGAAGCAGTTTGGCTCAAAAAGTTGTTATATATATCTGTTCGAGGGAAAGCTTGACTCAACGATCATCCATTGCAATAATCAAAGTTGCATAAAGCTTTCAAAGAATCCAATGTTTCATGACAGATCGAAACACATTGAAATGAGGTATCATTTCATCAGAGACCTAGTGCAGAGAGGTGCTCTGAAGTTGCAATACATTTGTACAGATGAACAGATTGCAGATATCTTGACCAAGCCTCTAACAGCATCAAAGTTCGTGTACTTTCGTGACAGGCTTGGTATGGCAGAGAATGTCTCTCTCGCTAAGAGGGAGTGTTGATTTTCTGAGCAGCATCGAGAGCCCTTCTCTTCGGAGAATGGGACCACCTGGTCCGGGACCACGGTGAAGACTCAACCCAGTGTTGAGTGACCATTCTGTTGAATGGTAGATATCTGGTCTGGGGCGATGATATAAACCCAAATCTGCCCTGGGTAGACTCAACCTTGTGTTGAGTAGACATCTGGTCTGGGACCACGATGTAGACCAGTCTGGGACTAGTCGACCCAGCTTAGTTCTGAGTAGCCATTCTCTGGGAGAATGAAGACACTGTAAACCCTAGACTGGGTCCGGGCATGTGTGTGGCACTTTGACCCTTAATCTATGGGCTTGGTGTGCTTCTCCAAGGATTAGCTACCCTTGGTTAAGTTACCCTAGTACCAGACCTAGGTGTCACACAGTGTGTGAGATAAAAGCATTAATAACTCTCTTGGTTTATGATGATGTACTTTTGAAATAAAAAAGTACCACAGGGGCACTTGGTAAAAGGCCAAAGTCAAAAGTCAAAGAAAAAAATAAAAGTATCTTTTTGGTAATAGTGAAAGTGAAATTAGGAAAAGAATAAAAATATTATTATTTTTATCTTTCCTAATCTTGTCCACCTAAAAGGACCACAGGTGGAAAACAAAATTAAAGGACTTCTTATAAAAGTCAAAGGAAAAAAATAAAAGTACCTTTTTGGTAAAAGCGAAAGTGAAATTAGGAAAAGAATAAAAATATTATTATTTTTATTTTTCTTAATTAAAGAAGAACTTCTTATAAAAGTCAAAAGAAAAAATAAAAGTACATTTTTGGTAAAAGTGAAAGTGAAACTAGGGAAAGAATAAAAATATTATTATTTTTATTTTTCCTAATCTTGTCCACTTAGAGGTGAACAAAGGCTATAAAAGAATATCAAGTCTTCTCATTTGTTACACACACTTTTGCTCTCACAGGAGAAGAAGGCTATCTTATGTTCAAACCCTCAAGCTAGGGTTTTATCAGCAAAGTCCATCTTCAGCATTTTTTTGCACAGCTATCTTCAGCATTCCATTTTTTTTGGCAGATTTCAGCAGTCTGATATTTTCGGACAATTTTCAGCAGTCTGATATTTTCAGGCAGTTTTCAACAGTCTGATATTTTTGGGCAGTTTTCAGACAGTCTAATATTTTCGGGCAATTTTCAACAGTCTGATATTTTCAGGCTGCTACCAACTTTTTGTACCATAGTTGGGTTACCTGAGGAGCCGTCGGTTGACAGACATGTTCAATGTCTGATTCCAGTGTATCAGTTGATCCGTCTTCATGTCTAGCCAATATTGGCTAGTCAGTTTTTCATTTGAATAATTTTGACCATGGCCCCGCGGGGTTTGTAATAAAATGTGTTAGTAGGGTATTTTTGAGTGGTTCGGTCTCCTGAAACGTAGAATCTCAACTAAGGTATTCCAGGGAGTTTTTTGCCCCTGACAATTATGCTTTGCCTATAGCCGAGTATAATTGACGAGGTTTTCTCCCGCTTCCTCCAAAGCTGGAATGCCTGATTTTGAATTCTGGGCCTGGGGGGTTATTAGAGCCCAACTGAGTGTTATAAACCTACTAAGCATTGTTAGAGTAGAGAATGATCTTGTCCTAAGTCAACAGGACCTTTAAAAAAAATTCAAAAAAATTTGTTTTGAACGGGTTAAAAATTATTTTTTTAATTTTTTAATTTTTAATTATTTCCCTAAGTTTTTAATTATTTTTTCCATAAATTAAATGGAAAAATCTCATTTGTAATAAGTCGATCTTCCGGACTCAGAATTCAGTGATTGAAGGCTCTAACCTTAAGCCAAAAATCATTCTTGATCGCCCAACCAGTCAGATCCAACTTTCAGATCATCAATCGGACACAACGCCCATTTTCTCAAAAAAGTCATTTTCGAGGGAAAAATGGAGTTTTTATTAAAAAATGATTATTTTGGAAAAAATTAAAACTCTCCAAATTAATCCAAATTCAGCGAAATAAAAGGCTAAATGACATCTCATTAGGCATTTATGATGATTGGAGTTATCATAACTCAGCTTCAGTCAGCATTCAATGAGCAATAAAGTTATATCCAGTTAACGGATTTGTCATCTCCAGCTAAACTCCCAAATTTGATGAGATGGAGAACACTCATTGGTTTGATGATTTGATCGAGGCAAGAACTAATGATAACATTATGATATGACAGCAGTAGGCTCCTCCAGACCTAGCAGCAGCTCCACCTTACCTAGCTCACGCCTCTCTTAGTTGGATCATGCCCTCTCTCCTCAACAGGGTCGTCATCACACGTGTGGGCTCAGTTTGGGCTCGGTTTACAGTGCTGAAGGTTGGAATGGGGGCGCCTTGCCTAGGTGGAGGCCTCCCCTCATTCCCAGCCCATCTTCTTTAGGTATGCTCTCTCACTGGTGGTTTGTCCGGTTAGGTCTGGTTTTCTGGTTTTAGGGTTTTTGGTTCTTCATTCATTGTATAAATAGAGGCTCCTTTAGCTCTATTCGGATGGATTTTTGTGTAGAGAAACTCTATCCAAACTCTGTAATGCTTGTTGCTTTTGCAACCGTGGAATAAAATTTTAAGGCTTTGGAGGCATACATGGTTTGTTAAATGTGGATGAATACTTGGCGAATGAGGTGATAATGTTTCAAATTCTTTCTTTTCAAGCTTAGGTTGGATAATAGTTCATGCTTTAGAAGGCTTCTATAAGCACATAAGATTGATTATTTGAAGTTTCAATTTAATTTTTTATGATTTTGCTCTTAGGAATTGAAAGTAGCATTGATTATTCAGTTATATGATATGGTCTTTACATTTTAATTAATAAAACATACATGATCTAATCCATCATTTTTGCAAGTGTTGAGTTGAATTTGTGCAGATTACCTCATCAAATCAAGTAGAAGTTTGAGCTCAAGTGCATCCTCTCCTCTTGAAGCCAAGGCAACTTCCGAAATTTTCAAACTTCAAGGAATCCAAGCAACATCAAAAAGTCACAGGTTTGAGTGTTTATCTTTATTATTATTCATCCTTTAAAATTTATGAAATCTTCACATTCTTGGGTTAGGGCAAGGTTTAGGCTAAAGTGAACATTCATTCACCAAGCCTTATGCCCCGGTTGGCTGTCCTGTTTGTAATTTGCAGCCTTATTTGTCTTTTCATTGCAGCAACTTCTTCCCATCCCTCGCTGTCCACTTTTGCCCTCTTTTTTACCTTTTAGACAGCCCTCTTTTGTCCTCTTTCGTCACCTTTTGCAGCCCTCTTTTAGTTCTCTTTTGCAGCCATTTTTTAGTCTTATTTTCAACCTTCTTCATCACTTTTTGCAGCCCTCTTTCTTCAGTTTGCAGCCCTCTTTTTGCCTTTGTTTCCAGCCTTCTTTGACCTCCTTTTTGTCCTCTCTTCACCCCTCTTTCACTTCTCTTTCTTTAGCTTTTTTCACTCCTCTTTTTCTTCTTCCTTTTTGGTACAGTTTGAGTAGTTTTTTGTCACTTAATTTGTAGATCTAGTTTCAATTTATGTTTTATAAACTAACATCATAACAAGTTTGTGTTTAGAGCTCTTAGTTTCAGGCAGGTGAAGGAGAGCCCAAAGGCTACAAACAAACAAGGAAGCAAGCAAGAGCAAAAGACTAAAATATCTCCCTCATCTTTCTTCCCTTTCTCACCATCTGCTCATTCAAGAAGAGGCTGAGCATAATAAATCATTGTAAAAGAAATTAATAAAAACGCTGATTAAGAGCAAGCCACCCATCTTTTTTACTTCCCCTATTTGGGGAAAGTGTGTCTTGTTTTCTTTTTTCATGTTTCTTAACATAGTTTTAACCAGTGTTACAAATATCGGCGATATATCGCCAATATGGCGATACGATCTCCTCGGCGATATTATCGACAAAAATCGGGGTAAACATCGGCCATTTTTCGTATGTAAAAATCGCGATTTTTTCAGCCAAAATCACAAGTCAATAGGTAGCATCGCAGGTCTGTCGGGGGTTTAAAACCCGATTTTTGGGGCGTTTTAACCTTTTTCCAATCTGCTGCATGTAGTTTGGACTCCAGAGCTCTGCGTTCGACGGCAATGGTTACAGTTTGCAGGAGAGCTGAGAAGTAGATTTGCGTAGAGGTCTTAGGTGTTATTTAATTTACAATTTAAAGTTTAAACATTGAAAATTTAATTTACGGCGGCCCGTGGGTAAACGCTGGCAAACTGTGTAAACACCGGCGGACTGTGGTTTCCGTGGGTAAATTTTAAACGCCCGTGGACTTACAATAATATGTTTAATATATAATATATATTATATATTATTCATATTAAAATCTATAAATAAAAAACATTTCACACAATTTTAAGAAATTCACATAAAAATCTTTCTATATTTGGGATATTTTCAATACCTTTATATCTTCCACTTTCCAAGTTTTCTCAGAATTATATGAATTACATTGAGCCTTTTATTGCATTACTTTTTCCACCTTCATATTCCATTGCTAATTATTTTCTTAAAATGGTTAACATAAATGATAAGACTTTTACAAAGTTTAACCATATTTAATTGGCTAAGCGTATTTTAACTTAAACTTTAAAGAACGAGTAAAGTGTTTTTTTTTTCATATAGTGTTATACACTAGTTTAATTCTTTTATGTAAATAGACATATTTGGTTTTAGTATTTCTCGGGAAAAAAAAGACAGTCCTTTTACTAAAAAGATTTGTTTTAATATAACTTCTTATCATTAATTGTGAAACAATGTACTTAGATTGTATAATGTGATTGTAAAATAAAATACTAGTATTTTTATCTTTCCTTGTGGAAACATTTATAACGAGGATTTTAACATATATACGATTTAGTTGTATCTCATGTTGGTTGAAGTTTGTACATTTTAATTTTTATTTTTATTAATTATGTAATGTTCAATGTTGTACTTGTTGGTTGCACAAGTGTGTTTAGCTGATATCGTGGGTTACTATTGAATGGTAGTGTATATATATTATATATTATATATAATTATTAATTATAATATACAATACATTATACATAATAATACTATACATTAAAATTTTAAAACATTTACAGTTTACTGATAAATTAAAATTAACATTTACAGCATGATTGTAAAAAATTAATATTTACAGCATTTAGATGTTTAGAAAATCGAAAAAATGAATATTTTTGTATTTTTTTTAAGTTGCCGATATATTGCCGATGTTTGCTGACATTTTCGCCGATAAATCCGATAATTTCTTTTTGGACCCTCACGATATATTCGCCGACACGATATTTGTAACATTGGTTTTAACTTAAGAGTAGAGTACTTAGTTTTCATTTCCACTAATTGCTAGTTGTTTTTTTATTATAATCACTAATTGCTAGATTGGATTGTTGCATTTTGGTATCTTTCTATATAATTGTCAATCTTAAAAGCAACCAAAATCTCTTAAATCTCACCATAAGGTGGATCAAGAGTGCTCTCTGTCGGAGAGTTTGTTTAACTATCTTTGCTTTACTTTCACGCATCATTATGTTTTCTAATTTAATTAATCAATAAGTAAGACTCTTGAACTTGCAGAAACACAAGTCAAAAGCACTCTCTATCGGAGAGCATCGTTAGTCTTGCATAATCCTTGCATTAGGCATCTAGATCAGATAAGACTCTTAAACCTCTGTCATAAGACAAGGTCAAGAGCGCTCTCCGTCGGAAAGTTTAATTAATTGATTTAATAAAACTTTCAACGCACACCCCTCTAATTAATTTACTTCGTTGATATCTTTCATCTAGTATGCTCTGCCGACTTTCGAGTTGGGCTCGTACTCAGAACGGTGAACGAACTTGCTAAGACCGCTATAACAACACAATTAAAACTTTTACCCCCATAACCAACGCACCGGCGTTGTCTCGATAAAATACTCAGGTAGTGGGCAAATTCCAAGTGTGGGTGTCAGGCAACCCAATCTGGACACAGTTGGTTAAGTTATTGAACACCTAGCTGTGATTCCAGACAGGTCCGTCATGTCTTCGAACGGAGCCACTGAAGGTATTTCCGGTTAGGATTTCCAGACACCTTAAACAAGATTACCATTAAAATCTTTAAAACTTACCAAGAACACTCGCACAACCTAACATTCATCAGTTCAAATTCTAGACTTGTGTTTATTTCTTCAGCGCATTTTCAGTTTCACCGACTCCATAAGGCACTAGTCCTTGTTTTGTTTTGCATAATTATATGATCAAATTGTCTATGGCTTAACATAATTGTTATCATTGGATGCATAATTGATGTCTAGAATTTAATCTCTCATTGCAACATGGATTGCCTTTTTTATCTTGTTTCATATTCATAATAAGTAAACCCTTTTAATTACAATAACTCCTAAGCAACACCCATCCGCATCCGTAACCTTAAAACACTTTAACAACCTTAAGAGCCTTAGAAAACTCTTTTGTAGGGACTACCCCCTTGGCTTCGTTAGGAGTTAGCCTAAACGAAGGAGCTAGGAGTAGGTGACAGTACCTAACTCTGTGCTTGCCCCCAAGGTCACACCTCTCCCACTTTCCTAAGTGAGGAGACAGCTTTCAATTGATTTCTACTACTGGTGTGCAATCGGCGGACAACATAGGCAGTTTTCAGCAGGCTGATATTTTGGGCAGTTTTCAGCAGGCTGATATTTTGGGCAGTTTTTAGACAGTCTGATATTTTCGGGCAGTTTTCAGCATTCTGATATTTTCGGGCAGTTTTCAGACAGTCTGATATTTTCGGGCAGTTTTCAGACAGTCTGATATTTTCAGGCAGTTTTCAGCCGTCTGATATTTTCAGGCAATTTTCAGCATTCTGATATTTTCAGGCAAGAGAGAGAAAATCTCAATTTTTCTGAGAAAGCCCTAAATTGGTAATTTTCTGTAATTCTGGAAATTGTGGGTAAAATTATCAGTCTAATTTTTACTGATGAATTTTACAGTTACCATGGTCAAAATCCAGATCTGGATTTGAAGAACTTTTTGAAGAATTTCTTAAGCCATCTCATTTACAAGATGAGTTATTAATGCTTTTGGGGGTTTTGTCCTTTGAAGGTTTCCCGAATGAAAAATATTGTGTCCATGTGTGCTGATGTGATGAATGTGTTTTTACTGCACTGCTGATCTATTTATGTTTATCTGCAAATTTTTAAAGTTTATGTTAATGCTGAAAATTCAACAACTTTAACCTTTCATCTCCAAGAGGAACTCTCTTTTATCCTAACCTAATGATTTTTAAGAGCTTCATACTAACCTTTTCTCATGTGGCCTAATGACAACCTATATTGTAGTCCCCTCATTTGTCTTCTACAGCCAGCTCCAGCGAGTAGGCCTTGACATCCTTTCTTCCATTTCAGCACCAAGAAATTATTGTATTTACACCTTATTTTATTTTATGTTCTCTTAGCTAGACACTTGGTACTTTATCTTTTATGCTCTCAATTTTGAACTTTGGCACTTCCAGTTGGATGTACTCTTTTATTCCCATTGACCTAATTAATCTCATTGACCTCCTATGCTCTTTTGTTATAGGTGTAAGTTAAATGGTCGACAATCTACACTCATTTTTTTGTGATTTTTCTAGCCAAAATCCAACTAAAACTGTTGAAAATGCAGTGTTAGGTTGTTGGAATTGCATACTCAAGGTGCTCCAAGGATAATCAAGGGCGTCGAATCTATTTTTGCGATCAAATTTGCAATTTGAACAATAAAAATCACAATTTGAGCAAAAATTGTATTGTCAAATTTTGGGGAAAAAATCGCAAAAAAGTACAAGCGGTAGACTATTTAGCTTACTCCTTTGTTAGATTTGTTGATCATTAATAAAATAAAGTTTTTTTATCTGCATGTAAAAAGGCAACTTGGCCTTTGACCGATTTTGATGAGTGATGGGCATTAGTATAATTTATTTCATTCTTTTTTGTTATGTTCCTGACGGGGAACATAAAGCAATCGACAAAGTGGATTAACGGGCGAGGTGGCAATCAAATTTTTGTGGCAGCTATAGTTGGAACATTAGAGTTGCAATTTTTTTATTTATGGGATTTTTAAAAAATGGTATTTATAGGCCCTTTGATTGGAGCCGGACACAGTGACGTCGTCCTAGTTTTCTCCACCCCGAGACGTGACGGCGGACTTGCATCAGCATCCTAGGCTCGTTGATAAATGTTTTTCCTCATTATTATGCCCCGTGATAAATGTTGGTCTTTGTCAGTTGTTTTGGTGTGGTATGGGTTTAATGTCGCCCTGTGTTGGATTGTTAATGTGGAGCCTCTCCGAGGGGTGAGTCTCGAAGAGAGGAATGAGGGTGTTATGTTGTTTGTTGCAGGCATTTTCCACTTGGTGTCTTTGTTTGTTGTTGTTGTGGCTTGAATTGGAGATTTGTTTTGTTGGCTGTTATTGTTATTCCGACGGTTGTTATTGTTGGTTGTTATCGTTGTTATTGGTGTTTGGTGCTAGGTGTCATCAACCTTTGTCGGTTGTTTGGTGGTGGGTGTCATCAGGTTGAGGCTCTAGTGTACAAGACTGGGAGGCTTGTCTATTCGAGACCAGGGCATCGCTCGTGTTCACTTTTGTTTGTTGTTGCTTGGCCAGGTGTGGCATTTTTTTCCTATGCTAAGAAAGAAAAATTTGCAAATGTTCGTTCGTTCGTTGGGCAATTTGTTTGCTTTGCTTAAAAAAAAGACTTGTGTTTGTTGTTGTTTGGCCAGGTGTGGCGGTTTCTTTCCATTTCTCAGCAAGAAAATTTGGTTCATCTATTGGGCAATTCCTTTGTTGTGCTTAAAAAAAACTTTTGTTTGGTGCTTCTTGGCCAGGGACGCCAATTTCCGCCTCTTGTTTGTAATTTCCTGGTTGTGGTTAGAAAATGTTTGTGTTGCCTCGTTGTATTAGGTAGTTGCTATGTTCGGCATTTTGTTTTCTGTGCTTAGAGAAAAATTTGTGGAGAAATTCTTTTTTGTTAGGCAATTTGCTTTTCATTTTTGTGTTGGGCAATTTGTTGCCTGTGCTTCAAAAAAAATTGTGAATGGCAAATGAATGTTCATAGGTTATGTAAATGCCACGCTAGCATTGGGCTTAGAAAAAAAATTGGCCCCGTGTTGGGTGAATTCTAGTAGCGTAAATATTGCCTCGTTGTATGTGGAGAATTTTCCCTTTTCGTGTTTGGCAATTTGTTTTTCGTTTTTTTGTTGGTCAATTTGTTGCATGTGCTTGGAGAAAAAAAAAATTGTGAATGGTGAACGAACGGTTCATAGGTTATATTCAATGCCCAGACAAATGTCAAAGACGGGGAAGGATGCAGTGGAATAAGAAAAGAGGAAGTTATTAACTAGGGTACAAGAAGGACAGGACAGTGTGTCCCAAAATACAATACGATCCCACGACTACAGATCAAGTCAGACAGAGTTAGGGAGGAAATTCAATATATGAAGGAAAGGGCCCTCATAGGCAAATTCGTGGGGATCTGGCCCACTGAAAAGATGTTGGTGGGCTGGATAAACTCAACATGCTAACCCCAAGGTCACTATGACCTCCAGCTGGGAGCTAAAGGCTTCTTCTTCACCATCATATTCTTCAACGAAGAGGATAGAACTAAGATCTTCGAGAATGGCCCCTACTTTTTCAACTCAGCAGGTCTTTTCTTGAGACCCTGGAAAGAGCGATTCGACCCAAACAAAGAAAATCTGACTATCGCTCCAGTTTGGATCAGAATGTACTCCCTACCTTCGGAATACTAGAAGGAAGAAATTCTAATAGACATAGGGAACACTCTGGGGACCTTCATCAAAGTCTCTGAACAAACGAGACAGAGGAAATACATCTCGTTCGCCAGGATCTGCATTTACCTGGACATCTCAAGAGATCTACCTGATGGAATAGAGTTAACATGGGAAGACGAGGAATGGTTTCAAGCCATAGATTATAAGCCGATACCATTCAAATGCAGGCGCTGCCATGAATATGGGAATTTGTTCAGAGACTGCCCCCAAAATAAGAGATCAGGCGGGAAGCAAGAGCAAGATCAACTGGATGCGGAAGGTTTCACCAAAATCCAAAATAAAAAGAGGCAAGCCAGAAAGACTTCGGTCCCAGATGTTCCCAAAAGGGTGCAAACCAAGAATCGGTTCGCAACCCTTCAAGAAGATCAGTCAATAAAAAGGGCCAAGGATCAAACAGCAGCATCGCAGGACAAAAATTCAAGCAATCATCAAGGGGAAGAGGACAAAGAAACACCAGGAGAGGTCAAGATTCTAACCCCATTGGAATCCCCATGTATCAAGACTGCTTCCCCAGATGGCTGCACTTTGATCCGACCTGAGGAATCCCAAATAGAACCAAGATCTGGGGAAGGCGTTTCAGAAGACATGGAGGTAGGAGATCTAGACCTTGACAGAATGGAGGCAGCATGCTCTGATTAAGATCCAGCAAAGATCCCCCTGCAGCAAGTATCTCTTCTAGAGAAAGCGATTATCCAAGCCAAGAATGCAAATACCCTAGGAGTAGTGACAAAATCTCTCAAAGTCACAGATGGGAAAGGGAAAAACTCAAAAAAAGACAAAAGAGGTAGACCAAGTAATATCCAGAGAATCAAAGCAATAGGAGAACAACTGGTGGCTTCAGGGCAGTATCCAACCATAGATGCAGCCCTTTCTCCCCCCAATTAATCCCTTCTCAATGCAGATTACAACCTGGAACATCAGAGGTTGTAACAATGCGCTAAAGAAGCGCATATTGAAAAGAAGAATCGATAGGGATAACTCAGGGATAATCTTCCTTCAAGAAACTAAATGCTCTAAAGAAGATTTAGCAAAGACAGCCCAAAAAGTCTGGAATGGATGTGAATCAATCGCCATTGATGCTAGAGGAGCGGCTAGGGGGCTGGGTATTCTCTAGAATCCCGAATGGTGACCTTATCAGGGTTTCTCACCACCACCTATTCTATCTCAGCTGAGTTTCACATCCTCGGCACCAGAACTCAAGGATTCATTTCCAATGTCTATGGCCCTTCGAAGGCGGACCAGAAGCAGGCTTTTATCGAGTCTCTCACAGATCTAAAAACTCTTGCTCAGAACAGAGCATGGATTATTGGAGGTGACTTCAATCTGATAAGAAATCTCGATGAAAAAAAAGGTCATATACGCAGCTTAAACTCGGCAAGCACTCTTTTCAATAACACCATCCCTGACCTGGATCTTATTGATGTCAGAACGTCCAACAGTATTTTCACTTGGAACAACAAACAATCAGGGGACAGAGGTATCGCTTGCAGACTTGACAGATTTCTGTTGTCTGAACCGGTCATGATGGCTGGAGGAAACCTCAGAGCGGTTGTCCTCCCAGCGGCCGGATCGAACCACTGGCCCATTACTCTGGAATGGGTAAATGCAGGAGTCCACCCTCGAAAACCTTTTCGATTTGAAAAATTCTGGCTCCTCCATCCAAACTTCCAAGAGAAACTCAAAGATTGGTGGGCAAACTCACCCCCTATTAGGGGCACCCGCATGTATCAGTTCCAACAAAAGCTGAAACACCTCAAAGAGCGCATCAAAAAATGGAACAAGGATTCCTTCGGCAATATTTTTCAAGAAAAGCAGGTTTTAGAGACCAAGATCCAGCACCTACAGTCCCATGTTATACTCAATGGTTACACCGAGGATCTGAGGCTTCAGGGAAAGACCCTCTTGCAGGAACTCAATCAAAGAGAGAGACAAGAGGAAGTCTATTGGAGCCAAAAATCCCGTATCAAGTGGCTCCAAGAAGGGGAACGTAACACCAGCTTCTTCCATAAAGCGACCATTCAACACAGGCAGGGCAACAGAATGGACAGACTGAAGAAGGAGGATGGGAGCATTGCTGAAACCCAAGAGGATCTGGAGAACACTCTTAACCATTACTTTGCTAACCTCTTGCAGGAACCGGACAGAGATAGGGAGGAAGCTCAAAGAGAGGTTCTTAGACACATTCCCAAATTAATCACGGAGGACCACAACAAAATGCTTGGCAAAGCCATCGAGATGTCAGAAGTAGAAATGGCGGTGAATCAAATGGTAAAAGATAAAGCGTCGGGTCCCGACGGCTTCACTTCTAATTTTTTCCATGCAGGATGGGAATGGCTGAAAGAAGAAATAGTGGCCCTGGTGGAGGACTCTCGGATATCGGGTAATATCCTCAAAGCTCTTAAGTCAGCTTTTCTGGCTCTCATCCCAAAAGAAAGTGGCACAGAAGACCCTAGCAAACTTAGGCTGATTGCCCTATGCAATGTCATCTATAAAATTATCTCAAAGGTAATAGCTAATCGGTTGAAGCCCATCCTTCCTCTTATCATTTATCCAGAGCAAGCTGGCTTCGTGGAAGGCAGACAAATCTTGGATGGCATCATTTTAGTCCACGAAACTATCCACTCCCTCAAAGCAACCAAGACTCCAAGTATGCTTCTAAAACTTTATCTTTCCAAAGCCTACGATAAATTGAACTGGCATTTTTTGGAGGGCATTTTAAAAACGTTTGGTTTTGCGGATGAATGGACTAACTAGATCATGAATTTGGTCTCCTCTGCTTTTTTCTCCATTCTGGTTAATGGCTCTACCTCATGCCCTTTCAATGCATCTAGAGGGATAAGGCAGGGCGACCCATTATCCTCCTTCCTCTTCATTATTGCAATTGAAGGACTTGAAAGACTGCTCAAGAACAGGCGAGTAGAGAATAAAATTTGTGGCTTGTCCTTAACGGAAGGAATGGACCCACAAACCCACCAACAATTTGTGGATGACAATACGCTGATGGGCACATCCTCGGTGCACGAAGCCAGGGGAATTAAAGATTGTTTGAATACATTTCTTGAAGCCAGTGGCCTTGAAATCAACAAGGAGAAATCTCAAACCTACTTTTTCAACACCCCAAGGATTACTAAGCGAAACATCCTAAGAATCCTGGAATTTCAGGAAGGAAGCCTCCCCTCTAAGTATCTAGGAGCCCCGACGGCAGAATCTACAATCAATCAAGTATCTTGGAAAGAGTTGCTGGACAAAATTAACAAAAAGCTCAACCTTTGGACCTTCAGAGCCCTTAATTTTCCAAGCAAGCTTATCTTAGTGAAATCGGTCCTGCAGGCGATGCCAATGTACCTCTTTTCAGTTTTGGCAGCCCCGAAAGCAATCATCAAACAAATTAGGAACATTCAGAGACAATTCCTATGGGGGGGAACTAAAGATATCAGAAAATGGCGTCTGGTGGACTGGCAAACCATCTACACTCCGAAGAGCTTAGGAGGTTTGGGTCTCAAAGATCCTTTGGATAATAATAAAGTCATGAGAGCAAAGATCTGGTGGAGATGGGTGAACTACAATGAAGAACCGTGGGCCAAAATGTGGCATCTGAAATATGCGCCCCAATGGCCACAACACTCCTTGGTTAGGTTTGGTGAAGACCCCCCTGGATCTAGCATTTGGAAAACAGCTCAGGCAAATCGAGGGTTGGTGCAAAAACACAGTTTCTGGGAAGTCAAGAATGGCCAAAATGCAAGATTCTCGAGTGAAGCTTTGAACCAAGAACCAGTTATTTCGTGTGGGGAAGATACACCTCTCTTATGTTCCTTCCTCCATAACAATGCAATGGCTAAAGTGGCAGAATTCTGGGATCATAACACTGCAGATCAGAGGGTCAGAAGATGGAAGGGAAAGCGATGGTGGCAAGACAAAGCACCAGGGGAAGACTTAGATAAGTTCCTAGATGAGCTCTCGAAGAAAATTTTCTCCCTAAGTGTAGAACCAGATAAGCTAAGGTGGGGGTACTCAACCTCAGGCAATTTCAATCCAAAAGAAGCCATAGGTTTGTTAACGGAAACCCTCAATGTTATCCCAGAAGCTAAATGGATTAAAATCTGGAAAAGAGGGTGGTGGCCCAAAGTTTCGATTTTCTATTGGCTTGTTATTAAACGCCGCATCCTAACCTGGGATAACTTACAGGTCAGAGGTTTTCATGGGCCAGCCCGCTGTTGTATGTGCGAAGAGAAGGGGGAGACTATTAATCACTTGCTGGACGAATGCAGGGTTGCTAACTCCTTATGGGAGAGGGGGGCGACCATCTTCAAAAGAGATCACAGACACAGAGGAAGACCAGACCTAACTATTGCAAAGTGGCCCACAAATAGCTTCAAAAACAAAATTGTGAATCGTTTATGGGAACTTTTCCCTGGCTTCACAATATGGGAAATATGGAAGACAAGAAACAAACAAATATTCGAGAAAAAAGCTAGGAAAACCGAGGAGATGTGGAACTCCATTGAAACTCATATGAAAGAAACTATAACATTGCAATCTTGGTCGCAGGAAGAATTCAGTGCGGAAAGTAATGAGCGGAGTATTTTGCAAGCTTTTGGGTTAGAAGAATTACCTCCAAACAATTCAATTGCTCGCCCGAGGCCGGTGCACATCTCCAGCCCGCTGCTCTGGATCCCCCCCCCCCTCTGGAACCTTCAAACTCAATTTCAATGGTGCGGCCAAAGGTAATCCAGGACCAGCTGGATATGGAGGCGTAATCCGAAACTCGAGGGTTTCCATCCTCAGCCTATTCTGGGGCTCATTAGGGACAAACACGAATAACATGGCCGAGCTAGAAGGGCTAATCAATGGCTTGATCTGGGCTAAGCAAACAGGAAAACTTCCTCTGGTGGTGGAAGGGGATTCCCAAAACATTATCAACACTGCTCGCAAACTCCAAGCAAGATCCCTGACGTCCCAAGTTTCCAAAAACTGGAGATGGGAGAGCAGATTATCAATCCTCCGGCAGATTCTCATAGGAGAGGAAGCCTTACTGCTAACTCGCGTCAAGCGGGAAGGGAACAAGGTGGCAGACGCCATGGCTAACTCAGGAGTGGAGAGCGAGTTTTCCTTTCATGCAGAGACAAAGGAGGACGAAGGAAAAACTCAGCAACTCTGGAGCGGTTGTTTCAAGGTGGCGGAGAAAGACATGAGGCTATTCGTTCCACACTACGCATGCGAATGACAGGTGGCCCCGATCTAAGGGGAGGTCCGAAGATGGTGTGTCGTCATCTCAGCAGGGCCCACCAAAGTTTAATCGACAATCGTGGCCGAACAAGGGAGTCATCGCTCGCCAGACGGGGATCGGTGAGATCTGGCTCAGCTTACGACCCTTCTTCCCTAACACGCAGATCTTTTCCGTTTTTCGACGCTCAACACGCGGCCGGCGTACGATGCACGTGGTTCCTACACATGACAGCTCCCATAATGGATGGAATGATCGGCTTTACAATCACTGCAAGGGTTGCCATAAAGGCGGACTTGTGGGAAGGAGAGAAGTTAGAAGAGCGGGTACTGCACTTGACAGGGAGCATTATGGCCCAAAAGCTATGAAGGAGGGCTGTATCCATTGGCATGCTGTAAAACTTGAGGTCGTGAATCCCTCGCAAAGGATGAGAGATCGTCCCGAGCGTGACGAGCTGCAGAGCATCATGATAGGTTCAGGGAGAGTAAAGGCAGAGGATCGCAGGGGCAGATCCTCGACTGCGAAAAGTCCTATTTATATCCATTCGACGGAGGCTCTGTTCACTTCCAACTCCCTTTTCTCTGTCCTGTTTCTTATTTCTGTCTATTTGAAAGACGGCGCAATGCCTAGACTATGGAGGGTAAGATCCAGAGCGAGAGGCCACAATCGAGGGAGCAACCTCAGTGATGCTTCTGCTGATGCGAAGGCAGAGCCATTGCCCCAAGCCAGAAGCATTCCAGGTGCTGTTCCTTTTAATTGGGGTGATCAGTACCTGTCTGAAACACCCACGGCGGTCGACGCCTACATTGCAATCATGGAAATCGATCTCCTCAGGGAGTTCGAAGCGATTATGGGTTTCCCCCTGGTCCGCGCATATCTTGTTAGCCCGCAACATACAAGCTAAAATCCAAACAGCTCAAGGCATCCGCGGGGCTTTGGATTCCATCTGCCGAGGGCAACAAGAAAGTGCGGCCGGGTTCCGCCTTCTGGAACAACTCACACAAAACATGCTGACAAATCCTGAAGACGTGTCCAAGAATCCGGGGCACACTCCTGTTAATTCTCCAGCCACACGGCCTCTCCGAGAGGACTTTCCAAGTAATCTTCCCAGCGAAACTAGTCGCTAGCAAGTTCTGCGTTCAAAAGGTAGCCGGCCCTCTATGTTTTGTTGTTCATCAATGCTCGCTGTTAGGCACGCGGAAGAGTCCCTTGCTTCGGTATTTTATCTTTTGATTGCTTTCGACATATGTCTTTGTAAAAGGCCTTAGTGCCGTACTGCATCCCTCTGGGTTTTTGATAGGCTTCTTAATTGTTTGGTAGGCAGTTTGATCGGGAAATAGGGAATTTTGTCTCCTGTGTTTTGAGAACCAGGCATCTTCAAGCCTGCTCCTCCTTTTGATTCTGTAAGCAGCATTTGTCTTGTATGGGTTGGATCTTTTTCCTGGGCTGAAGGTCATGTTTCATCGACCGGTGGATTAGCCTCTCTTTGTAACTTTTTTGTATTTTAATAGAATCTCTTACTTAAAAAAAAAAGGTTCATAGGTTATGTAAATGGCACACTAGCATTGGCCTTAGATAAAAATCCCCCCCCACCGTGTTGGGTGAATTGTTGCAGGGTAAATATTGCCTCGTTGTATTTGGCCGTTGCTGTGTTCTGCGTTTTCTTTTCTGTGCTTAGAGAAAAATTTGTGGAGAGTTTCCTTCTTGTGTTGGGCAATATGCTTTTCGTTGCTGTGTTGAGCAATTTGTTGGTTGTGGTTGGAGAAAAAAATTGTGAACCGTTGATTATTTATGTAAAACTACAGGACGAGAAATCCCTGTAATGATCAAGGTTATGTAAATGCCACGCTAGCATTGGGCTCAGAAATTTTTTTCCCCGTGTTAGGTCAATTCTTGCAGGGTCTCTCCTTACCAGTTTTGTTCTTTCGGCGATTTCGCCTGAATTCGAATTTCCATTGATCTATTTTAAATGCGAATTTTGAAAAAAAAAGAAGGAAAAAAGCAAACCCCGGGCCATTTTTTTGGAAACTGCCGTTATATCTTTGTGTTTACGGCTCAAACTTGGTCCTTGGAAATACCAGATCCTTGAAACCATAGCGGCAGATGCTTCAACCGGCAATATCAGATCCTTGAAGGCAGTACCTCTTTTGATATCTATCATGTTAGTACTAATTCATCACATGGCTCTAATTCCATTCCTTGATCTGTTCGGGCTGTTATAAGCTATGAGACCACAGTTATTGGAATAACCTTAGATAACCTAGAGAATCACACTACTGTAAAAAGAAGCTTGTAACATATATATGGATATCTACCATAAGCTATTCTTGTAGAAGAAAGCATCACAAATCCACCAAAATCTGTACTCAAAGCAAGGCAAGTACAGAAAACTAGCATCCTTAGTTATATATTAGTATATAACTTAGTTACTGGTAACTTGATCTCTTTTCTGCGTACTCTTCAACCATTGTGCCCTTCTTAAAAAGAGGTGTGGGAGCTTCACTTTGTAAGGCTCAGCCTAATTTTTATCTGCCCCTATTTGTACGGTTAACACGATAACTTAGCCCATAAAACTTCTCTGATACAAGCTGTTACTTCGAAATAAAAGTCTTCTCCAGGCAGATAAACAGTCCTTTCAAAGTGCACAGTGAACCTAGATTCAAAGTAACCTAAGAATACGAAATTGCTCAGAAAGTAGAAGAATTAAAAGCAAAATTGTTGGATTTTATGAGTGCAAGTAAATAGCTTGACCTGATTGAAGGATAAGTTATTAGAGTCCCATGTCTGAGACAACTTAATGCTTTCAATTAATTGAACTGATACAAAAGAGTCTTTCAAACCCAAATTCGCATACAATATTTCATGCTTTATTTCAAATGAAAAATTTGCAAGATGACGTTCAATGTCATTTTAGTAAACCAAAAAACAGACGAAACTGCCGCACCTTAAACTTACGAAACGAAAAATACTCTTCATTATGTCGATGATATCGCAAATATCTTCGAAATTTCTCCATTTGGCTACATTCAGTGACTCGAACGCATATCTTGAACTCCAATTCAGACCAGGAGAAAGGCCTTTGAGGTGAATTTTGTTAAAGGATTAACCTTATTGTAAATTATCTTAAACTTCTCGCCATGGACAGTGGGAGCAGCAGCAAAGGCGCGATTCCCTTGGACTAATAGGTTATAAGTTCTAATTCTCCGTTTTTCCACATGAATTTAACCCACATTTCCAGTAGAGTAACGCCAACTCGCCCTTCGATGTCCCGTCGTTGACTTGTGGCAAGTGCCAGACTTGCTTGCCATCGAATCTGAATTTTCCACGGCAGAAACAAATCTGAATTTTCCACGGCAGAAACGACGCCCGTCATCAATCATCTCTGTGCGAGAAATGACAGAGCCATACTGATCCCATTTAATTTAATCCAATGTGCGGTGATTACGTTTATCGATCGTTTAATTAAAAAGCTTCAACTCATTTAAACTAATGCACGTTGTTGTCTTGAAAAAGAACAAAACAATTTTATATTCAAATTTGTATTTATTTGGTTTTTATCTCTATTTGTCATAAATTTAACAAATAAGAATAATAGGAAAGGTGCACAGTACCAATAAAAAATAGTTGAATAAAATTATAAAAAACTAACATTATTAAAAAGAAAAAGAAAAATTATTATTTAAAATTTGAAATATTCATGTAAAATAGATAGTTAATATTTGATATTAAAAGTTTTATTTTTACCAAGGAAAAGACAACCTTATATTAAATAAAGTTGTGTCAAAAAACACCTTATACATACTCACAAAAAGCATTTGAACATAATGCATCAAAGAGAGTCAAAAGCATCAAGTTCAAGTTTGATCCAAATAGCAAGTACATGGGGATTCAAATATGGCAATCTAAGCATCAAAACACTCACGATAGCAATGTCACAGTTAATCCAAAGAATAACAAAAGAGACAAGACAGTACTTCAACTAGAAGCTATCAAAGACGGAGCACCATAAGCACCACCAAACCGCGATCAATGGAACATTAGAAGCAGTCCATCATTCCTTCATCAATGATCCCACCGTAAGAAAGCTCCTTCCAGCTGATCGAGCCCGTGGCCAAGTCTATCCCCTGCTTGGACAAATAATCAGCCTGTGTGTTATATCAATGGTAGATGTGTCGACAGGGCAAGGAGGAGTATTGATCCAGCAAAAATCTAACTCTACCAACCCATGGAGAGAGAACAAGTGACTGTAAGTTGTGTCTTTTCATTGCCCATTCAATAATGACACGAGACTCACCCAGGACCATTTGCAACCCAATACCCTGGGCTTTAGCAAAAAACAAGAGCCCCAAAAAAGCCAACAGCTCAGCACCGGTGTTAGATCCTTTTTCGGCATTCATACAGAGCCAAAAGGAGTGATTCACCTCCACCTGAATGACCATGCCAGCACCACACAGACCACTCTGTTCAACTCCATCGAAGAAGCCAATACGATCTTCAGCAAGCATCTCAGGATAACAAATGATACGAGGTCTGGTACGAGTGCCAGGATCAAAACCAAGATCAAATCTAGACAATATCTTATGAACAATGCGGGCCAAGTCAATCATAATCATCTAGAACAGATAGCCATTTCTCACACACCAGTATTCCCAAATACATTGTATGGCCAACTCAAGTGGTATGGTAGAATGTTCTTCGACATTTAAAAGAAAATCCAAGAGATTATCAACCCTCCATGAGCAATGGCAATTCCATAGAGCACACAGGTGCATCCACAGCCCACGAAAGCATGAGCAAAGGAAAAATAGGTGCTCAGCAATATCGAGATCGTTCTTATAGAGGATGCATCTACTCGGACCTTGATAACCCTATCACTACAACATATCCCAAGTAAGTATCTTCTTATTCAAAACAAGCCAGGTAAAGCATTTCACCTTAAGCGGAGCTTTCCTCTTCCACGAGATGGAATGCCACCAATCCGACTGAAAAGTCATATAATATTTTAACAAAGAGGAGTATGCCAAGCTGGCCATGACACAACCATCAACCTTATTGCCAGCCCAAACCAAAGAGTCAGGTTCATCATTGAAATAAATACCTGCCTCCTGAAGGTTATAGGTGAAATCATCCCATTCCTTGGCTTATGATCCAGACAACCCCAAGAAGTGAGCTGACAACCAACCAGTGGAAGAGTCCACATAATCTACAACGTCTTGCTTTAAGACACAATGATATTTTTTGCATGTAGACTAGAGAACAAGTTGCTCGAGAACTTCCAGTGTTCAATCCCAGCAATCGGGACCAAGCCAAGAGATATATTGTTACCCCTACCCACCATCCATCAAATATCCCGTAAGATAACGAGAAGTGTAGAGCATAAAATACACCAAATAGCCAATACATTAGAGATAGAAAACTTCGCATTAAACAACCATGATTCAGGAGGTAATCTCTTCATATATTTGGATTTAAGGATATTATACCAAAGGTTAGACATCTTCAACCCTCTCCAAAGACTCTTAGCACAAAGACCAATATTGAATAACCACAGGTGTTTTATGCCCCAACCACCCCATACCTTAGGCATAGACAAAGATTTCCAATCCACCAAGTGGAATTTTGTAGAATCCTGAGTACCCCTCCACAGGAATCTGAAGAACAGTCTTCGAAGATGATCCAAGATATAAGAGGGAACACGAAATAACGCAAACCAATACACTGGCACTGATTGCAGAATAGAAGTAACCAAGGTCAAACATCCCCCCATTGAGAGCCATTTCGAGGACCAACAACTCATACGAAAATGGACTTTTCTCACCAGCCAGTCCCAGTCGGATCTTCTGTAAGAATTTGATATGAGGAAAAACCCATGTAAGAAATACCAGCCTCCAAGTGTTTACTCTGCACATAGAAAAGATTCTCAATATCATGTAAGGTGTTATCATCAACCCCACTATGTATGAAACAAGATTTAACAAGACTAAAGGTCATTCCCGAAGCACAACAGAAAATTTCAGTCAAGCCATTGATAGCTATCCATTATGCAAAGACCCCACATCCAAAGATAGTGACGTCATCGACAAAAAGAGTATGAGTAACAAAAATAGTACCAGAGACCTTCACACCTTTGATCAAATTATCCTTCTTTGCTTTACTAAGAAGCAGACTAAGTCCCTCAATAATAAGTAAAAAAAGATATGGAGATAAAGGACAGCCTTAACGAATTCCACGAGTCCCTTTGAAAAAAGTCATAGGGGAACCATTAACAAGGACGACAAAAGATGCAGAGTTCACACAAGACATAATCCATTGAGTGATATTCAGTGGAATGCCAATCTGTAGAATAATCAAACGTAAAAAGGATCGATCCACCTTGTCGTATGCTTTTTCCAAGTCAAGGTTAAGAACCAGTGTAGAGAGCTTATTTTGCTTAATAGAGTGAATAGATTCTTAACAAAACTTGCCGCATCAAGTACTTGATGCTTCGGCAAAAAACCAAATTGTTCAACAGAAATAACCTTACCCATAGACCTTTTCATCTTGCCCGCAATAATCTTGGTGATCAGTTTGTACAGAAGATTGCATAAAGCAATTGGTCTATACTCAACAAAAGATGAGGGTCTATCAACCTTAGGTATCAGAGTTAGATAGGTAGTATTTAAACAGTCAGGGATGAGACCCAAGACTCTGGTATCTTCAATGGCCACCACAAGCTCATAACCAAGCATCTCAAAAAAATGGAGATAAAACTACGAAGTCCAACCATCCGGCCCAGGGCTCTTATCTTTAGAAAAATATGTTAGAGTAAGTTCCACCTCCCGCAAACCAATAGGCCCCCCAAGTAGATTACATTTCTCCTCAGTAAACATAGTCAGATATAGTTTTAAGAACCTCCAGTTGGTCATAAATGTTAGCAAACTTTGGATCCTTGATGAATAAGGAGAAATATGAAATGGCCCTTTCTTTAATAGAATCCTAAACTGTGACAAGATTTCCAAAATCGTCTAAAGCTTCCCAAATTGAGTTTGAGATTCTTCTACAATTCGTAAAATTGTGGAAATATTTAGTATTTTCATCCCCCGCATGAAGCCAAATAGCTCGACTCTTCTGTCGAAGAGATTCCTCCTAGTGAGTCAAAATAATATGTTTTTTATGCAGAAGATCTTTTAAATGATCAGCCCGCTCAAGCATGAAAGCACCCACACCCAAATGAGCCTCTAATTTGCCAATTTCGTCTTCAATAGTACATATATTAAAAAATATTATATATATATACTACTTACAAAGTTAATAGAATAAATACATAAATATTAAAAAATAAATATGCCCAAGTCAATGTATTAGAGTATAAAAATATATTTTAATTTTATTTTAAAACATAATTATACAATTATATGGATTAATATTATATAATTATATAGTATGCAAGTATTTGCATTGTGATTATGATGATTTTTCATTAAAATTGAATTTGGTTTATTAGATTTTTAAGATATTATTTATTTTGTTATGATTTTGAAGATTAAGAAGGTTAGAGAGGCCAATATTAAAGCCAAAATTATGGAACTCGAAACCTTGTTGGAGTTGGGCCATTAATCTAAATGACATTATTACTACATAACTCGAAACCTTGTTAGAGATGGGCCATTAATCTCCATGACATTATTACTACATTGTTGGAGATTTTTTTTTACAAAGAAAAAATTCGTAAATATATATTCACATTGCTCAGATGGCACTAAATTGTCCATTCTCACAAAATTAATCCAAGTCTCATAACGGAAACTTTTTACAATAGTTCATAGTATATGTCAATACATTCGAATCATAACAATTAAACTACAAAAAGATCATATCAGATCATACATATCACAAAAATATATCAACAAATTGGAATATCTCCACCACAACATCGCTATGAAGATAGTATGAGTTCATATATCATTTAGGATAAAAAGTTCAGAGAAATACATCATATATCATATAGACAGGTTCATCTTCAGTTCATCAACACAAAGTTCATAAATCATAAGCACTCATCACGTAGACAGGTTCATCTTCAGTTCATAAACACAAAAGTTTGCATCACAGCCACAAAACTAGAGAGCTTTAGAAAGCTCAAAATATTTGATATGTTTCCCAACATTTAGATGCTCGAAACTCTTTAATGGACCAATAACCTTCCATAATCGTCGCTCCAACTTTAGCTAGTACATTTGCATGAGAGTTTCTTTCACGATATATATGCTTGAGATCCACTCGCTCAAACATATCTGTAAGTCTATTAACTTCATGAAGAATCAGTGATAGTTCTAATTTCAGTAATCTGAACTTACTATTGGCCCAATTAATGACTAAGTGTGAATCACCCAAAATCTGAATTTTTTCCAAATGATTCCTCCTAGCCAAAGTAAGTAAAAGATTTAAAGCACAAAGCTCTACAGAGTTATTAGTACTAGTCCCTAATCCAACTTTAAAAGAGAAATAATGCTCAACAGAAATGTAAAGCATACCCCAGCTCCTCAGATTTTTGGTGCACCAACTGCAGATCCAGCAAAATACCCCCAATCATAAGTTTTATCAATAATTTCTACATCTATAGATCTGATATTCACCATAGAATTATCCTGAGGGAGAGACCTCAGCAAACCCAAATTGAAACAGGAAACCTGAGAAGGTGTCATAGTGTGATCTTCAAAACAACACTGATTCGTGGCTTTCCATATAAACCACAATACTATAACAGGTAGAGATTTTATATGCTTAACCTCCATATTTAAACATCATGTCTTCATACATTCTGTCACAGTTTCCACGCTCCATAGATTCTTGATTCTTAATTTATCCTCAATGACTAACCAAACACTCTAGGTAAAGGGACACTCCACACCAAGATGAAAATTAGTTTCAGTATCTAGTTTGCACAAATAGCATCTACCAAGACCTTCTTTGCCTTTCTTAACGATGACATCCCAGGTGAGTGCTTTATCCGAGAATATGAACCAACAAAAAATTTTGGCCTTAAGTGGGCACTTAAGTTTCCATAGTACTTTCCACCACCAGGAATATTCTATCTCATTCCTAACCAACATTAACTGCTCATATCCATCTTTTGGTGTGTACTTACCAGATTTAGACAAGTTCCAAACGAACTCATCATCATCATTGGATAATCTCACATGATTAGCTTTAAGAATAGCTAGATATCCATTCCAAACTTATACATCCTGAAGATCTACTAAACCAATATATTCAGCAGATAACCATTGTTGTTCCATCAAACAAGTCAATCCAGGTTCTCCAATATCTTTTAGAAAAAAGATTCCAGCCAAATGTAATTTCTCAATCACATAAGAAGGTAAGAGATGTATCCATTTGCAACCCACCCAAGGATCCAACCCAAGACGAACATCACCACCATTCCCAACCTTCCAAACAAGATAATTACCAATAATATCAGAATCCCATAAAACATCTTTCCAGCATATGGACATGCTTCTTTTCTGTTTAACAGAAGATCTAATCCAATCCATTAATGACATGGGATGCACATATTTATGTACAACAATTTTTACCCAGAGACCCGATCCATGAATGATGTTCCACACACTCTTGGTTGCAAGGGCTTTAGCAAATACAACTGGTACTTTCAAGCCCCATCCCCCCAAATACTTTGGACAAGTCAAAGTCTTCCAAGAGGCCCACGGTAATCCACATGAATCCTTGTTTCTAGACCATAGAAATTTGAAACACATCTTCTTAATCTTCTCAATAATACCCACCACTATCCAGAAATGCATCCAATAGACCGAAATTGCCTCAAGAACAACTTTTACCACTATTAGCTTACCTCCCTTGGATAGCCAACGAAAGCTCCAATTCTTTATCCGTTTTTCCACTTTAGCAATCAACCAGTCCTAGTCCTTCAATAGATATCTGCATGGTTTAAGATGAAAACCAAGGTACTTCATTCCATTCTTAAGTTTTTTAACAAAAAAAGAAAATATATTTTGTAAAGTAATAATCTCATATTCTTCCAAACAAGAACAATACAGAGTAGATTTATCCTCATTGATTTGCATTCCTGATGCCTTGCAAAAGACCAGTAAAACCTCATACATAGTAGATAAAGATTGCTTTGAGCCATCATTAACCATAACAATGTCATCTACAAATAGAACATGTGTTAAGGATATATCATTCCCAAAAGAAATGCCATGATAAACCCCACAATCTTTGGTAAAGAGAAGTGCCCTACCTAATCCTTCAACAACAATAAGAAAAAGTACAGGGGCCAGAGGACAACCTTTCCTAAGCCTCCTTCCTGATTTAGAAAAAGTTGATGTTGATCCATTAATAAGTAAGGCAAAAGATACAGAAGAAAGACTACTCATTGCCCAAGAAATGAAAGCCCCTGCAAACCCCATTTTAGAGAGAATGACCCGCAGGTAAGTCCAACTTACTCGATCATAGGCTTTTGACAAGTCTATTTTTAAAACCACTAACTTTAAACCTTTACTGTGGATGGTATGCATGCCTTCCTGAATAACCCCTACAACATCATGAATCTGTCTACCCGGCAGGAAACCAAACTGTTAACCAAAAATGTATCTACCCAAAACCTTTCTGATATGAGTAGATATGATCTTACCCATAATCTTACAGATGTAATTACACAAGGATATAGCCCTAAAGTCTTCAAAGGATTTGGGATGATCAATCTTAGGAAACAAAACTATAAAGGTAGTATTAAAAACAACAGGAATTTTACCACTTTTTTAAGAATATTCAACTACCCGGAGTAGCTCCTCACCCAAAACATAAAAAAGAGTCCTATATACCTCAACAGGTATCCCATCCAAGCCCGGGCTCTTATCATTCTTACTCAGGGAGAGAATAGATTGAATTTCTTGCAATGTAACAGGTTTCATCAGTTCATCATTGTCATCCACAGTAATAGATGTAGGAAAAAAACCAACACTCTTTACAATTTCAGGAAGAAGTAGGTTTGATTCTTCCCGAAACAAAGACTCAAAATGGTGCACCCCCGCCCAGCAATAGCATCAAAACCTTCAGCCATATTACCATCATCATCTTCAATTTTCCAAGTCGAATTAATATTTTTCCTGTAACTGGCATGCTTATGAAAAAATGTGTATTATCATCCCCACATAAGAGCCATAATGCCCTGCTTTTTTGTCTAGCCTCTTGTTCACGTTCACATAAGATTTTCCTCTTCTGTGTTTCCAGCTCAACCAAGGAAGATTTGTCCTCTTCCGTTGAGAACCCAAAACCCATCTTATTAAGGGTCTCGACCAGTAAAAATTCTATATCCATTAAGTCCTTAATATCCTGAACTTTTTTCTTCATCGACCAAGATATAGACACATCTTTTATACTCTTAAGGTTTGCAGCAAAATGAGATACAGGAGATACCTCCGAATTGACATCATAAACTTTCCAAGAAGCTTTTAATAAAGATACCAGATCATCATTCGCCAACCAACAAGCATTAAACTTGAAAGGACTACGAGGTCTAATATCATTATTCAGTACTTGTAAAAATACTGGCTGGTGATCCGAATCCCCTCCATTACCAACCCACTGCATGTAATGTAGATCACAATCCAAGAGATCAGCCGAAATAAGTAACCAGTCCAATCTTTTACAGATGTTCTCAATCCCAACTCTTCGATTAGACCATGTAGGAAGTATAACAGATGGAACAATATCCACTAGACCAAACCCATCCGACTGTCTAATGAAGAAATCAGATAAAATGTCCACTCTAGCCTTGACTGCCCAAATTTGAGAATAACCCAGAGAGAAATTCAAATCCCCTCCGTGGATCAATTCAGAACTCATTAAACATTCCACTTTAAACAGATTATTCCAAAAAAATTCCCTATCCACATAGGGGCCATACAAATTCACAAAACATAAATCCATCTTTAGCTCAATAGAATAAAGAGATACACACAAACCAAAACACATAGCCCATGCATTAAACAAATGTAATTTGCGAGTCCTCCAACCCAAAAGTAAACCCCCATATTTACCCTTGGCAGCCACTAACACAAACTTCCAATATTTTAGCATAGTTTCCAACTCCCCCACCAAAATAGCCCCATCACTCATCGTTTCTTGTAGGAAAATTCAATCTAAAAACTGCTCATCAATCAACCTACACACCGCTAGTTTTTTAGGGATACTAGCCAAACCCTTACAGTTGAGGGTCATCACAGTCATAGTGGAACATCAGAAGGGGAAAACACTACTCTAAGTGCCCCATAGTTAGCCATAACTTCACAATTCACAATCGACAGAAGATCATCAATATCCTTATCAAGATGATGAGTCTCATAAAGGTCTCGATCTATATCATACAATCGTTCCTCGCTAACCTTTGTACAGGACCAAAGGAAATAACCCTTACTAAATATAGGTTTGCCTTTGTGAGGAGATACAAACCCTAATTCCCCCAGTGCACATTCAGACAGAGACAAGTTACAAGAAGATACATTATCCACTACAAAGTCCTCCATTTCTTATTCAACACAGGTCCTCCAAATTCAGATAACGAGGAAATACAGAGGGGTTTAAGAGACTTCATAATAACAGACTGAGACCCTAAGTCCTCTCCATGCTTAATTGGATTAAGAGAAGGATAAATATCCACCAACCCATCATTCTTAACAGTAACCGACTTGTCCCCAATAGAATTCCCATCATTCTTAACACGCCAAATAGACTTTGTCTTATAGACAGAAGCGTATTTATGTTTTTTACTAAAAGGCAAAGAACATTCGGGAAGCAAATGACCATAAACATGGCATCTATTACAGCGAAAGGGGATTAAGAGAAGGATAAATATCCACCAGCCCATCATTCTTAACAGTAACCGACTTGTCCCCAATAGAATTCCCATCATTCTTAACACGCCAAATAGACTTTGTCTTATAGACAGAAGCATATTTATGTTTTTTACTAAAAGGCAAAAAACATTCGGGAAGCATATGACCATAAACATGGCATCTATTACAGCGAAAGGGGACGCCCAGGTAATCCAAGGGTTGACTAAACTCAGAATCGCCCCTTTTTATCAATAAATCAGCAGCAAGACCATTACACGAATCAAGCAGAACTAAAACCCTACCCAAACAACAAACACCTAACTCCAGGAAAGATAAATCAGTTTCCAAATGCGACCCCAACGTATTCCCTACCAGCTTAAAGAAATCTTCTGAGACCAGTATTCAAATGGGAGATTAGGTAATTTTACCCAAATGGGCATTTGATCATACCTTTCTAATCTTGGATTGAATAAGGGCGTCCAATGTTTGAGTAACAGACCGACAATGTCCCATCTCCAGACACCAGCAAGAACCGCAGTCAAATCAACTTCATAAAATAATTTGAAAGCTATCCAGCCCCTCGGTAGCAGAAAGACATCAAGACATCTGCTAATATGGTCCTTCCATGAAACATAAACCCAATTTTTGACACCCTCTGAATTGAATTTACGCCCTCCAAAACGTCTAACCAAAGTCAGAGCATTCGTCAAGACGATATCGTTTAAGCCTACATCCTCCCCAACAATCATCAAGACAGGCTTTTCAAATTTCTTAATGGTACGACGCGACCTCTTCAAATGCACACCCACCCAAATGATTCGGGACAGGCGGCGGATGAAGACTAGGGGAAAAACCCCTCACTGGATCAAGACCAATATCCACACCAATATTGACATCTATCTCAACAGACCGCGCACCCTTATTACTGCCTAAACGGAAGAAACCTTCATCCATGCCAATAGGTTCATCACTTGCACCCTAGCACAACGATACTCCAGGGCCTAATGCTGGAGGATCAAAACACAAAGAAACCTCCACAGGTCGGCCACTACCACCTTTTGCAAAAACCAAAGATTCAGATCCCTTGCTAGCACAACCCGCTACAGACACCTTACCAAAACAAACCATACCACTAACCGGTAACTCACAGCCCGAGTGCAAAGATGGACAAACCATTATGGCACCTGAGGTAGAGGGCACTAGACCAAAACCATCAGAATGAATACCGCTGTCGCGAAAGGGTAAACCCATATCTGAAGAAACCCTAGAAACGACGCCTCTATTAGCCTTAAATGCCCTCACACCATTTGGCAACGTACACGCCAACTGCTTGAGGTCTCGAAGAGACATCCTCCCCGTGGCGTAGGTACTAAAGTGCCCGGACAAAACGTGGCATCACAACAACAAACCAGGTACAAAGGGAAAGTAACGTAACTCCCAAAGAAGTATGTTCTGCAATTAAATCTAACGATGATTTGGATGTCCAACCAACCATTCAACAAGTCCAACCTACAAGTCATATCCACACATTGTTGGAGATGCGTCACTAATCTCTCACCAACCTACATGTCATATCATGGCATTATCATTACATACCTCATAGGATACTAGGGAAAACTGCCTACTCAAGTTAAATGGCTCAACGAGATGAAATTCGTATATATTTATGTTTCATATTTTTATCAGATATATTATTGTTTTTGTATAGAAAGGATTATCTAATTTTGGATAATGAATTATTATTATTTAATTAAAGTGTAAGATTTTTATTTATCTTTATTTATTAGCATAACCACAAGTAAAGTGGGCCGGAATGTTGATAAACTCAACCAACTACTTAATTTCTTAAAAATAATTAGTTGTTAAATAAAAGCTAAAATATATAATTTTATATCCATTACTTATACCAAATTATTAAAGTTAATACAGGTAAAAAAATATTATTTAATAAAAAAAACTATAAATAAAATAAAATTTAAAATTTAAAATTTAAAATTATTATTTATTTTACATTATTGTAAAATTAAATTTAATATAATTTTTAATTTATTAATATAGTACAATAACGTAAATATAAAAATGTTAATACGAGCAAACCAAGTCAGGTAAACCTTCACCGGGCAAGTTAAATGCATCGAAAATACAAACAAAATACCTCGGTTACGGATCCTCCAAATAATTTAAAATACGAGATTAAGCAGATAAACGCTCACTGGGTGGAGTTAAATGCATATAATCGATCAAATTAGATTTCCCTAATAAGCGAGTCATTTGCACGATTTATTTATTAATACCGTTAAAGAAAAAAAGGATTATTACTTTGCACGATTTATTTATATGATACCGATATTTTATATAGAAGTCAACGATAGGATCCATAACTTTTATATGGCATTATTTGAAATAAGTGGGAAGAGTTATGAATATTATCTCATAAAAGGAAACAGGAAAAGAAAATTAAAAATATCTTTCGTTTTTTTATGTGTCTGACCGGGTACATTTATATAGGGTGGAGTTGTATTAGTTTTTTTTCCAATTTTGAATTATATATTTTGGTGTTTCTAAAGTTAAAGTAATTATATTATTTATTTGTTTTTTAATTTTGTTATTTTGTTAGTTGGTTATTGGTTGGGATAAGGTGACTTCACTCTTCGTGACCCTTTTTAGGTGTAGGCGGCGTGCTGGCGTAAGCAAAAATTAAATGATTTGCCATACAGTACAACACGCTTCTTCATCCTTCGGTCATGTCAGTAGTCTAATTTCCTATTTATTATATTAATATCACTTAACACGTTATTTTTATTTCTTTTGTTGTCATTGCAGTTTAGGATGCCACCACCGTCATTGCAGTCCATGATGCCACCGTAGTCCAGGACGCCACATGCCTTTACAAAGGACGCATGAAAGTGATAAATACTTTTTTATATTTTATTATGGATTAAACTACTTAACCAACCATTTGCACCGATCAGACGACCTGGCTTGCGTGAGCAGTCACATCCGAAGTTGTCGGCCGTCCGATCGGTGCAAATGGTCGGCCAAATAGGTCAATCTTTTTATTATTGTTATCAAAACCTAATTGGCCCGGTCAAGCATTAATACAATTTCGTATTCACCACATTTTGCTTCCCCTTTTTCATGATTGAGACACCCGTGAGCCAGAGATGAGTTTCCATTTGCTACTCTGCATTTAATGTTGAGTTCGACCTATACCTTGATTTTGTAGTGTTGAGTGAGGAGGAGAAATTGAAGTTGAGCAATGGTGACCTGGTGGAGGTGTCCAGCGATGAAGAGGGATCCAGAGGCGCCTGGTTTTGTGCACGACTTGTAAAATAGCAGGGGGCAAGGTACTTGGTGGAGTACAGAGACCTTGTGAACGATGAGGATGACACAAAACAACCGAAGGAGAGAGTAGATGAGTTTCATATAAGGTCAAGCCCTCCAGAGCAGAGTAAAGATCAGTTTATTCTGTATGAGGAAGTTGATGCTTATGAGAATAATGGGTGTGGTCACGAAGGTCCTTAACAATCACGAGTATATAATATACTTCTTGCAGACAAAAGAAGATATGATATTTAATCATGCCAAACTGCACCCCCATCTTGAATTCATAGATAACAAATGGGTTGAAGCTTCCAAGGTATGCACATTACTTCTCTTCTTTCACTTCACAGGAATTGGTAGTGTTTTTTGAATGCATGACAAGAATTTTGCCCTTGGCTTAGTCCTCAAATGGATAAAGTGCTTTTAAGTTTGTTGTTTTCCCATTGTTTTCTGACTTTCCTGTAATGTTTATTTCTTATTTATTTCGTTGTCCAGGATACATATTCATGTTCGAAGTTTTTTTTTTTAACACATTAGGTCCAAGTATCATGTTATAGGTTGGCATACTTTTAGGTTTGTCCGTGGAATTTTAGGTGGATTTTACTGTGTTCGGACCTCTGTCAATTAGGATGCTGAGGTTCAGATGTTTTCCTTTATAACGACTATTATTGGTAATCTAGCCAGTGTTATAGATAGGATATTGTTTATGAGTTGTGAATACTAGACAGGGCAGCAGTAAAGGGGCGGGTTAACGCTAAGTTTAATGATTGTCACAATGCTTTATCTGTCATCTTAAATTCCCCATAGACCTTAAAGTTCTTGAGAACACTAAATGATGAATTTTTACTTTTATTAGAAGTGCAAGTGTTCTTGAATGTCTGACCATGCTCCAGTTTTATTGATATTATATTATATTCCTTGGCTATTCTAGCTAATAACAAACAGTGATCGATGTTGATTATATCCTGCTATGAATTCCTCTTCTTTCTCCTTGATTGGTTCGCTTTTAAATTGATAGAGTTAGGCATCAATGGATGCCTGGTACATTTTAGATGCCCATATTAAAGGCCCATGTTCTACTGTGGCTCAGGTGATATGCATAAGTATCAAGGCTGACAAGTAACATCCCACTCTTCCAATGATGTGGAGTTTTCTTGAAACTAGTCACTTTATGGTGCTAGGAAAGTATATGAATACATACTCTTGCAAAAAATGTAAATCAGTTGGTCAAATTCTATAAATAAGGCACACCTTAGTTAAAAAGGCTTCAACTCAATGGAAGCCAAGATAATCACTTTCTACAATGTGTAGAATTCACGACTGAACAAACATGGAAGCCAAGATAATCACTTTCTACAATGTGTAGAATTCACGAGTGAACAAACATTTCCTATGACATCTCAGAAGAAATCAAAATTGACGAATACCGAAGATGGACAGTGCAAAATAACAGTAATCTATGCAATCCCATACATGCCTGTTTGTGCTAGGTGCAATAAATGTACCTGTTAGCGTGAAGCAGAGCATCAGGTCCCAGGAACGGTTCCGGATTCCACCAATGATTCGGGCAAGAAGTAGTGAAACAAGCACAGAGAATACACTCGTACATCCCATCCAGCTTAGCCCGCTCGTCCTTGCTCTGCAAGAACTCCTTCCCATCAGGAGGGGGGGTCTTCCTCTTGAGCCATGGTTCAATGGATTTATACTGATTATAGAAATTGGTCATATCTACGACCAGGTCCTTCACTACCCACATGTGGGGCAAGAGGGTAATAGTGGAAGGCTTATTAGAGTTGGTATTGATCTTCACCGGACAAGCTAACCTGTTAACCCCATCGATGTTCATGGAACACGAACCATAGATTCCCTCCCTGCAGGAAAGTTTGAAGGAGAGAGTCGGATCGATGTCGCTCTTGATTTTGATCAAGGCGTCCAGCACCATGGGCCACTCTCGTCTGTATTTATCTAGTAATCCTGGAGGCGAGGCTTCTCTGAGCGTTCTGGATTCCATTTGTAGATGGAGAACGCATTTGTTTTGTCGAGCTTGGGATTGGTGAAAAGATGGCGGAGTCTAATCGGGCTCCCTGCATTTATGGGTTTCATAGCCTTTCTGAAGATTGCGGCCATTGTTCTGGTTGTTGTTATTAAGACACCATATTCGCGGCTTCTAAATGAAATAGGTGAACTCGGCCTCTGTCTGCAAATGAATGGAAAACTCCATGTGCATTATGCATGCACCTAAATAGGCTGACGTGCCAATCGCAAAAGTAAGTCCTACTAATGGTAGCTTACCATTCTTCATCCTGAACTATTGTATTGTATTTAGTTTTTTAACCTATTTGAATAGCTTGATGTATTTAGCTTATGCCTTCTAATGTAGGGTATAGCTTAGAATACCAAAAAACATTTACATCATTGAAACACGACTCCAAGTTCCAATTTTATTTTGGAAAGATATCAAATGTTATTTGATGTGTTATGATCAATTCACATTCTTATAACACTATACAAATTTTCATGTTGTAGACCATATGCCACAAGCTTCATTTTTGAGCTAAAATATGCAAACAATTTTCAGTACCATGTTGATGCTATGAAGTAGTGATACAACATTCACTAAGCATTTAGTTCCAACTTAGAAGACTTGGTCTTGGAATAGTAATTGTTGATGAGATATGGGTTCTATCCTAATATTGCAAAAATAATTCTGATCTTTTTTTTCCTCAAAATTTCATAATCAAAAAAGGATTTTGAAGAAATTGAATCCATTTATATATTAAAAATTCAAATTCAAAAAAATTAAAAATTTGCAATTTAACTAAAAAATTATATAATAAAATATTAATTAAACTACTTTTCATCCCAAATAGATTTTTTTTTCCATTCGGAATGTGAAAATCTATATCCATGTAGTTTGACTTTTTTTTTTGGTTTGACTCTTTTTTTTTCTATAAAAATAAGAGGTATTTGAGTTATATAATTAATTTTATGTCTTTGAACTTTAAGTAGGCTAGACTTATTTAAAATGTATATTTTAAATAGCACAAGGTGAAAATATGAATAAAAAAAAGAAGGACCTGAGATTTTCACTCCAAGAAGCAGTTTATTTTTTTTTACGTTAGAGGATGGATCCTGTACCTGCTTGCCTGGTTCATTCGGATCTTTGGTGGATTTCGATTGCAAGAGTGCAGAGGTTATGTAGTTATGTTTGGAGGTTTCCCAGGAATCTCAATCTATTGGATTTTATAGGGGAAGAAGCAGAGAAAATCACTCCAAGAAAAACCCCAGACCTCAGCTCTGGTTTCCATCCCACGTTGGACTCGTGCTCCTTTGCTCTGGAGTATTGTGGATTGTTCTCTGCGTGCTAGTTTGATCTGGAATTTCTGCAATGTGAGGCTCTTTTTTCTGCTTTGTGTTGGTGGCTGCTCTTGGTCGTCAATTACTCTATCTTTCTTTGCTGGCTATAGGCGATCTTTCCTTTTCCATCTCAGTGGACTTGCATCTACAGGTATTTATAGTTTGTTTTCTTTTCTTGTCCTGGAAAGTTGAACATTCTCTTCAATGGATGTTGGTGGGGTCCTTCCTCCTCCTCTTCCACTCGAATTGGAAGCATTCGAGCATCTGGTTGCTTCCTGTCGTAAGAGGAAAGGTGGTCCATCGCAGAGATTTGTGAAGAAGGTGGAAATACCGTCTGGTTAGTTGCTTACTGATCAAATCTGCAAATCAGCTTTAAATCTTGCTGAGCGTGGGATGATTGGGAAATTCACTGGCCTCTGGCCTTCTCCTAAGTATATCAATGGCTAGGTTCAGAGAAACTGGAGGCCATTAGTATCTAAAGGCATTCGAAACCACTTTGTTGGTAGATGATAATACGTCTTTGTGTTTGACTTAGTTGAATATTGTGATTCATCTTTTGAAATGGTCCATACTTCATGGGCCCTTAGGGACTCTATCTGAACAAATGGACCCCGGATTTTGATCCTAACCAAGATGTTCCATCTGTAGTTCCTATCTGGTTAAGGCTCCCTCACTTACCCTTACACTGCTGGAACTCAGACTTCCTGGAAGCCATCGGGAACAAGCTTGGGAAATACATATACAGGGCAGAATGGAAAGATCATTATCCATGTGCTAGAATATGCGTTGAAGTTGATTTGGAGATTAGACTGCTAAAGGCGATTAAACTAACAATAGTTGATTGGTTTTACATCCAGGAGTTGGACTATGGGAAAATTCCTTTCAAGTGTCAGTTCTGCCATTGTTATGGACACTTTGCCCACAATTGCAAAAAAAAAACCCAGAAGAGGAGCTTGAAAATAAGAAAGATGAACAATGGACTTAAGTTCAAAAATCAGGAAATACTAATCAGAACGTTGGAAAGAAAGGTAAAGAAGGAAAGAATTTGAAAGGAGACTTTGTTGCTAGGAAGAAGGCTGTAGAAAATCCCATAGCATCCTCCAATCATTTTGGAGTCTTAAGCCCTCCTAAAGTCCCTATTCTTGAAGAAGGGGAGATGCAACAACTCGAAGAGTAGGATGTTGTCCCTGCAGTTAATCCAAGATCTATGGTACAAGCTGGAGAAGTTATCTCAAACCTACCTTGTGTTGGTGAAACTCTGCAGGAAGACCATTCTCCAATTAGAGATAAGTTTTCTCCCTCTTATGCAGACATAACTAAATAGAATCCGACTGATAACTCTGGCTCCTCTGATGAAGACTCCATTGAATAACTCTCGAAAAAGGCTGGCAGAAAGCCTAGAAAGGAGGCTCGAGAAGATGAGGATGATAGACTAAATATGTAGGGCGGTCAGTCCACTATTGAAATGTCGTTTGGCAGAAGCAAGAGGACTTGGCCCATTAAGGGAGCCTCTACTCCCTCCCTCTTAGGTAAATAATGCAGATCGTCTCTTGGAACTACAGGGGGTTGGGGAACCTAACCAAAGCAGAACCAGTCAAGGACTTATTGAAAATGGTTCCTTCTGACATTTTCCTGCTTCAAGAGACTAAGATCGAGGAGCAAGCTTTACTCATGTTAAGTAAAACCAAATGGAATTTGAATGCCGACATGACTGTCAATGCGAGAGGCGCATCTGGGGGTCTTGCAACTCTTTGGAGTGCTGAAAAATTTCAACTAAATCCTTGCTTTGCCACCCAGCACTGGATTTTTACTGATATCTATCATATCTCCAGTAAGATACCCTTGGCTCTCTTTAATCTCTCTGTTCATGTTAATTTCAATGAAAAAAAAAGAATGTTGGAAAATGCTTTCAAATTTCATTGAAACCAATTCTCCTTCAAATATAATAGTTGCATGAGATTTTAATATCTCTTTATCTCGAAATGAGAAAAAAGGTTGGGTATGTGACAATGATTATTTTCAAGCCACGATGGAAGAGTTGATACACGTCTTCTATCTTAATGGCTTCAAACCCAAAAATGGACGATACACTTGGTCCAACAACAGTGGGATTTGCAAACATTGTTTCCCGTATTAACAGGTTCTTGGTTCAAAGTTCTTTAATGGATGGGAAACTCATCATCTCAAAAAATATTCTGCCCAAACTCTCTTCAGACCATCACCCCATATTGCTGAATTTTGAAAAAGAAGATGACCTCGGCTCAATCCCATTTCGTTTCAGTCCCCTCTAAATTGAGAGAGATGGTTTTTGGGATACTGTAAATCAAGGTTGGTCTCAATACATTGTTGGATTTCCCGATTTTGTTTGGGAACAAGAATTAAAGAACACTAAACTTTCTTTGAAAAGCTGGGTAAAAAAACCTCTTCTGAATCTGAACAATAGAGGGCAAGAGAGAGTGCGAGAGCTTTTAGAGATCTAAATAGGAATGGAAAAGGTTGAAATGACCAAGTCTCAACTTGCCCTGGAACACTTTGCTCAAACTAAAACCACTGCCTTCTTCCATCGCCAATGTAGGGCTAGAATGTCTAGAAATCATATTTCGAAAATTTCCATTGGGGAGGGGGTTATTATTAAAGGTCAACACAATCTAAAGCAGGTTGCATGTGAACATTTTTAGCTTCTATTTCAGGAGGAAGGTCTCTCTAATAAAATAGTGTCTGCAGAATTTTTGGATAATGTCCCTACTCTTGTCAGCATAGAGGATAATGTTGATATAATGATACCTTTCCCTGAAATGGAAATTTTGGACGTCATCTGGGCAATGGAGCCGAATAAAGCTCTTGGGCCAGATGGGTTTTCCTTCCAATTTTGACAGAGTCTGCTGGAACATCATCAAATCAGATTTGATCCGGATGGTGACAACCTTCAAAAAAAAAATCCAAGGTGGGAGGGTGTACGAACTCTACATTTTTTTCTCTTATTCCTAAGGAAGCAAACCCTTCTTCTTTTGACATATTTCGTCCTATTTTCTCTTTGTAACGCCTCTTACAAGATACTAGCCAAACTGCTCGCCAATAGATTCAAGCTCTTGCTTGGCAAGTTGATCTCTCCTCTTCAGGGAGGTTTTGTAAAAGGTAGGCATTAGTCAACCATGTAATCCAAGTCTAAGAAGTTCTTCACTCATGTTTCCAAAGGCAGGAGAAAGGAATGATAATCAAACTGGACATGAAAAATGCCTTTGATCGAGTAAAATTCCCCTTTCTCTATGAAGTTCTTCTTTCTTTTGGATTTAGTGCTGTGTTTGTGAATTTGATCAAAGCTTGCACATATAGGCCTTGGATTGCTCACCTAGTCAATGGTAGACCCACATAATTTTTTCGTGCTCAAGAGTTATTTCCCAAGGATGCCCGATGTCTCCCTTTCTTTACATCTTGATGGTTGAAACCCTCAACAGAATACTTTCAGCTGATAAGGAAGCTAGTTACATTTCGAGCATAAAGATAGCTATGGGTGTGGACCAAATAAACCATGCCATTTTTGCTGACGATTCTCTCCTTCTAGGAGGGGATTCTTTGAATATTTCCTGTGCCTTCAATGAAATCCTTCAAAAGTTCTATGTTATTTCTGGAGCCCTGATCAATAACAAAAAAAGTGTTGTGTATGGCTGGAATGTAAATCATTCGACAATACTCAAAATTGCTAACTCCTTGGGTTTCCCTGGATTTGATAAGTGGGAGAAGATAAAATATTTGGGGCTGCTTTTAACTCTTAGATCAAGCCCTCCTTCTCTCTAGCTTGAAGTAATAGCTAAGTTAAAAGCCAAAATTACTTCTTGGGGTGGTCAGTGGTTAACTAGGGCAAGAAAACTGATTTTGATAAAGGCAGTACTTTCAACTTTTCCCATATTTCAATCCTCTTTGTTGCTTGCCCCTAAGTCTATTTCAGCTCAAGTATCCAAAATTTTGAGAGATTTTCTATGGAATGGTGGTAAAGGAAACCAAAATAAGATGCATTTGGTAAGCTAGGATATCCTTAAAAGGCCTATTTCGGAAGGTGGACTTCAGATCCGTGACCTTGGTTTGGATAATCTGGCATTGGGAGGTAAACTCATCTGGCAGATATACATGGATAAAAATCTCCCTCTTAGTAAGCTTTTTAGGATGAAATATATTAAGGGAGGATCTTTGAGAAACTTATCATCTTCTAGCACCCCCAGAGGAACAACTATATGGAATTCTTACTGAAGAGGAATTGACATAATCAATCAACAACTCTACATAATCCTTGGAAATGGTAAGAGGATCCTTCTCTGGGAGGATGAAATATAAGGAAATCCTCCTCTTTCTTCTGTCATTCTACTAGAAGAGATCAAGAGTTGGTTAACTAACAAAGGTTTTCTTCGTTTGGAAGATATCTGCTCTTGGGATAGCGCTAGCAATTGGGCAGGATGTCTCTTCCCGAGCTCCCAGTACATCTCAGTTCTCAAAAAATTACTTTGCTTTCCTTCCTATCAGGTCTTTCTCCCATTCATCTCTCCCTTAAGGAAAAATGGGGCTGGGGCAAATCCGAAAATTACTCATCTGCAAAAGGTTTCTCTGAATTACAAGCTCCACTTCCATCAAGCCTATCCCCCGCTACTTGGAAATCAGTATGGTCCTCTAACTGCCCTCCCAAGGTAAATTTTTTCACATGGTTGCTTATGCACAATAAAGCGCTGACATGTGAAAAAATGCTAAAACGTGGACTTTTTGGACCCTATCGTTGTTGTTTATGTAATTCATCTCCTGAGTCGACATACCATCTCTTAATAGACTGTGTATTTGCTAAAAAGGTGTGGGAGCTTATTCATCATGGCTCTAAAATATCTCCCCTAGGAAATTCTTCTGTCATCACTTTTTTTCTTTCCCGAATTGAGCGTTGTCCTAAAAAAATGGAGAAATCTTCTGGTTATTTCAAGCTTTGGATTATAATTCCAAAATGCACGTGGTGGAAACTCTAGATCACCAAGAAGAATTGGACCTTCAGTAACCAGGTTACGACCCCTCAGATAGTGGTGAACAACATCAAATTGTTAATTGTCGAATCTGCAGGAACCCTTGCATCCTCTTCATCTCTGCCCTCTGTGTTTTTATCTTTGCTGGGACCTTGATAATTAGGAACAAGAAACATGGTCCGTGTTAAACTTGTTAGTTCTCCCCAACATTTTCGTGGTAATGCTGATGCTTTTAAGCAAATATGGATGAGTTCCTCTTCGACGACAATTTTCTTTGATGGTGCATCCAAGGGAAATCTTGGGATCTCTGGAGATGGGGGTGTGGTATTCTCTCTAAATAGAGTGATTGAATCCAATTTTAGCTGGGGTTTGGGAGTCATGTCAAATAACCAGTCTGAATGTTACAGCCTCCTCATGGCATGTCAGATAGCAAAGGAGAAAGGATACCAGTCAATCCAAAATTTCGGCGATTCTGAGATGTTGATCAAAGTTTTAAATTCAGCGGATCAATTAAATAATTCTGCCATGAATCAAATTCTGCTTAGAAATCAGACTATTCTGAATTTTTTTGAAGGGGTCACATCTTTCCATATTCTTCGGGATCTAAATACTCTTCCAGATGATTTGGAAAATAAGGCGTGTCTTCTAACTCAAGGCACCCTTTGCATCACCGGAGAATCCAACTTTTTTCACCCAATTCCGTAATTCGTAATCTAATAAGTTGCAAATTGCTTATTCTGAGAGATTCATTCTCAATCTGTAAATTTTTGTTCAAAAATTGATTTTCTCGAAGCATTTCTTCTGATTGTATATTTGGTTGCTTGGCATTTGCAAAGCAGACCAGTGACCTTGCATAAAAATAAAAATAAAAATATTACCCATTTTTGTTAAAAAAATATGAATAAGATTTTTTTTTTATTGTAAAATTTATTGTGAAAATCAATAATATATTCATATAATAATCAATTTTATTTTTATTTTTTCATAAAGTATTTACATGTTCAATAGGTCGTACATTAATAGTTCATTTTTCTCATACAATTCTTATCGTAGTATTTAAAATCATTTGTCCTTTTTGAAAATATTTTCAACTTTACTTTGTACAATATGGTAGATTGATTTATAATTTTTTTATAAGAATAGGTTAAACTTGTGGTGTTTTTCTTCATATGTTTAATGAAAATAATTGGTTGCAATTGACGAACTTTTTATACTCTGTAAAATTTGTTCCATGGATTATGTTCCATTTTAAATCAATCAAATCACACAAAATGGTTAGAAAATTGATTGAAACTCTAGATTGATAAAAGATTTATTGGAGCTTTATATTGATAGAAGATTTGATTGGTTGAAATTTCCAAGGATAGAAGATTGTTATTGTAAATGTATCTTCTGATTCTCATAGTGAGGTCAAAATAAGAGTGATTTATCCATTTATAAAGTTCTTCATATTATATATCAAAACAAAATGATTTCACCATTTATAAAAATTCTTCTTTCACATACTTTTCTAGGGTTGCTATATGTTGATCCATTAAAATTTAAGTTGCAATGTTCATGTGTTTGTGGCATGTCTTCTTTTCTCTTTGCACTGTTTAGCTTCTAGTTAAGATACTGATAAAATGTATTTACATGTCAATATCATGTTGGAATCACTATCAAAAGTTCTCAAAAGGACATTTTCCTTATTCCTGTAGATCAAAATGGCTTCATTTATATGTTATATATTTTTTCCATCATCTTATAAATCAAAATGATTATAGTTCTTTTGTCGCCTGGTTTTATAGGGTTGTTTGTTTAGTCAACATTTAAGTTGGGGTCACACATGATCACAAAATGCTAATTTCTCTATCTTTGAGTTGTGCTAAACGAGTCTGTAACGCACTAACCCTTTTACCTAGGAGGTACAAATCCATGAAAATTTAGACTGCTTACCAACAATACGACACTTGTGTCAAACTAGAGGACCCATGTCAAATTGTCGAATTTGAACCTTTATGGATGTGAAATTGGAGATCAAATATACCACAAATTATATTCCAAGAAATTGTTTGCTTTCCCTGGTTTAAATTCTTTCCTGTCACCCTGTCACTAAATTAAATTGTGGAATCCACTATGTATGATGCATTGTTTTGTCTAGTCTCTTTTCTTTTTGTAAAATTAAAAGTAGGTGTATATATGTCTTTAACGTCATCATATTTTTTTATCTCATGCATCTCATATCTCATTAATAGGGGAGTACGCAACTGCAAACCACCAACCAACACAGATGCAGTGGCGGGGATGTTGCCACCTCGTGGCTCTTGTTTAAAAGCTATAGGATCCATAAATTTTATGACATTATTTGAAATCTATGGAAAAAATATGAATATTATTTTATACAAGAAAATATAAGAAAGAAAATTAAAGATATCTATAGGATTTTTTAAAAGTGATACCTGCCAATTTTTATATATCTTTATTAGTTTTATTTATTAAAAAATTGGTCGATATTGATTTGTTAATTATTTTATAAAATGAAGTTATTAGTTTTTAATTTGATTTAATATGATTTTTTTATTAATTAAATATTTTTTAACATAGTAAATTTTAATTTTTGTCAAATAAATAATAATAATATATGGAACTTTTCCAAATGTGTAGTTAAATGTTTTATTCATGAGTAGATGAGTAAAAAATAGTAGAACCACTTTGCCTCTCAAGATGTATAGACAAATGCTTTATCTAAATAACAAGAATGCCATGAATGGAGGAGTACCAAAGAAAGGCATCTCTAGGAATATCTCTGGGCATCAAGTATCTTGGTTTTATTTTCAAGCCAAATGACTACAATCTAAAGGATTGGAATAGGCTTATTACAAACGTGGAGAGAAAATTACACTTATGGTGCAACAAATGGTTGTCTAAGGTTGGCATATTAGTCTTAATGAAATCCATTTTGGAAGGGCTCTCGGTATACTGGATTACACTTACTCATGTTCTCAAAGGTACCCTTGAACACATTAGAAAGATTTGTTTTAATTTTCTCTAGTGTAAGAATATAGATGGTAAACCTTTTCATTGGATATCCTAGAGGATCCCTACACTCCCCAAATAACTTAGAGGATGTGGTCTAAAGCACCACCTAAGCTTCTAAAAAGCCCTTGCAGCAAAAGGTATATGGAGATTGTTGACTGATAAAAGCCTTTGGTTTAAGGTAATACATCAAAAAAATATGTCTCCTATGACCATTTGGGAGTGGTTCACCTAGGTATATTGATAAGCAGAAGAGGAATATTTCTATTATGTGGAAGGGCCAACTCTCTACCTATGATATTATTGCAGATTGGTTATCATGGAAGGTAGGGAATGGTAGAAACATCCGTATGGGATCTGGCCCTTGGTTTGGGAGTAAATATACCCATATACTGCTTGAGTCTATGAATAACTTACTTATAAACAAGGGTTATATTTTTCTATATAAGATCACACATTTGCAAAAATTTGCACCTACACATATAGAATGGTTATCCTCATAATTTTGGGCTTCAAGAATGATGATAAATCAAGCTGGTTCAGGTACAAAAAATCATTAAAAGATTGTCACACATCTCCTTAGCATATGAGGAGGACTCTCTGATTTGGATAAAAAACTTGATTGGGGGCAACTATCAACCTATTGTTTGATACATGGTTCTTCATGAAGAAGAGAATCTCCCTCATGGGGAGTGGTGGCATTCAACTATTTGGAAAATCAACTGTCCCCCTGAAGGCCAAGCTCTTTAGGTGGCTTACTTTGGTAGGCAAAGTCCCGGTCTAGGACCATCTAATCATTTTTTTAGTGACAGGCTGAGTAGATGCCCCCTTTTTTCGGAATTGATGGCTAATTTATCAATCACATTTTTTGTTGTTGTCAATACTTAAAAGATATGTAGATTTATGCATCTAACATTACAAGAAGGAACTTCGTTTGGGAAGGGGAAGACCTGAATACGGTTTTTTCAGAAGTGGCTAAGAAACTTTGCTTATCATGATTATAAATCCCTACCAATCCTTATGATATGGGGGGTCTAGTTAGCCCACAATAAAATCATCTTTCAGGACACTTTACCCCCCCACAGATATATGTTGTGAAGAGCCTATCAATCCTGGAACACTTCCCACATATTCAAAAGGATAATTCTACATGTGTTATAGTAAAGGAGAATATCAACAGGACAATGATTTGGAGCTATTTTGATGGTGTGTCTATTGGTAGAGCGAGTAGAGGAGGTATTGGTGGTATTTTGTTCTTACCTAACAATTCTTACTTCAAATTTCTTGTGGGTATTGGACCTGCATCCAACAATCTAGAGGAATTATTACCACACTCATGCTCCTTAATCTTGTTAATCATTATGGCATACATAATTTACAGGTATGTTGGGGCTCTCATCTTATAATAAGCTAGCTCTCCTATAACAATCAACCAAAGAACATTTACCTCAAGCCTATATTTGAGGAAATTTCCAGACTTCTTGTACTTTTTGAAGAAGTTATCTTCTAGCATATATTCAGGGAATGAAACTCATAGGTTTGCATTCTATCCAAAAAGGGATAACAGATGGATGAAGGTAGATTGAAAATTTGGGAGCTTAACAAAGATGACATTAAAGCGATAGATCCAAGACCTTTATTAATCTAAAACTAGCCCATGTGGGCTTTTTTTTTAATTGTGAACTGGTTCACTGCCAAGAAAATTTCCGAGGAATGATTTTGGTATTCCTAACCCATGATTTCTTTCTTTCAGTCTTATAGTTAATGTTACTAGAATATATTATAGTAATCATGGAAGATTTTAGTGAAGAGGTCAATTATATGGCTAAACTCTAAAGAAACTTTGTACACGTTTATAGCCAAACAAACAATATGATTCAAAATTCTAATAAAAGATTGAGTTGTGATATTTTTTCCTAGGGAAAAAAAGGAAACAAAGAAACAACCATGGATTCTTATTTTAATATTTCATATCCTTGACTAGTATGTATAAAAAAAACAAAAAGTATATTAGAATGTATTGGGCCACCACGGCTCTCCATTTGTTGCTTGCATGTGTGTATAATATGTTAGGTTTGAAAGAGGTTAAAGACAAAACAACCATGCATGGGTTGATTGTTATGTATTAAAGAGAGAAAAAAAAGGCTTTCCTTTGATATGCCATTACTATCAAGGTATATATACTCTCAAACTTTATTTATTCCAAAATGTGTGAACATAAGATTGTAAAGAGGGCCTCAGATACAAGTGTGAATGGTATGGAGGGACCAAATAAGTATATGGAACAACCAAAAGGCCTTTTGTCTACAGGATCCTGGTAGAGGAGTAGTTGTTGAAAGTGCAATTTCCACTATTCAAAACATAATTTCGATGATTTGGGTTTTTCTAAAATTCAACATTTAATCTAAGACATGTATTTGTGATTGCTGAAATTTCAAAAATTACAATTTTTAGACAAGATTTTGGTTTTAAAAAACATGTTTAAAAATGGTGTTTGGTTGTTCTTTATCCTACATGTGGAGGGACCAAGGAGACATGATTCATTATTTCTCTAACACACATGATCAACAAATTCGCCTCCTCTTCAAGCAATTGCCAGAATGGCATCCATTTCGCATGCAAGCATTCAATCTCAACCCTCCTCATTTATGGTAAATTGCATATGAAGTATGTCATCGCTCATCTCCTCCTTCAATTCTCCAATGGAGCATTCATGGTTTTTTATTGTACCAAGCACCAGAATTCAAGTTTGGGGGTTCTAATGGAGCTTAACATTCATGGGAGGGATAGAGAGGCATTGTTAATAGTACAAGCCTCTGAATGTGAAAAAAATATTTCCCATGTGAAGTAATTAAAATTGATGAGTGGACTTTCATTGATGCATCTTTATCAAAGCAAGCGGGATGTATTCAGGTGCTTTCAATCACTATTGATATATAGGCTAGAAAAGGGAGTGACTCCAACTATGAGTGGTGTTCTCTCATGGTGCGTCGCCAAGATCCCACAGTTGCAAGGATGTCGAGATCATTATAGCCCGGAGAGGAACTACACCAACCCTAGAGTGACATTTGATGAGGATATTCCTCCTCGTATAGAGTTGGTTGTTGACTAAATGGAAGCTCATTCACTTGAAATGCAAGTACAAGACCCCTAGTAGGAGCAGCCAATCAATCCCTATTGAACAATCAATACTCTTATGGATTGGGTTCTCTATCAGCAAGAATATGCTTAGAAGGACAATCATAGACTAATCCATGACAACCAAGAGGCTCTTGACATCATTCACAAAAGCCTAGCTAGTGTAATGGAATTTTTGGGGGAATTTCACTAGCTTAGAGAGGTTGATGGTAGCAATAGAACGCAACATGATGCTCCTTTAGTCTAATTTTCTTCCTGGTATGCACGACACTCATGGTTTTCACAGGGTCCTCCCTCAGCCATCTCTCAAGTCTATTTTGTTATGTTTATTATGAGACTAGTTTCCCCACTGGGAAGGAGGTCTTATGCATTTATTTTTATGTTTGTTAGATGCTGACAATGATAATAATGTATGTTTATGTTTATGTCGTGAAAATGATGATGATGCATGTATGTATTTGCTAAAACTTATGGTTATGTTTATGTTGGTATGATGATTTTTATGTTTATGTTTATGATGGCATGATCATGATGTTTATGTTTGTTAGGTATTGAAAATGATTATGACCGTATGCTTATGTACTAAAAGAACTTTGTACTATTCAAAAATCACGTTGGTCTTTAAATCACTAAGTATTAATTCAATCGACAAAAACATCACAATTTGCATTGTAAATTATGATATAAAACAATTTGTTGTATAACTTAACAAGTTTTCAAAACATTAAACCTTTGTAAAGAAAGTTAATGGGTTTTTAATTTTGGTTTATATTTTAGCATCTATTCGACTATTTTTCATATTAATTAATTTTAACCTAAATTTTATAAACAATTTGAGGTATGGTTTCATATATAGGTTGATACAATGGTTATAAAATGAATTTGAAAGTATGGTTGGTTGGTTGTCAGGTCATCATACATGTGAAAATATGGATTTTGGAGTAATAGTCATTGAAAATGTTGAAAACTATTGTTTCATTAATTAACATAATATAGGTTAAATTTTTAGTTGTACATAATATAATTGAATT
>LPNX010309072.1:626326-656799 GCA_001517045.1 Pseudotsuga menziesii | reverse complement strand
ATATATATATATATTTTTTTTTTTATAGTTTGTCATAGTATTGTGTTTATGTAATAATTTTTTTATATTTGGTGTTCATATTGTTCTTATATAATTTCTAAGGATATTATAACTTATTGTAATTTTCTTGATAATGTTATGATATTTGTCATAATATTATATTTATATAATAATATATTTGTTTTGTTGCAACTATATGTTGAGCATTAAGAAATAATATGTAATGATTTTTAACAAGGAAATTAACCCTTCATGGTATAATGTTGTGTATAACTTAATTCTATATTCAAATCATAAATATAAATGAATCTTGTTTAATTTATAAGTCTAATTGCCAAGCATCATCAAAAAGTCAAGTATTACCATATAATATTATTATAATATATGAATATGAACATCACAAAAAATATGTAAATATAAACAACAATATAACCTATCAATGTATCATTCAACACTTTTTTTTTTGACAATAACTCACTTTACAATGGCAAATATCAAAGCTCTAATATGAAGAAAGACACTTATTTCATTAAAAGGAAACCATTTTCTCTCAATTGTAAACCCAAAAGTTGCAATCTCCAAACTTATTTTTATTAATCACTATGATCTTCATTATATAATATAACATTAGTCTACATTCAAGGAACACATTTTATACCCTCTAAAAAATGAGGTTTAAAGCTAGCTAGTTTTCAAAGAATTGCAATTAATTATTGTTGTAACATTATTTTTTTAATGTTAATATTTTTAAAGCTTTGTTTTATTATTTTGCTAATATTATTATTTGCAAATTTTATTTAATAACATGATAGTATTTTTGTATTGAATAATAATTTCAAAACTATGCAAGATTTTAGATATCAAATATTCATGTAATATGAGTTTGTCAATGAATATATCTAATTTCTAAAATAGTATAGATTCATATTAGTTATATAAATTAGATTAACCTAGGATTACGTTATTATAAATTTACATTAATTAATACAATCTAAATCAATTATTACACACACACACACACACACATAACACAAACGGATACGTTTTTTTTTAATGAAATCAGAAATTACAATGAGGCTGGTTAATGATTTAGCGACCAATTACAAATAGAGTAGAAAAGATACTTGAAGAAGAATAGTATTGTTACAAGACTCTCAAAAGAACGAATTCATGTAATCATAACACAACACAATGCATCATAATTATGGAAACAACTGAAATGAGCTGATTTCATCGTTGATGCTGAGACTTCCTTGGAGCATAAGACATACTTTATTGGCAAGAGTATCTGCTGGATTATTCAAATCACGCAGGATGTGAAAAGAAACAACTCTGTTAAAATCATTTAAAATAATTATGATTATCTTTAAGATTTTGTTCAAAGAAGGATTGTTAAAATTATCCTGGGAATTCAACTTTTTTATCAATAACTCAGAATCTCTGAAAATATGAATAGATTTATAGCCGAGATCCTTTGCAATATGGTAGACCTTCAAAAGACAATAGCATTCTGCTTGATTATTTGAGCATTTTCCAAGACCCCAACAAAAACAAGTTTCAATAGATCTGTTCAAGGATAGCATCACACCACCTTCTCCAGAAATTCATGGATTACCCTTGGAAGCATCGTCAAATAAAATAGTGAGAATAACATTCCTCTTCCACCACAAAGAGAAAGCAACATCATTATCTCTCAATCACCAAAAAGGGGCAGAAGCTGGTTTTTTAATTACGGCTCTCCTTACACCATTCAAGGAAGGACCCAACCATTTGATTTCTTCGAGAGGGAGAGAAGCATTACCCAAGCTTCCAACAGATTCCACAATGAATGCTTTCGCTCTTGTCGCAACAATAGCAGGCTTGAAAGTTTTATTACTGAAAATCCACTCGTTTCTGGCAGTCCACACAGATCACCAAATAAACTTTGGCACAAATTGCCAAATTTTGTTCTAGTCAGCATTGAGATTTAATTTGAATGGATTCATTCTTTCCACTTGATAAAAAAGAAAGGAACAACATCTTCAGGAGATAAAGAGACTTGCAGACCATGAAGAACGTTCCCCCACACGATTTGAGTAAACCATCATTCAATAAAAACGTGGTCATAAGTTTCAGGAGCTGAATTACAAAAAATACACCAGAAAGGACCATTAAATCCATGCTTAATTAAATTCTCACCAGTCAGAACACGTTGGTTAAGGAGCAACTAGGTAATAAAATTAACTTTGGGCAATAAGATTGAATCCCTTACATCTTTCCACAGAGAATTCGTCCATATTAGAGGATGAGGATATCGTAACACAGAGAATCCATGGGAAGCAGAGTAATAACCAGTGCACCCCCAACTCCATCGATCTTAATGCAAACGATGGACAGGAGCAAATCATGACAACGATGATAACATCAAAGGTTTTAGAGGTTGAAGTGATTCTGGAAAGATTGGCAGCGACTATCCTGTCCATTTACCATCACGATCGCAAGTGCAAATATCAACAAGCCTGATAATTTGATGGTTGTCAAAAAGAGACCTGACAGGATTAAGAGAAATGAAGGAGGAGAGAGGAGGATTCCCAAGTATACTGTCCTCCCACAAATAAATCCTTGAACCATTACCGAGGATTCTAAATAATTATTCTTGGATGTGTTTAAACCCTTTTTTACATGAATTCCAAATTGCAGTACCTTGAGGAAGAGTTTCTGCTTTTATATTTCTCAATGAACCTCCCTTAAAATATTTCAGCCAAAAAATCTTGCTAATGGGATGCTTTCTATCAATGAACAACTTCTAGATGATTTTTCCACCCATGGCCAAATTAGCTAAGCCAGGATCCCGAATCTGCAAACCACCTTCCGATAGAGGTCTTTTGACAATGTCCCAGCTCACTAAATGGAGTTTTCTCTGTTTTCGTTTACCCTCCATTCCAAAGGAAATCTCACAAAATCTTGGAAATATGAGACATGATAGACTTCAGAGCAAGAAGAAGGGAGGATTGAAAGGTGGGAAGGGATTAAAGGATAGCTTTAATCAAAATCATCTTACCAGCCTTGGATAACCACGGGCCACCCCATGAAACAATTTTGGATTTAATCTTAGAAATTACATCGAACCAGAGAGGAGGGCTAGGACCCAGAGTTAAAGGTAAGCCCAAGTATTTAATATTTTCCCACTTGTTGAATCCAGAAAATTCCAAAGAGTGGGCAATTCGAAGAATTTCTGGACGGTCAACATTCTAGCCATACATGTCACATACCCCAAATTGCAAAAACATTTTATGTTTTAGGAGACATTATGTTTTAATTTTATTATAAAGTTTGTAATTAATGATCAAGTGGGGTCAAGGATAATTGCATTTAATAAGTGAATGTTTTATTAATTAATAAATGAAAGATGACACAACAGCTTAATGAGGCTCTTAAATGAGTGTTTTACTGGCCACTTGGTGGAATAGGTTGGGTTGAGAGCAGATTGACACTTGGCAGCATTCTAAAACTATTTCTAGCTGTTGCAGGGGGCAACTTCCCTATTTTTGTGGTCATGTTCCCCAAGAAAGTGGAACAAGAGCATGTGGCTCATTAAGTGAAAACTGACCCAAAAGACCTAGGAATGCTGATAAAACTTCCCATTGAATTCAGTTGAGGCTGCTCATTCTTTACTTGTGAAATTTTTGAGGGAAATTGGTGCGCAAGAAATTCGATGGAGGGGACAGGCAGAATTGTTTAAGTGGATAGTGCTGATTTACTGAACTAGTGTAGCTGTTTTGAGCTGAGTTCTTACTACTCCAAGCAAAAATATTATTGTTGATTACTCTGTGGAGTTGCAGATGTTTCTAAACCTATTCTCTCACCCAGTGCTTTCAACTAGGTGGACCAATGGAAAGGCTCGAGGGTCCTAAGATTTGCAGCTCAACAGTCTTCAGGAGTTGGTTGGGAGGAACGAGCTCCTTAGGTTGTTGTCTCCTCTGCTATATTACCAGGTTCTAAATACTAATTTGATTTTCTCTATGCAAGCTTAGGAACAAGAATGAATGAATTTAGGAAATAATATATTTATATGTCTGTTGCATCTGTTATTTAAATTAGTTGGATAAATCTTTTACTATTCAAAGATAGATAAATTCTGGATTAGATATGTATTAGAATAAATGATTAGGGTTAGTTTAAATTTAATGATGAATACAAATACCTTATTGTATTTTTCCACACCTCTGAAGAGGTAGTACTCTAGTACAGTAGGTGAAATTAAATTTTGATGGTTAAATCAAATCAAGAAATGTAGGATTATGTTTAATTACTTTCTATTGATTCTTTATAGGAATGTTTAGAAGAAAGATTCCTCTATTTTTCAGAAGTTTCCTTATTTAGATTATATCTATTTAAAACATAAACAAAAACTATCATAAAGGAATGTCTCTTTGAAAACAGTACACTGTTTGTGTAACTGTGCTCTTTTAACACAATATTAATCACCATCTTTTAGCTTAACCTATTATAAACACATATATCTATTAAATATTACAGGAAACAAACAGAAAAATAATATAAATAGGAGTAACTTATAAACAGTAAAAGGAAATCATAGTTATTACTTAGGTTTTGCAAATAACATCTAAGTAATTTCGTTATTACTGTAAGTAAAACATCAGATATCAAACACATTAAAGTAAAATAACTAATTCTATGTTTCCAACTATCATATTATTTAATAGTAAAAACAACTAACAGTGCAAAGTATGTATAAAAATATAATAACCATATTTTTCTGGGCCAAAAGCCAAAACAAGTAACCTGTTTAGCCAAATCCAAAACTTTACTGTTTAACTAATCCTATATATATTATAACTAATCTATAACTATATTAAATTATATAAGAGGGAACAATTTGCTGTATTTACAATAAATAGAGTTGTAATAAATACCAAAACTAAAATTAAAACTAAATTATTATAATAATAATCTAAGTCCAGGTCACTAGGTTGAACCCTACAACCAAAAGAAATTTTCTCTTCTGACCGTTGTTAACAAAAAATAAAAAATTATGGACTTTTACAAATAGTGAAACCCTGGCTTTATCTTTTATCAATTTATTCCCATATACAAGTAAATAACCGCAAGGTATTTAAAAATTTCATTATTTTAAACTTAAATATCCAACGCAGAAAACCCTACAGTCCAAGTCTTCCATAGACTTCCTTCAAACACAGCTTAGGACAAACTTGTGTTTCAATACAGTCAAGTGTTTCCAGAATTAAATCAACAACTTATAAAATTTTCCAAACCCTACTTTATTTATATAATTTACTTTCCAACAAAGTAGAGTTATGACCAAATGGCCTTTACAAGAAACTCTTCAAAACATTCAAGTCACGGCCACACGACCTTCCAAACAAAGCAAGGTACAACGTATCCACAGCAAGGAAGTTCGAATCTTGGTGAAAACATCATTCAAACCCCACACATCACCACAGAGGAAACCTCAGGTCATGGAGCCGAGGCTTACCAACCCAACAATGTTGGTAACTTCAGGTCGCAACTATTTTTTGCCATCTCATTTCTCCATGTTCACCTGGAAGTCGTGTGTCGAAACCTACACCCTTCAACTCTGCACATTCAAGATTTAAAACAACAGTAAATAACCTATTATTTAGAGTTCGTTTTAGGTCAAAAGAAAAACTTGTTTATAGTCAAATTAAATAGATAAAAATAAAAGGGTTACCTGTTCAAGTATCAGTGCTTACAGCGGTAAAGAATTCCTTTGCAAACCTCCAAGTATACAACCACACCGAAAAATGGGGAAGGAACAAATAGAGAAAAATACCACTACAAGAACTGTGCATAAAAAAAACACTCCCTAAGGACCTCAATGAGAAAGGGGAAAATAAACAGTAAGCCACAACGAAACCCAATTCTTTCCACTGTCAGTGCAATTCCACAACGAAAACTGCGAGTTTAGACCCTAAGTTCAATGCTATCAAGAACGAGGTTTTAACTTGGTTGTTACGAGGGTTAAGACATACACAGAGCTAGCCATTGCAATCGAAGGCCATCACTCTCAAAAACAAAACGATGGCATCAAGGCCACGAGGCCATGAGTTTTTGATGTTTTCACAACAACGAAGGGAGGGTAAACAATGCGAGAGTTTAGGGTTGGACATTTTTGTAGTAGGGTTTACCCAAGGTCAAAACCCTATCCTTTAACAAATGGCCGCATGTTTTCCACTATGCTTTTGATTTGGTGGGTGTTACTCTATAGTATCGAGAGCCTTTGGTGAAGCCTGCAAAGAGAGGTAATACATAAGCTTTGTTATGATCTCATTTGAAAATCATATAAGCACTAGATTTCTTTTTATTATAAGATGCCTTAGTATAGATTGTAAAGGTATTATAGTTATAATCTTTGCTTAGATAGGATCTATACCTATAAATTAAAGGTCATATAATCAGTGTAATTATATGCAAAGGTTTATGGTTTATAATTTTTCTCTAGGTAATGAACTTTCCACCCATAAAATAAAGCATTATTATTTCACTTATAACCTTATAATGTAGTCTTTTGCACTTACACTTGGAAATTACATAGGCAGTTAATAAAATTATACTTTGCATGAAATCATTAGTTTTATATTTATAAATGACATTTTTTGTATACTTATGACAACGCCTAGACTTAGGTATTACTTGCTTATGTGACATTCGAATGTATAATGATACAAATACATATAAATTTCCTTGGTAACAAGTAATATTATATTCCAAGATTTAGTTTGCAAAACATTATCCTTCTCTAGAGTTGTATGTAGGACTTAATATAACAACAGATGGATAAAAATATGATGTACAATTTATAGTCAAAGCTAGGTAGAAAACATCTATTTCTATGTTGTGCTTGGATCTCCAAGTACTTACGCTTATAAATAAATAAATAAGAAGTAAACATACAGGAAAACTTTATGTCCTTAAACCAAGAATAAGAAGGCTAACAACTTAGACCTCAACGTTGAGTAACGAATTAACAATTCAATATTTGGAAAAGATACAGATTTGACGATACCTTCTTTTGCTCAAAGTTGTAAACTAAACAAATATTCTAGCAGTTTACTTATGCTAGTTGAGATAATTTAATCTCGATCCTGAAACTGGAATACAAAACGTCTTACCTGTAAAAAGACCTGTACAAGAAGCATCATTTCACTTCATTAGCTTCAAAATCTACGTAATCCTCCGGGCATGAACTGAAGTTCCTTCATTTTAAACAGGAAACAAACTTTAGCACATAGTAAAAAAACAGTTGTTTTCAGCTCATACTACTTTAGATCATCACCTACTAAATCAATCCTTCAATACTTAACTTTGAATGCAGATAATGAAGAATGCAATTTTCAAAATTAATAAATGAATTTGTTTAGTATATAGAATAGACCTTAGCATGATAACTGTTAGCAGTTAAGTGACTCTCTTAAGTGATGATTTTAAACATTAATTTTCGCAAGAAAATTTTTAAATTTTTATGAAATTTTGGGTTATTACAATACACATCACTTTTCTTTTTATTTATCAAGGATCCTGAGATTAAACAATTTTTTTGAAGGATTTCATTAAAATCCCTGGCAATCTTTAGAGAGGCCCCTCCAAGAAGAAGTGAACCATTAGCAAAGAGAGCGTGGTTAATAGAATCCACTCCCCTTATGATCTTAATACCTAGAATATATCCTGCTTCCTTTTCCACTGTGAGCTTTCTATTAAGATTTTCTGCCATCAGGTCTCAAAGAAACGAAGGCAGAGGGAACCCTTGACGAAGGCCTCTGGAAGCTTGAATGAAATATGAGGGTCTACCATTGATGAAAGGTGCTAGCTAGGGCCTACCAGTACAGGATTTTATCAAGTTAACAAATTCTGTGCCGAAACCAAAAGAGACAAGTACTTTATAAAGGAAAGAGATCTTGACACGATCAAAGGCATTTTTCATATTGAGTTTGATAAGCATTCCTTTCTCATTCCTTAGAAAACTGGAATGGAGGGCTTCTTAAACTTGAATAACATTGCCAACAAGGTGTCTTCCTGTTACGAACCCCCCCTAGAGAGGAGAAATCAACTTCCCTAACAAAGGCTTGAGGCGATTGGCTAAAAGCTTAGCAAGAAGCTTGTAGGAGGCATTACATAATGAAATAGGATGGAACCTATCAAAAGAAGCAGGATTAACCTCCTTAGGGATTGAGGCAAGAAAAGTAGAGTTAGTGCATCCTCCAACTTTGCCTTTTTTTTGAAAGGATGTCACCATACGAATCAGATCAGTTTTAATGATATTCCAACAAGATCTGTAAAAGTGGAAGGAAAATCCATTCGGGCCAGGAGCTTTATCCGACTCCATTTCCCAAATGACTTCAAGAATTTCATTTTCATGAATGGCTTCATTTGGCCAACATTGCCCTCTGGACTGATAATGGACGGAATATTGCTTAAAAAATCTGCAGTAACTTTAGCATTAGAAATTCCATCCATATGGAACAAAGTCTAAAAGTGATTTCTTGCAGCCTGCTTTAAAGGTTCATGGCCTTTAATGATTTCTCCCTTGATGGAAATTTTCGATATATGGTTATGAGTGAGTCTTGCTCTACATTGGCGATGAAAAAAAGCAGAGTTTTTGTCACCAGCTACCAACCAAAGACTTCATGACTTCAAGCTTAGATATTCCTCTTCCTGCTAAAAATAATGAAAAGTTTTAATTTGAGCAGATTATTCTAAAGTCAGTTGAGCTTTGGTGGTTTCGACATCCTCCATTTTTAATTGGATATATGCAAGTTCCCGTACATGCTTTTGCCTACTACTGACAGGATAATTAAGCAATTTCTTAACCCAATTCTTCAAAGCAATCTTGGTATTCTTTAATTTATGCTCCCAGATAAAACTAGGAGATCCTTCAATATAAACAAACCAAGAATTAGACACAGTATCCCAAAATCCGTCGCTTGCAATCCATAGAGGACTGAAGCGGAAGGGAATCGGGCCAAGCTCCTCTGCTTCTTCAAAGATCAACAAGATGGGGTGGCGATTAGAGGTAAGTTTTTGCAGTATTTTAGAAGAAATAATATAATTCCCCTCCATAAAGGAGTTATGAGCAAGAAATCTATCGAGGTGCGAACAGATGTTAGCGGCCCCAGCTCTATGATTAGACCAAGTAAGATGACTTGATTTTGGTTTAAAATCAAGAAGACCGTGGGATTGAATCAAAGACTCAACAGAAAATTGGAAAGGATCCTTTCCAAGCACTCCACCTTTCTTCTCTTTGGGATCAAGAATAATATTAAGGTCACCTACCATGATTACATTAGAGAGAGAGGAGGTCTCTAAAATATCTGACAAAGAGTTCCAACATTCTTGTTTTTCTATAAAATAGACAGGGACGTAGAGATTGAGAGAGCCAGCTGAATCTTGCCAGAAAATTGCTAGAGTTATGTATAGATCTAGTGATGAGTAAGAAACGAGTTTTTCAAGAGAATTTTTTCTTCAGACCATAGAGTTTCCAACCCACCAGAAGAGCCACGTAAGATGACTGCAATACTACCTTTCAATTTCCACTTAGTTCTACTAAGGGAGAGAAGAGCTTCCTCATCGATTTTGGTCTCTTGGAGCATAAGAATATATGCTGAATCCAATGTCAATAAGTATTTAACAGCTTCTTCTTTATTAGGATTTCCAAAGCCCCTACAGTTCTAAGAGACGATCAACATTATTTACTAGTGGAAGAGGGGTTATTACTTCCTTTGGGGTTTTGGTTCTCTTACTTCTTCCAAGGGACATTTCAATGGTTGATTCTGAACCCTGCATATTTAGTCTCTTGACCTCTTCTTCTCTTGCATCCTTTCAAGATTTACTATTGGCCTTCTTGGAGATATGCTCAATGGAATCATCATTAGAAGAACCAAAACTAACAACCGGTTTATTCTTTAATATTTTTGTGTAAGAAGAAGAGGGATTAGCTTCATCTTGAGAGGAATGAATTTCATGTAAGACTACTCCACTAAGAAATTCAGAATTTGGTCTGAATTGGTCCAATGGCCCGGGAGAAGGATGAGTTTCCTGAAGATTTACACCAGTAATGAATAATTCTGAAGATGGACGAGTTTGTTCCAATGGACCAAAATTTAATCCCAATTCTTCTTCATGCTCATTCAAACACTGAATTTCAACCTCTTCCAATACAGGATTAGAGGAGCTTAAAACCACAAATTGGTTAGATAGACCAGAGGACTGAGATTATTACCAACAAAAGATACACCATTCCTAAGCTTTTCTTCTTTTCCTTTCTTACTATTTTCCTGGATGGGTTTGCCTAATTTCTAAACATGAGTCCACTGGTCAGCATTAACTTTTTCGAGTTCTTCTTCTAATATTTTTTTTTTGCAATTATGGGTGAAGTGACCATAACAATGGAAGAAGCGACACTTGAAAGGAAGCTGCTCATAGTCAAGCTCCTGAATATCGGGCCATTCAACTACTGTTAGCTTGATCTCCTAATGTAGACAAATTTCCAAGTCCACTTCAACACAAATCCTTGCACATGAGTATTGATCTTTTCTTTTCGCTCTATCAATATACTTTCCAAGCTTATTCTTGATAGTCTCGAAGGATTTAGAGTTCCAGCGGTGCAAGGGTAAATGAGGAATCCTAACCCAAACATGAAGAATAGACAGAATATCTTGAGTAGGGTCAAAGTTCGGAGTCCACTTGTTCAAGTGGAGACCTTGAGGCCCCATGAAGTATAGTTCATTACAAAAAATAAGGTCACGGTCCTCAACTAAGTAAAAAACAAACGCATAGTAACCTCCGCCAACTAGGTGAATTTGAATTCCTTCTGTTACCAATGGCCTCTAGTTTCTCTGAACCCAACCTTCAATAGCCTTGGGAGAAGGCCAAAGACCAATAAATTTCCCTATGATCCTTCTTTCCACGAGGTTTAAAGCAGTACAACAAAGTCGTTGAGCAGGAAGTTCAATAGACGGGATGTGTGCTTTCTTCACAAACCTAGGAGTACTTGGACCTGCTTTCCTCTTACCACAGGATACAATCAGATGCTTGAATGCATCTAGTTCAGGTGGCAGAGGAGGGGGAGGGCCCCCTCCATCCTCCATCAAAGAGATTGACCTCCAAACCAGCACTGATCCAGATGCAAGAGAGGGAAACCACCCATTCCAATCATGTGGCCACAAGATTCAGAGGATTAAGGTTCTGAAAGAAGAACCACCAGAGAGAAACCTACAAAAAAATAATAACAAACCAAAGATGCGAGAGATCTCCGCTGACTTCAACTCATACATGAAAATACAAATAGAAAAGAAAAGAAGATAACAGTCACAAACCAATCTGGTAACAGCACGCCACCAGGAGATGAATCAACCAGGCAACCTACAAACAACAATCCGATCAGGCCTTCTACAGTCAAGGATGTTCAAAACACCTCCGATCGATTACAATCACCACACGAATCAACCACTTCGACCAGGCATGCACCGAACTAGAACCGAGACAGGAAAGACATTTTTTTTTACATATATGAAATATTTTTAGAGAAATATGCAACCATGGATTTAATTTACAAATCAAAACTATTTTCCTATTTGCAAACTATAAAATCAGGTGACTAAAAATTAAGCATACATCTTTGTTAACTACTTCATATACATCCTGATTGTCTCAACCAATTCTAAGATGGAGTTTAACCTCATAGAAATATAAAGATGCAGAAATTCAATCCAACTTAATTAATATAATATATTTAATTTTTTTATTACAAAGAGAAAAGAAGATTATCGCTTAAATCCATTTTTTCCCTAAATAAGATTCCATGCCTACACCTTCATCCTTAAAGTTGTTTTTTCTCTCTTAGTGCCATTCAAATTGTTTTTGCACGCATTATAACAAAAATATTATAAGTTGATGCAATTATAATTCTTAGAATTATAATTTATAACGAAAACATCATGATGGAGAAATTAAAAAGGACCATAAATTTTCTTGTTATCAAGACCATAAATTAAGTCACTGTAAAGCACCTTAACTTTTCTTGTAATTTTTTTTAACAAGAATGGTTGAGGGATATTTGTATTAAATACAGAGGCAGAAAGTTACAAAAGTATGATCGTGGACTGAATCCAAAGGGATTCAAAGACCATAACATCTTGTTCTTCAGTTACAAAATGTAGCTTATCTCGAAAGAGTCCAAGTCTGAAATGACTATATGTTCTTACAAATTTTCCAAGGATGAGAATACAAAAACTAAACATATTAGAATTTTATTTGTAGCTGTCCTAAATTCTGAATGTAACAATTTATTCGTTTTCTTCTGAATCTGAATAAAAAATATGCTCCTGAATCAAGAGACCCATCAACGTTCAGGGTTGTTCCCATTGCAAATTATGTACCCAAAGTCTAGCTGCACCCTCTTGTTCGCCATTTGATCTGCAAAGTGATTGTTTGTTAGAAGGATGTGGAGGAAGTTGATAGCATTAAAATCACTGACAAGACTAGTGAAAATGTGATGCATCTTTATAGAGGGGATTTTGTACTTCCTAACTAGCTTTCGAGCCTCTCTAATGACCAGTATTGAGTCTTCAAATTCTACTAGATCTTTGATTCCAAGAGTGTTAGGAATTTCCATCCCCTTGAATAAAGCGATCCATTCCGCATAGTTGTTTGAATTTTTCCCTAAGCCCTAAGCATAATCTTTCTGTTTGTTCCCCCAAGGGTAAAAAATTACCCCTCCCACGCATGCCACCCGAGATTTTCTTTAGAGGAACCATCGAAGAATAGAGAATGACAATCCAACTTTGTCCACCAATTGTTGAAGTTTTCTGAATTCTTTCGAATCCACCATCTTAGAGAGTTAGGTTTTTTAACATATGTATCTCCCAAAGTTGGCTTGAGAGGGAAGAGAAGATCACAAATCCAGATTTTTTCTTTAGAAGTTGAAGGCTCAAGGTGTAAGTGCCTTAAAGCTTTGGTGAGAAAGGCTTTGATCCATAAAGCTTTTGCTGAAGAGGAGACTCTGGCAAGAGAGAGGTTCAAGTTTTCAAATATTCCTTTGTTTCTAGAAATCCAAATTTTCCAACATATATACTTAGGGAGAGCAACCCATGCTCTCGAGAAATCCGGTTTCTTGTTTGAAGAGCCATGGTAATAATATTTCCAGCAGAGATTTGGATTTTTGGATTCAAGAACATTTAAAAAAAAAAAATCTTGTCTGTGGGTTCTCTCGGATATGGTTTGGCATGCTCTGCTCATTTTGCGGGTCTCATGTCGTGCTATTTTCGGTTCCTTTGCCCTTTCATGTTTTGAATTTATTGATCTACTAGTGAAAACAAACGCTCCAGAGAGATCTTGGAGGTATCGTGATTGAAATCTGATCCAAGAATATTTCTGGCTTCTTTCTGTGAAGCTCTCGGCTCTTTTTCCTCAAGAGGTCTTGGTTTTGGTTAATGCTGTGGGTCTGGTACTGCTGATCTAGATGTGCTCCTATAGAAAGGTTATTTTGGTTTTTGCAGGTATTTTGGAGCTAGCGTGGACTTGGGTGTCTCCACTCTTTTTTGTTACTGTGTGTGCGTTAGGGAGAGAATTTTTTTGGATATCATCTGGGGTGCTCTATGATTGTTCCGTTCCATGGATTTTGGAGGTAATCCTCCTCCTATTCCTCCTGAATTGGTTGCTTTCAAAAGACTGGTGGCTTCATATGGAAAGAGGAAGGGCAACTCTTTAGTGCAACGATTTGTTAAGAAAGTTGATATTCCATCAGTCGAGTTGCCGGTTGAAAGACCATGATGGAATGCTTTAAATATTTCTGAACGTGGTCTTATTGGTCAATTTACTGGGCTTTGGCCTTCTCCTAAGGAAATTGATGGTTGGGTGCAGCATAATTGGAGGCTTCTGGTCACCAAAGGAATCCGTAATCATTTGGATGGAAGAGGTTATTATGTCTTTGTTTTTTATTCAGTAGAAGACAAAGACCTCATCTTTCAAAATGGCCCCTACTTTATGGGTCCTCAGGGGCTCTATTTGAACAAGTGGACTCCTGATTTTGATCCCACTCAGGATGTTCCTTCAGAAGTTCCTGTTTGGGTTAGTCTCCATCATTTTCCTCTTCATTGTTGGAATTCTGAATCTCTGGAAACCATCAGGGATAAGCTTGGAAAGTATATTGTTAGGGCAGAAAGAAAAGAACAATACTCGTGTGCAAGGATTTGCGTAGAAGTTGATTTAGTGACCGGGTATCCTAAGGCGATCAATTTAACTGTGGAAGATTGGTATCATATCTAGGAGCTTAATTTTTAGCAACTTCCATTCAAGTTCCGCCATTGTCATGGATATGGCCATTTTGCAAGAAATCACAAGAAAAAAATTAGAAGAAAATCCTGTAGTAGAGAAGGTGAGCAATGGACTCATGTTCAGAAAATAGGATCCTCTAATTAAGATTCTAGATCTCAAGGAAAAGGAGTACAGTCAGGGATCAGAGTCAATCCTGTTGAGAAGAAGAATTATTCAAATCAATATGTGGAAAAATTTTCAGTCTCACCAAATCCATTTGTTTCCTTGTGTCCATTAGATGATCAAATTTCCCCTGCTCTTGAAGAGGGTGAGGTGTAGCATTCAGATGTGCTCTTGGTTGAAAGTGAAGTAACTATTGGGTCTCAAGAAAATCATTTCCCTGTTCTTTTTGAAATTCCTCGTGTTGATCCAATCTTACAGGAAATTCACAAATCTCCTCTAGGATCCACATCTTCTCCCTCATATGCAGAAATTCCTAAGAAAAAGGTGGTTGATACTTTTGGTTCCTTGGATGAAGATTCTATTAATAAATCCTCAAAAAAGGCTGGTAGAAAGTATCATAAGGAAATTAGAGAAGAAGAAACCGAGCGTCTAAAGATGCAAGGAATTCAAGCCACAATTAAGATGTCTATGGGTGGAAGCAAGTGGAATAGACCCCCAAAGGGTGGACCAACTCCCTCATGTGCAGGTAAATAATGCAGATTGTTTCTTAGAATTGTAGGGGACTAGGGAATCCTAAGCAAGTAGAAGCAGTGAAAGACCTTCTGAGAATGGAACCTACAGAAATTCTCTTGCTTCAAGAGACAAAGATCGATGAGGACGCACTATTATTTTTAAGCAACACTAGGTGGAACAAGAATGCTGGTATTGCTGTCAGCACTCGGGGAACCTCTGGGGGCCTAGAAACAATTTGGTATGAGGATAAATTTATTCTGAATTCCTCCTTTGTTTCAAAATACTAGATCTATTAAGAACTTCAAAATACAACAAGTAAGACTTCAATAACCCTCTTTAATCTTTATGTCACTGTAAATCTTGTCAAGAAAAAGGACTATTGGAATACTCTGTCAAATTTTCTCAAAACACACTCTCTCAGAAATATCATCGTGGCAGGGGATCTCAACATTATTTTTGATCCTAATGAGAAAAAAAGAGGTGTTTGAGGAAAATATCCTCTATATGAGTATGTGGAGTCCTTGATTCATTCATGGGACCTCCTTGATTTCAAATCCAAGAAGGGTTGCTTCAATTGGTCCAACAACAAAATTGGGGCAGCCAACATTCTTGCTCGTTTAGATCGATTCTTGGTTCAAATCTCCTTGTTGGAGGAGAATTATATTATTTCTTCCAAAAAATTTTCTAAGTTATCTTTTGATCATCATCCCATCTCTTTGTTGTTTGAAGAAGAGGAAGAGATAGGAACCATTTCGTTAAGATTCGGTCCCTTATTGATTGAGCGTGATGGATTTTGGGAAACCACTATTGAGGCTTGGTCTCAGTACGTTGATGGTTCTCCCAGTTATGTCTAGGAACAAAAACTCAAGGGAACAAAGTATGCTTTGAATTCAAGGATTAAGAAACCTCTCACGACTCCATTTAGTAGCATAAAAGAAAGTGTGAAAGCTTTAGCAGATATTCAATTAAGTATGGAGGATTCCGAAATTACTAAACCTCTTTTGGTTAGGGAGAAGTCTACTCAAGAAAATTATTTTCTTTCCTTTCGACAAGAAGAAGAATATTTGTGTCTCAAGTCTCAGAGTTTATGGTTGCAAGTCGAAGATAAAAAATCTTCCTATTTTCACAGACAATACAGAGTAAGACTTTCTCGTAATCATATTTCATAAATTTATTCTAGTGAGGGTTAAGCTATCAAAGGGCACTTGGAAATTTAGTAGGCTACTCATTTTCATTTTCATCAGTTGTTTACAAAGGACGACATTTCTGATAATGCAACTAAAACTGATTTTTTATCTAACTTTTCATCTTTAGTCACTGCTGAGTTAAATGTTGGTTTAGTGAAACCATTCTTTGAAAAATAAGTAGTGGAAGTTATTTGGGCTATGGAGTCGGATAAAGCACCTGGTCTAGATGGTTTCTCCATTCATATCTACAGATTTTATTGGCAAGCTATAAAACTTGATCCGCTCTGCATAATTTCACCCTTTCTTAAAAAAGCTAAACTGGGAGGTTGTACCAATTCTACCTTTCTAGCCTTAATACCCAAGGAAGTAAATCCAACATCTTTCGATAGGTTTCGGCCTATCTCGCTATGCAACGCTTCTTACAAAATCCTGGCCAAAATTTTAGCTAATAGACTTAAGCCATTGCTGGGAACTTTAATCTCTCCTTTGCAGGGTGGATTTATTAAGGGAAGGCATCTAGTAGACAATGTGATTCAAGTGTAAGAAGCCATTTGTTCTAGCTTCCAAAGGAAGGAGACAGGTATGATCATTAAGTTAGATATGAAAAATTCCTTCGATCGTGTTAAGCTCTCTTTTCTCTATCAAGTTCTTCTCACTTTTGGTTTTACTGTGGAATTTGTTAGTTTGATTAAAGCCTGTATAGACAGACCCTGGATTACTCCCCTTGTTAATGCTAGACCTTCAAAAAAATTTCAATCCTCGAGAGGACTGCGTCAAGGGTGTCCTCTATCACCCTTCCTTTACATTTTGATGGTTGAAGCTTTAAGTAGAAAAATCTTAGTAGAATTGGTTGATGGTGTCATTCCAGGTATTAGGAAAGCAAGAGGAGTGGATCCTATTAACCATGCTCTTTTTGCCGATGATTCTCTTCTTCTGGGAGGAGCTTTTTTAAATATTGTTCATTCCTTCAATGAAATTTTAGAAAAGTTATGTTTAATATCAAGAGCCTTGATCAACAAAGGAAAGAGAGTTGTATATGGTTGGAATGTAGAACATCTAAAAATGATTCGAATTGCTCCTTCCTTGGGATTTCCTGGATATGATAAGTGGGATAATATCAAATACTTGGGCCTCCAGTTGACCTTGGGAGCTAGCCCCCCTTTGCTTTGGCTGGAAGTAATAAGCAAATTAAAAGCCAAAATAGTTTCCTTGGGTGGACATTGGTTGACTAAGGCTGGAAAGACGGTCTTGATTAAGACGGTCCTTTCTTCCCTCCCTATTTTTCAATCTTCTTTGCTCCTCACCACCAAGTCCATCACTTCCCATATTTCCAATATTATCAAGGACTTTATTTGGAATGGTGGTAAAGGTAATCAAAATAAGATCCATTTGGTCAACTAGGAGATTCTCAAAAGACTTCTTTTGGAAGGTGGATTGCAAATTCGTGATCCTGAATTGGCAAACCTGGCCTTGGGAGGTAAACTTGTTTGGCAGCTATTTGCTAATAAAAAACATTCGGTTAGCAAGATTTTACGGATGAAATACCTCAAGGGTGGTTCTTTGAGATATATAAATTTAGAAAATACTCCTACAGGTACAACTACCTAGAATTTGTGCATGAAAGGAATAAGACATATTCAACAACATCTATATAGAATCGCTGGCAATGGGACAAGGATTTTTCTGTGGGATGATAATATTTTAGGTCATCCTCCTCTTTCCTCATTAAATTCTCTCAATGAGATCAAATTGTGGTTATCTAACAAAGGTTTCCTTCGGCTACTAGATATCTGCTCCTGGAACAACGATGGGAATAGGGTAGGTTGGACTTTTCCAGAGATGCTAGAACCGCTTATTCCTCTTCAAAATTTGTTGATCACAGCTCTGTCTAGAATGGATCATGTTCATCATTGTTTTAAAGACAAATGGGGTTGGGGACAGTCTAGATTCTATTAAGATGCTCATGGTTTTTTAGCTTTACAATCTCCTCAATATCCTGTCTTTGGTCACCATTCAGTCTTCCTAAGGTGAATTTTTTTACATGGCTCCTTATGCATAAAAAGGTTTTGAGTAGTGAAAACTTGATTAAACGCGGCTTTCATGGACCTTTCTGTTGTTGTTTTTACAAATCAGCTTCATAAACATCATATCACTTATTTGTGGACTACGTGTTCACTAGGACAGTGTGGAATTTGGTACTAATCGATCTGAAGATTGATACTCCCTCTTGTGTGACAATATCGACTCTGTTTACATCTTAGAAAGAAAGGATCCATGAGTATAATGGGAAAAACATAGGCTTGTGTAATAAATGACACTATTCCAAAGTGTATCCAGTGGAAGATTTGGCTGGCTCGAAACGATCTCATATTTAATGACAGAACGTTGAATCTAAAGGACATGGCCTCTAAAGTAAAACTCCATATTTCAGAAACTGTCAGAAATTGCAATTCTTTTCTCCCTCTTGAATTTGCTGCGTGGCCGGGGTGCTCTGCGCAAGGGAGAAAGCAAATAAACAAATTGTTTTTTTCTCCTTGGCGTTTGAGATTATGTGCAGTTGAATTTAATTCATGGTGGAAGAGTAATGGTATTGCTTCTATTTTATTTGATGGTGTGTCGAAGGGGAACCCTGGGATTGCAGGTGCCAACGAGCTTATTTTTTCACAAGATTGTGTGAGAGAAACCTACTTCAGCTGGGGTCTTGGAACAAGCTCGAATAACCAGGCAGAGAGTTACTACCTCCTCATGGATTTCCAAATTGCTAAGGAGATTGGTTACAAGTCAATTCAAATTTTCAAGGATTCGGAGATTTTGATTAAATTGTTGAACTCTGTAGCTCATTTCAACAATCCATCATTAGATAAAATCTTGCAACGAATTCGAAATATCTTGAAATATTTTGACAGAGTCTCTTATTTTGATATTTTGAGAGAGATAAACAACCAAACTGACTCTTTGGAAAATAAAGCCTTCCTTTTGCCTCAAGGAAACCTTAGTACGAATGGAGTTCCTTGTATTTTTCAGCTGCTCCCGTAATTGTTCATAAAAAAGAGTGCTGCCATTGATGGTGTATGAATTTATTTATTTTTAAATTTTGTAATAAATATTGGTCCTCTAGAAGTTTATCTTTTGATATAATTGTAATTGGTTGATCTGGCTATTTCTATTTCAATCCAGGATTTCTCCAAAAATAAAAATAAAAATATACCCGTTTGAGTTAAAAAAAATCTTTCCAGCAGACGAAGAAATCTTTCCAATTTGTAGGAAGAGTAAGATTAAATTGAATCTCTTTAAGGATTATGCACCATACCTCATTAGCAAATGAACATTCTAGAAAAAAGATGTTCCAACGTTTCTTCCTAGTTTTTGCAGAGAGTGCAACGAGACGGTCCTTCGATTCCCCTTTTTAAAAAATTTCAGCTGTTAATATTTTATGGTGTGCTAAAATCCAGCATAAGTAATTGATTTTAGGAAGGTTGTCCTTGATCGAGACGTTTTCCCAGATGGATTCTTTCTTGTTGTTTTTATAGATTGAGTTATATCTAGCTTTCACCGAATAAATTCATGAATTCCCCCAACATCTGGTGTCTGAAAGGTTGAGATGGATCGGAGCCGAGCCTTGTAGAGTCGATTGTAGCAGATTATAATCCATGCTTATGTGTTTTGGAATTTCAAGACTTTTCCATCCTGCCCATCTTCCATTATTGTGCCATATTGAGATGTCATGGACCGTGAAGATGTTTTGGGTGTCCATCTAGAGCTTGAGTTCCATGAAGATGCCTATGTGGCGAGTAGGAGAGGAGTGTCTGATGTTATCCTCCCAAATCTGGATCCGTTTACCATTTCCTAGTGACCAATGTAGACTGTTATCGATGATGTAAGCTACGTTTTGACAGAGTCTCTAGATTGGGGATTCGTTTTTGACAGAGGGGATTTTGTCCAGGCATCTTTCCCTATTTCCTTTCATATATTTTTTTCTTAATACATCCTTCCACCATGCTTTGTTCTCAGAAACAATTTGCCAGATGATTTTTGCACCTAGGGCAAGATTCATTGCTCCTAGATATTTAATTCCCGCTCCTCCACAACATTTTGGTCTACACACCAATTCCCAATTGCTTAAGTGGAATTTCTTTGTGCCACTGGGTTTTCCACCTTGTTAGAGGAAGTGTATGAGCTCTTTTACGATATCCTGTATTATCAATTTTGGAGCTAATGAAATCGAGTAGGTGTATATTGGGTATGCTTCTAGAACAATGTTGATAAGAATTAGTTTCCCGGTGGGGTTGAGCCAATTTGTTCCCAATGGTTGTAATTTTTTTTCTACCAATACTTTCCAATTTGATGATTTCTTTTTTACTTTGTGAATAGGGACTCCGAGATAACTGAATGAATTCTAGTTTGTATTGCCTCCATATCCCAAGGTATTGGCTATCTTGGCCATGGTTCTTTCAGGATAGTTCCAACCATACATTTTGGTTTTTAATGCATTTATTTTTCCATCTGAAGCTTTGAGGAAGATGGAATGACTCCTCTAAACCTTTCAGCGATTATGACTGAGGCCCCTCCTAGAAGGATTGTATCATCTGTGTATTGAGCATGGTTAGGATTTTTTACACCTCTAGAAATTTGTAATCCTTTGAGTTATCCATTGTTTTGTAGGGAGTGCAGCTTCCTGCTTAAAGACTCGACTACTATTAGATATAAAAAGGTGATAACAGGAATCCTTGGAAGAGTCCTTGAGAGGCTTGGAAGAAAACAACAGGTCTACCATTGACGAGAGGCACGATCCAAGGGCTGCTGATGCAAGCTTTGATCCATCTTGTGATTTTTTTTTGAAAATCCCATTCTGAGCATGATCTCAAATAAAAAGAAATGATTTACTTGTCGAAAGAATTTTCCATATCTAGCTTGATTGCCATACCTTGTTGTTTGAGTTCCATGCTGGAGTGGATATCTTCTTAGACGATGATTATATTATCCATGATTTGTCTGCCAGCGATGAAACCTCTTGAGTATCTAAGATTATTTTAGCCATGATCATTTTCATTCTAGTTGAAAGAATTTTAGTGAGTATTTTGTATGAGGTGTTACATAAGGAGATGGGACAGAATCTTTCAATCGAAAGAGGATTTTTTTCTTTAGGGATCAAAACCAATAAAGTAGAGTTTGTAGCTCCACCGATTTTGTCTTTTTTCCTAGTCCAGTTTAGCATTTTGCTTAAATCTTCTTTGATGATGTCCCATGAAGCTCGATAAAAGTTAATCGTAAATTCGTCTGGCCTTGGGGACTTGTTAGATGTAGAGTCTAGTTTTCTTCTATGATATCATGTTATGAAATTGGATTTTCCAGCTCCTCATTCTCTTTGTCAGAAATGTTTGGGCGAATACCTGAAAGCATATCAGCTTGGGAGATAGGGTCTGTCTCTCCACTATCTGAAAATAACTAGTTGAAGTGTTGCAAAGCCAAATTCTTGATATCATCCTGCCCAGTGATTTTTTTTATTGTTGTTGTCTTTCAATTCTTTGATGTAATTGAAGCTACTTCATTTTTTTTTGTAGAAGTATTCATAGTTCTTATCTCCCCCATTTAGCCAGAGTTGGCTAGATTTTATTCTCAAAGTATCTTTGTCTTGTCTGGTTGCTTTTAAAATTTCAAGGTTTAGAGGTTTTTCCTGAGCAATGGTTTCATGTGTGATCTCTTATAGTTCCATTTTCGAGTGAAGGGAGTCCAACCCGGATTGGAGGTTTTTTTTGGTAATGGCAGGTTCAGAGTAGGAGGAGGTAGCCCAATTTTTCAGAGCAGAGCGGACAACCCTGAGTTTTGATTCTCGGATGAAGCTGGGGGAGCCCGGGAAGGTAGAGTTCCATGATGTTTGAATTAAATCTAGAGTCTTGGCATTGTTAAACCAAAAGGAGTTGAATCTAAAGGGGATAGGGCCAAGGTTTATAGGAGGGAAAGGGATAGGGAGATGGGTTTGTGGTAAGAGGTGGCTGAAGAAATAATGTAAGAAGAATTAAGTAAATTTTTTTGTAGGAAGGTTGTACTCACTAGAAACCGATCTAGTCTTGCAACGATGTGGCCTAGTCTTGTCTGCTTGTTGTTCTAAGTGTATTTCACATTTTTGGGCGTCAGATCCAGAAGGTCTAGATTTGCCATCAGATCTTCGAGCTTTTCACCAAAAGGGTCCCTTATGATCGATCCTCCACTTTTTTCCATACTTGATTTCGTTGTATTGAAATCCCCTGCTATGATAATGTATTTCCCTTGCAGATCCAAATTTAAAGAGAGTAAGGAATCCCAGAAATCCAACTTATCTCTATAATGGGTAGGCCCGTATACATTATAGAAAATATTGAGTCTTGATTTATTTTGTTTTACATTTATACTAAAATCTAATGAGTGTATGCTTTTTCCGATCTAATTTTGTATTGATCTATTATGCAGAAAGTTGCAATTCCTCCTGAGGTGTCTCTGGAGCTAATGGTCTTTGCAACACTATTTTTCCGGAAGAGAGATGATTGGTTCATAACCTCATATTTTGGAATCTTAGTCTCTTGAACAAGCAGAATGTCTAGTTTCTTAGAATTTAAGATATTTTTCAAGGCTTCCACCTTGATCGATCCTCCCAAGCCTCTGCAATTCCAAGAGACTACTTTCATTATTTCTTGGATGTGTGAGATCCTGCTCCAGATATGAAGTCTCTGGTTCCATAAGATTTGACATTCTATAGAAGTTTTGTATCCTATATGCTTAGTTTCCTTCCTAGTTGCAATTCTCTCTCTTCCTCTTTCTCTCGTTGTTGTCTTTGAGATATTCTTCCCCGTGTGGCCATGGATGGCCCTAAATATTTTGTTTCCTGGGATTCTTGAGATAACGATTTACTTGAAGATGTAGAATTTGGATTGATTCTGCTATGATTTACCATTTCTGCCCAATTTCCCCTAGGGTAGGGTGATTCTTTAGGTGCTTTTTCAATGTTCTATTCATCTGTTGCTACCATATCTGCCTAGTTCCTCCAAGGGAGTCCGGTCCATTAGATTCTTTCCCAATAATCTCTTCAACATCTACTGGAGAGAATTAGGCAGCGGATTGTGTCCTGCTGGCTTCTATTCTATCTTCCTTAGTCTAATTTTCCAGATCTGGGATTTCTCCTTCTTTAGTCTGGAGAGACTCAAATTGGTTGTTGGTAAAGGTTCCCTTGTTCTTTGTAGGTTGCTTGTGAATTTTTTCTTGCGATTTTCCAGGGTTGTTAGCAGAGGTAGGGTTTGATTTTCTCTCTCTCTTGTTTTTTCTCCATCCCTCTTCGTGATTTTTCTCAGCTTCTTCTTGAGTAGATTTAGGGAAAATCTTTATGAAGTGTCTGTATTCGTGGAATTTTCTACATTTAAAGGGGAGTTGTTGTAATATACCTTCTAATAGAATTCCCATCCATCCATGAATAAATTAAATCCTTTTGATAGTCCTTTCTCTAGATATACTTCCATGCAGATCCTAGCACAGAAGAATAGAGGGCCTTTTAGTTCGGCCTTGTCAATGAATCTGCCTAGAGAATTCCTGATGGTATGGAGGGCTTCGTCATTCCAACAATGGAGAGGCAAGTGAGGGAGACAAACCCAAACTGACACTGTTAAGGGCACGTCTTTTTCTGGATCGAAGGAGAGGTTCCATCGATTGAGGTATAGACCTCTAGGTCCCATGAAGTAAGGACCGATCCAAAAAATGAGGTCTTTATCTTCCTTGTTTTCAAATAACAAAGTGTAGAAGCCTTTATCACAAAAATAGTGTTGCAAACCCACAATAATGAGAGGCATCTAGTTTTTAGAGATCCAGATCTCCATGGATTTTGGCGAAGGCCAGATCCCTGAGAACCGACTAATGAGACCTCGATTGTTCAAAGCAAGAGCTTTCATTCGTGGAGTTGCCGACGTGATTTGGAGTTTGGGCACCATTGCTCATTTAACAAAAGAAGAGGTCGGAGATAACGCAACAGGGAGATCTAGAGTGGAGGAAACTAAGGCATAGAAAGCAATATCCAAGCTGCGCCGAGGCTCCTCCTTTGGAGGATCTGGTGGAGGATAGGCGATGCAGCCAGGACAGATCGGATCATCCTTGAATCAATCGCCATCATCTTCAAGATGTCGTGCATGATTTGTACAACACTGGTGCAGGAAGAGGGGCTCGGGGGCTCAGTCTCATATACAAAGGGGCTGCGCGAGAGATGCATGCATGGATCGTTGCAGAGGAGCTATGCTCGATCCCTCATGTTCCCCAGATTTCATTCTAATATTTTATTGCGAACCACTCTACCTAGTCACTTTTCTTGTAAATTTCATTGTTATTAAGGTAATAAATTAAGTCATTGTTATCAAGGCCATAAATTAATTGAACTTAATCGAACTTAATCGAATCATATAATAATAAAACATTACATTAATCAAACACAAATGTCATAAATTAATGCAATTATAATTCTTAACATTATTTATAACAAAAAGCATTATAAAATACAATCATTGCAATATTAATATAGAAATTAGAGAACACCTTCGAGTATAGAAGAATGTGTTAGTCTTTACGTTCACAAAAATAAAATCGAATCATGTAAGTTGTTTTCATGGTGTATTTGGATAATGGCATATAAGAATTCCATACAATCGTAAAATACTTCATAGACATACTATATGTGGAAATGTTATGCTTTTATTTAACAATATTCAAGTAATTAAATGGAAAATAGATAGGACTGTAAAATGGAAGAAGTGTTATCGATTGTTTGGGAGGAACAAGTACATGTGAAAGGATAAACAAACCAAGAGTTGCAGCATCAATATTAGGCTTCGCAATCATAAAACAATTACCACAAAAGGATAATTTGGCTCCAACATTAGGAACATGTAGAGAAGATGGCTAAGAGCCATATAAAGTGCAGTTGTAATTATTTTTTATATTTGCTTTGAAAATTTACAAAAAGGGAGAAACCATCGCTACCCTCCAACAATTGGACGGATCTCAATGTGTACTTGGACATTTTTTCTCTCAACTCATGCAACTTTTTGGATATTCGTAGAGATGGATTAGGTGACATTCAAATCATACTTTGGATCACTATAACTTTCAGGTGATTGAACATAAGCAGAGGGATTTGTCAATTTAGGATGAGACATAATTGTTTTGGCTTCCAACTTTTTTTAAAAAGAGCATAGGAAAGTGTTCATGCGTGTCTTGTCTACATCACCTATTGGATTTTTTACTGTAGTAGGGGGTATTAGACCATCAACATTTGGTAATATATCATTGATGAAATGGGTGAGTGTGATGTCGAGGGATCTCCTTCAACCCTTGACATTTTGAACAACCACAAACTACTGGGGTGTCATAAAAGAGTCCTAGCTCATGACAAATTGTCGTCGATGAACTGGGATTGTGGCTTGAAGATGACATGTTACAATTTCCAGGGTAAAGTTTTAGTTTTTCTAGTCTTATTCGAATTGATTAGGATATTTATATGAAAGAATAACAACCACAACAAAATATCCAAGATGCACAAGATACAAAAGATACATAAGACACAAAGATTTTCCTTGGGGAAACCATAAAGGAGAAAACTCCGCAAACTTCCTTAGAATAGTTCCATCATTGAGAAAATATCGTAAGATGGAAAAACCAAAGTATAAGAAAACCTTTTCATCTCTCTCTCTTTCCTCCTTTATCTTCTCTCTCTCCTTGTGCGAAATCGAGTGAGTGAGTGTGTGTCTAAATGCGGGAGGGTGCCTCCCTATTTATACACATCAAGTGACTAACCTTATAATGTAACTGAGCAGTCCTCTTACCCTAGCAGCAACAACATTACCTAGGGAGACTCCAAAAATACATTTCATTATATTAAACTGGGGACTACTGCACTAACATACAACGTAGGTTGTACCTCGAGGACCATAGACAATAATGACATTCCGAAAGGAGGGAAACACATCTTCGATGGGGGTATACAAACATACAATGATAACAAACATCATAATATCTTCCGAAGTTACAAATACAAATACACTACTTATTAACTAGGAATTTATTTTCTCGCCACAGTCATCAACACATCTTCTCACATCATCATCGCAGAGTCATCAATGTAGTTGATTCCATAGTCCTAATCTTGTCGATCATTGAATACTGAAATTTGTTGGATCTATTTGCCATCAAAATTTCTACAGATCCAACCATGTTTCATGTTGGGTGTAGGCTAGTCCTCATCTAGGTATTCATCATATCTAAGAGCAATCCAACACATAGGTATAACCGTCCATTACATTCCCACTGTAATCACCTGCATCTCTTATCGTCATCTCGTCATATCTAGATCACCTCATCATCATATGTAGAGCACATCCTAGATACATACCACATACCACCTATGTTCTACCAGCATAGTAGCATGCCAGGGCTCATTACGTCAGCAAGAAAACATGTGTCTTCCACTATGCAAGAATTACCTAGGAGCACACCAAGTGCATTATGTCTCATAGTCAACCTGTGTTCTATAAACATAGGAGCACTCCAGGACTAATTACGTCTCAATGACAACCCACGTTTACCACTATTTGAGAACTTCCCAAGTGCACACCAAGTGACTTGTGATCTCTCATCATCTCAAACATGGGAACACACATAAGGATTGATTACGTTCGAGAACAACTTGCGTACCACAGCAGGACTTTTATGTTCAAGGACAACCTAAAGGACTTATTACATCTAAGGAAAACCTATGAATCATGCTAGAACTGAATACATCCAAAGACAACCTTCCATGACTCATCATATCTAAGGAAAGCCTACATATCACTCCAGGACTGATTACATCCAAGGACGACCTGACAGGATTGATTACGTTCGAGAACAACTTGTGCACCACGCCAAAACTTTTACTTTTAAGGATAACATGTATACCTTCCCATGTGAGATCTCATGTGTCTACATCTTCTGATCCCTTGTCACCTCTAGTATGGGACCATGCCAAGACTCATTACGTCACCAAGACAACCTACTTCTCTGACCACGATAAAACTAGTCACTCTCTCTTTCTAAGGACCTCGTTTTGGATCACAGCAAGTCTCTCTCTGAATTACTCGAACTTCACTCTGGATATTGGCTTGTTCAACACATCAGCCATCTCCTCGCCTGTCAGCACGTACTGAAGCTTCACTTCTCCTCTTTGCACCATATCTCGAATATAGTGGTACTTGACCTTGATATGCTTCGAATTTTCATGGAACAATGTGTTAGCACCTGTATTGAACAAAAGCAATATAAGATCATGGGGGGGGAATAAGATTGTGCTGTTTAAATACTTTGGTTTAAAGATATGATACAAAGGTGACGTGATGGTCTAAAAGAGCAGCCAAGTTAACAAAAATCCTAGGCTATGATCGAAAGAAGGAGCCAATCCATGGCTAATACTCCCTCCGCCTTTCAAAACATGCGAGGAAGATAGCAGAAGTTCGGGCCTTTAGCCGCTTGCACAAATCAAGGGTTACAAATTGATTCGGGGATGATCTGCGGTTCATAACCGATCCGCCGGGGGAAAGTGCAAGTTAGTTAAAGAAATTGGAGTTGGCGGAATCACATATATTCCTCTCGATCCGACGGTGGAGGGACGAAATCATATCACATCGGCGGTTGGGATTGATTTCACAGCCGGAACCTGCGCGGCAGATAAACACCAGAGCTTCCAGCGGAAGGGATGTGTGGAGGTAAATCCGACGGCCGAGGATTAAAGACAGCGTGGATCAACGGCTATTTTGGTTTCGAGGAGATGAACATGCACGCGGGATAACCTTTGAGCCACCCGGCGGAACTCATTATATGCTGCCCGATCCAACAGTTGGAGATCGGAGGGTAATAGATCAACAGCTAGCAATGATTCCGGAGATCGAACTAGCACGGAGGATAATCCCGGAGTGCCTAGCGGAATTGGGTACGCGACTGAAGATCCGACGGTGCGTAGCTGAAGGGATATCGCATCAACGGCTGGGAGAAATTCCGCTAATTAAAGTTTCTCGATGGATAAAGCAAAGGAGACCAGCGGAATTGGATGAGAGCCACATGATCCAACGGCCCGCCTGTAAAGGAAGATCAGATCGACGACTGTGGATGTTTCCGGGACCCAGATTTGCACGGTAGATAAAGTCAGATGGCTCGGCGAAAAAGCACACGTGGTGTACGATGCGAAGGCCAGGAATTTGCACAGAAGAGATCAACGGTCGGAAATGAACCCGGAGGAGAAAGATGCACGGCTGTTAGAGATAAGTAACGGTTGCGGAAATGAATGCTTCCCACGTGTCTAATCGGGGGTGTCCTATAAAGGAAAAATTGACCTCTCCAGTGATTATTTTATTGCTTGGGACTCGGCGAAAAGGACCTGTCGATTTGGGCGCTCCCAGTTGTCAGCACCAGGTGCATTCCGAACACACGCCTCCACAGTGAGCCAGGTAGGACCTTAATCCTGTAATTCCTTCGCTCAATTATCATTATAAATTAAGAAATGGGTCAACAGGGCGAAGCCTCTGTGTCTGGTCGGGTCCCGGATGAAAGAGAAGAATTCTTGGTAGATAGACACAGGGGTGTCTGCGATCCTTTCTTGTCTACAGGAAGTGTGTCAGGCAGGAAAGAGAGGCTGTGGTCTTGTTTCTCCCAAGGGAATGACGTTCTGAATGTATGCAAGTCCTTTTTGTACTTTTTTGCCCTGGAGCAAACCCTCCACTTCCCTGAATTTGCCGAATGGTGCGCAGTAAATTACTCTCCCTCTCAGAGAGTCATTGTGAGTCGGTCAGCGTCGAAGATACTATGTAAAATTGATGCTTCGGCCATTAGGGAAAATCTTAGTTTACCCGAAAGTTACCCTGTGAACCGTGAGTCTGTAAATGAGTCTGTCCTTGCCGAGTTTTTTAAAAGTTGCAACGATGACGCTCGCTCTCGATTCCTGTCAAGTATCCTAAAGGAAGGTCAGTCCCTTGAAGGCCTTACCTTGCCCTACCCCTTGCACATTTTTAGAACTGAAGTGCAGTGGGTAATGTCTTTAGTTTGTCAAGTGTTAGGTCTAGACGACGATTGTCATATAGGTGGTGTTATCCTTGGTTTCCTGCTAAAAGTAAATTCTTTAAGTCCCGAGTCCCAGTTGACTGAATTTCCCAAGGTCCAGTTTTTTAGGTTTCAAACACACCTGCTTAACATGTTATTATGTTCTAATGTTACAGAATTGAAGTTCACAAGTACTCTATCCTCTTCTGATTTGCCAAAGCAAATCAACCTGATCGAATTTGCCAATTCGATCATGTCCGAAACATACAGGATGCTGTTTGATCAAGAATTTCCCCAGGTCCTTGATGAAATGAAATGTTTGATGCAGTCTTCACCCGAGGGGCGAGTGGGAGACTGGTTTCTATACAGAGATTATACTGTTTTGAGAGTGTATGGCTTCACAGGTCAGCCTTATAGGTTGCCTTCCTTTTTGACCCCAAGGATTTTTGCTCTAGAGTTTATGAGGAAAAGGTTGTTATCAGAGGAGGAGCATTTCGGTGCTTTCAGAAAATCTTTGAATATTAAATTTCCATTTAAAGTCGGCCCTTTCATTTTTAAAGGCAAAGGTGCCCTGGCATGTATAGAGAGATTGATGGAGAATATGGATTTCGTAAAGGATGTAAATATGAACTATGACCCCCGCCAGGTGATATCATTGAGAAAGCAAGCAAACAAAAACAAACCGTTTGAGCATCAAGCTATTGAAGGGTTAGCTGAAATGGCTAATTTGCTGCAGTTCACTGACGAGTCCAAAACTGAGACAGAGACACATCCCGCATCTTGTTCAGAGATCCAAATTATAGAGGGTGTCAGTGTTGCGGTCAAGAGGAGTTTGGCAGAGGCCGAGAATATGGAAGTGGACGAAGAGACGCCCCGTAAGAAGGCGAAGCTGCTCGAAGGAGGTGATATGGTGGACGAAGAGATGCCCAGTGTTTCCAAAAAGGTTGCCTTGGTCCCCATAAAGACCGTACAGGTCAGTCAGTTTTCTTTTAAAGGTTCAGAAGGTGACGTTAACAGCCTAGAATCCGGTCCCTTGTTTAAATCAAAAGAAGAGCTCAAGACAAGCTACCTAGAAAAGAGGAAGCAATCCCTAGAGGAAACATGAAATCTGCTCCCTAAGGTAAGGAACCTGTACAGTTCTGAAACATCCCTAGTTGTTGCTAGGGATGCTGAGAAAAATACTTTCAAAATGGCCATTGTGAATGATAAGAAAATGTCTCAAAT
>LPNX010309072.1:583372-616896 GCA_001517045.1 Pseudotsuga menziesii | reverse complement strand
ACTCCGTTTCCCAATGGATATGTGATTGTTTCAACCAAATAAACCTTTAAATATTGTTACCGTTTGGTCTTGCAATTTGCAAAGTTCATGTTGAGAGATCCCTCTCCGGGAGAGAATACCAATATCTTCCTAAAGTGGTTTTGCTGTTACCTCAGGGTGTACCTTTTACAACCTGGGTACATTCTGAGTGCTAACAAGGACATACTCTTCATCACTTGAATAGTCATCTCTTTCTTCTCTAATATTTTATTTGTTGGTTCATCGTCTTCGGCGGTGTGAGCATGATGTCTTTTCTTGATGGACTTCTTGTTGAAGGAGTCTTTGTTCATGGGACAATATCTGGAGTAGTGTCCCTTCTCATCACAAGTGTAGAATCGAATATTGGAAGGATATTTTTTGGACTTCTTTTGTCTTTTCTAATGATGGTCCTTCCTCTTATTGTGATGGTGGTTCTCCTTATTTATTTTGGTGTGAGTTGTGAGAGCTTTATCTTCAGTTTCTCCCATCTTCTCTTCTCTTGTTATGAGTTGAGATTCTTCTTATGCGCATTCTTCCTAGAGTATGTTGAAAGAGATAAACTTCCTTCTTGCATATATTCCTTGAATGAATGAATCCCATGATCTCAGGAGACCATTCAAGGTGGTCATAACAATATGCCATTCTTCTACATTCTCTTCGACTGCTTCAAGTTGTTCCTTGATTTGAGAAACCCTTGTGAAGTAGGGATGCATGGTCTATGAGTTATGTATCTTCACATTCTTTAGTTGGTTCCTCAATGTCATCTTCTAATTGATGTTATTTCCTTCGAACAACTTCATTAAAGCATCAAATACTTCCTTAGGTGTCTTCAAGGATGGCACATGGGGAATGAAGCTATCCTTATTAACATCTGCAATGATCCTCTTGTATTTAGCCAAGTTCTTCTTATGAATAGCCTTAGCCTCATCTCCCTCTGGTTATGGGACTTCCTTACTGATATAATGATTCAAATCATTTTCTTCAAGGATCAGGGAGATCTTGTACTTCCATGCTCGAAAGTTATCAGCTCTCCCAAGCTTATCATCAAGCTGGGTGTTACCAGTTTGAGGTGCCTGACCTTATTCCAGAGCTAGTTGACCTAGGGATTGTTAGTGAAACCCTAATTTTCCAAACTTGGAGATTTGGAATTCTGTCTGGATAGAAATATGTGCCTCCTTGAGGCGAGTTTCTTAGTAAGGCCTTTTTTGAAAGCTAAGGTGGGAAGCCTTCGAGACTTGATGCCCTATTTTCTCTTGCCACCGGTGTCTAGGTAAAAAATGAAACTTATTGAATTTTTTTTATGCTTCCACCCAAAGTTGTGCCCTCCTAGGGCGAGTTATCCAAACCCTCTTTTCTTGATGATATGTGGAGAGAATACCTTGAACTAGGAATCCCTATCTTTCGCTGCTGCATAGTGCCTTCTTTTAGAGAGGCTATGATACCATGTTAGTTTTTCTAGTCTTATTAAAATTGATTAGGATCTTTATATAAAAGAATAACAATCACAAAAAAATATCTAAGATGCATAAGATAGAGAAGATACACAAGACACATAAATTTTCCTCGGGGAAACTGTAAAGGAGAAAACGCCGCAATATTCCTCATAATAGTTTTGCCATTGGGACAATATCACAAGATGGAAAAACCCAAGCATAAGAAGGCTTCCGCAGCTCTCTCTCTCTCCTCATGTGAACTTGAGTGAGTGAGTGTATGTATAAATGAGGGAGGGTGCCTCTCTATTTATACATACCAAGTGACCGACCTTCTAACTTGACAGGGTTGACCTCTTGCCCTAGTAGGGTTGAGTTTACCTAGGGAGACTCCAAAAGTACATTTCATTATTATAAACTGGGGACTACTACCCCGACTAACAACGAAGGTTGTACCTCTAGGACCATAGACAATAGTGACATCCTGAAAGGAGGGAAACACATATCTTATGGGGGTACAACAACATAGAATGATAATATACATCAGAATATCTTCCAAAGTTACAAATACAACAACATAAAGCGATGACCCATTTTCATCTATGAAGTGCTTGCATTATCTTGCTCCTAATAAGAGTGTACGACGTTTGGAAACTAGTGGAATGTCTTGTGCATCCAAACTCAAACCTAAATTGGGATCTTGAAATAAAGAATAAACTAATATTCATGTTCACATGGATAAGTAACATAAATTCAAATAAATTAGTCAAAATATAAATAAAACCTAAACTTACTGGGGATGGAAAGGGAGAACTCATGGAACTTTGAACATGATGGAATGAGTTGGAATATGGAATATGAACATGATGGAATGCTTTAGAATGAGCCGAATAAAATTTCACACACACGTACTACCAAAATACTTGGAATAATATATAAAAATTCATTTGGATTAAATAATATATGTGTAAAATTATGAGATAAGATATGATATTTTACAAGATAGAATTGCCCATATATATAATCATTTAAAGGGCCTCTAATGCAACTCTTCATAAAGAGTTACACCTTTAAACTAATTATTGTTATTATATTATTATTGTTTGTTGTTATTACTATGATGATTACTATTAATATTTATATATAGTGTATTATTGTATTATTATATTATTATTGTTTGTTGTTATATTATTATGATTACTATTACTATTTATATATTGTATTACGTTATATTTTTTATATAACATTGTCTTCTCCTTAAGGGAAGCTTTGTCCTCAAAGCTTATTGAAGATGAGGCTTATGTCTAATTTCTTGCTTGTAATGTCATCTCTCAATATTTTGTGTTAGAATTGTGGTACTTTAACGAAACGAGAAGATATGAGTTTTGAATTCCAAAGAAAAAATGATGCATCGTTTGTGAAGTAGTCCACCCGAGATCTTTATTGAAGCTATTTGTTGATCGCTTTGTTGGATGGAACTTATTGTTTTTTGCTTAGTTTGTTGATTTTGTGTTCTTTCTTTTTTGATATCATAATTGATTTGTTTATGTTCACTTTGACCATGTCGTTGGTCAAAATGTTTTTTTGTATAGTTTGGGTGTCGATAAGGAGTTCTTGTTGTATGTATTTTTACTAGAATGATTTCTTTTTGAAAGGTGACGAGGAATGGATTTGTGTTTGATTTTTTTTCCCTCAAATTGTACTTTTGATTCTGAGGATTTTGATGTCCTTTGAAATTTGCTCCAACTTGTTTTCCAACGAATCTTTATAATTCATAAGATTCCTGATCATTAGGCTTCTTGCAATTTATCATCTTCTTTAAGCTTTTGAATCAGATCTAACAGATATTTTTTATGATTCTTAAGGTGACCATTCTCTTGATCACTTGTAATGTTGAAACTCTAGTGGAGAGAAGATTTGAGGAATGGGCGGTAGGCTGTTTCTAGGGTTATATTAGGCCAAGCTTTGTGTGGCTCGACCACTCTAGTCTGCGCGCAAACCGCTGAACATGTGGGTTTGCAGGCCCCCTGTGGTGGATCATAGCCGACCCAGGTCCTCGGGGTCCTGATTCGGTGGAGGAGGAAGCTGGAAAAGGAGGCGAGAGGCAGGTAGGAGTTGGGTCAGGCAAAAAATATGGCCTGGGGGGATTCTTGCCAAAATCCCCATCTATTCCAGCGATCCAAATTAGATCTGAGATGGTGAGAGGAAAGATCGAACTATGGAAGGAGAAGGTCCTTATCGGGAAATTCTTGGGGATTTGGCCCAAGGAGAAAGATCTGGTTAAATGGATAAACAGTGTGTGGAACCCTAAAGGTCATTATGATTTGCAGCTCAGATCTAAGGGTTTCTTCACTATCATCTTCATCAACCAGGAAAACTGAGATTGAGTCCTCGAGGGAGGCCTGTATTTTTTCTTTTCGGCTAGATTATACCTTCACCCATGGAAAGAATGGTTTAACCCAGAGACAGAAGACATGACGGTTGCTCCAGTTTGGATTCTCCTATTTTCATTACCAGGTGAATACTGGGATATGGATACCCCGAAGGACATAGGAACACCCTTGGGGAATTCATAAAAGTAGTAGAAAAAACTAGGATCTAGAGATATACATCCTTTGTCAGGATCTGTGTCTATTTGGACCTATCCAAAGAACTCTGGGAAGCGATCATTTTAAATTGGGATGATGAGGAATGGATCCAACCCATTGACTATGAGCAACTTCCCTTTCGGTGTAGGCACTATCACGAATACGGTCATCTGGGGAGGAATTGCCCCAAAATGATCCCTGTAGTTGGAACCTCTGACCACCGTCAGGAAGGGGGAGCAGAGAAGGATGGGTTCACACAAGTAAATAACTGATGAAGAAGTAAGGGGGGAGGGATGTCCAAAGCAAATAAGGAGCAGGAAAAAAAGACACATTGATCCAAAAACCCCTTCGAGGTTCTGGGGAAGGAAATGGTGGAAGGAGACACTGCCGAGGGAAAAACCGTAGCAAAACAACAAGAAGGATTGGATGAGGTCCCAGAGGAAGAGGAAGTGCAGCAGATGGACGTGATTAAGGATGATGAGGGCGACGAGATGGAATTGGGCGAGATGGACTTGGATGCGATTGAGAAAGAATGCGGAAAGAAGGGTCAGGGCTATGTGTCTCGACGCTTGATTGAGCTCATGCAGGAAGCAATGATCATAACTGGTGCTCATGAGAGTTTGGGGATTGATCCGGATCCGTAAAAAGGCAGCAAGAGGAAATCTCTGAAAGAGGACCTATGGAGGGGATGAAAGATGAATAAGCAATGCATTGCTACAGTAGGTGTTATACTCATTGAGTCAGGACAATATCAAGCGGTTAAGGTGGCCTTCTCTGAAGTTAACAAGGTTTGTCAATGAAGCTTATTTCTTGGAATATAAGGGGGTGTAGTTACCCCAGGAAGTGGAAGACCCTAAATAGGAAAATTAAGCAGGAAAACCCTGATATCATGTTACTTCAAGAAACAAAATGTAGTCTTGAGGGTTTGGAGAAAATTAGAGATAAGATCTGGAAAGGTAGTCATCTAATGGCCTTGGATGCTGCTGGCCAAGTGGGTGGAATTGCAATTCTCTGGAAACCAAGGGTGGTAGAACTATTTGAGTGGCGAGCTGATAAGTTTTCTCTTATGGCAGACTTCCACCTCTTAGACTCGGGAGTGAAGGGTTCAATGGAGAATGTTTATGGCCCCAATAGTTTCCCTGAGAAGCAGGCTTTCATTGATTTCCTCAACTGGATCAAGGTCTAAACTAAGGTTGGAAATTGGGTGATAGGAGGGGAATTCAACCTTACATCCAACCTCGGGGAGAAGAAGGGTGGAAAAAGAACTCTGGATAAATATCAAGAGGCTTTCTCCGAGTTTCTGGCCAAAAGCCCCTTAGTGGATCTGGAGACGGGCACTGGTTCATATACCTGGAATGATAAGAGGGGAGGGGAGCACCTGGTGGCCTCTCGCCTTGATAGATTCTTGGTTTCAGAGAAAATTGTTCATAGTACAGGGGAAATAGTGGATGATGTTCTCCTTGTAACAGGCTCAGATCACTGGCCTATCTACCTTAATTCAGATTGGTCAAGCTCCACTCTGAGCAAATTGTTCAGATTTGAGAAGTTTTAGCAAGAACAAAAGGAATTCAAGGACCTTGTCAATTAGTGGTGGCATGAGTTGGTTCCCCCTCGAGGAACCATTATGTACTGCTTTCAGTAGAAACTTAAAGCCCTAAAGGCTGAAATCCACATGTGGAACAAGGAAGAATTTGGGAATATCTTTGAAGATAAAAAAAAATGTTGATAAGTGAGCTGGACCTCATTAGCAGGAAAGGCATGGAAGAGGGATGGGATGAGGACATGAAGGTCAAAGAAAAATACCTTTTGAGACAACTAGAGGTAAGGGAAAGAAAAGAAGGAATATTATGGAAACAAAAGGCTAGGGTAAATTGGCTGGAGGAGGGTGAAAGAAACACCAAGTTTTTTCACAACTCGGTGATTCAGAACAAGAGTAGTTAAAGAATCCAAAATCTTTGGAAGACTGATGGCAGTCGAGTGGAAACCAGAAGGGAGACAGAGGAAGAGATCACCCATAATTTTTCTAAGATACTCAGTGAGGATGGAGGGGACAGAGGGAGGAACATAGAAAAGATCACCCGTCTAATTCCAAGGGCAGTCACTAGAGAAAACAACAAGATGCTGACTAAACCGATGGACATGCAGGATGTAGAGGAAGTATGGCAACTAGATGGCCGTAGGGAAATCTCTAGGCCCAGATGGCTTCACCTCCATTTTTTTCCACCACTTCTAAGATCTCGTCAAAGAGGAGGTTCTTGAGATTGTTGAAGAGTCCAGAAACAAGAGGGAAGTTCTTAAAGCCTTCAATGTAACCTTCCTGACCTTAATCCACAAGGAGGTAGGGGCCGATAGTCCATAAAAATTTAGACCAATAGCCTTATGCAATGTGATCTACAAGACCATATCCAAAGTAATAGCTAATTGCCTAAAACCTCTCCTTCCCAAACTCATCTTCCCTGAGTGATCGGGGTTTGTGGAAGGAAGGCAAATCCTGGATGGTGTCATCCTTGTCCATGGGGTGATCCATTCGCTAAAGAGCACTCGATAGCTAGGAATGTTGATCAAGCTAGACATAGAAAAGGCTTATGACAAATTGAGTTGGAAGTTCATGGGAAAAATGATGGAGGCCTATGGATTCTGCCTTGGCTGGGTGGAATGGGTCTTGAACTTAGTCACAACCCCCTTATTCAACATCGTCATGAATGGGCCGCTAACTTGTATCTTCCAGCCTTCTCATGGTATCAGACAAGGTGATCCCTTATCTCCTTTCCTCTTCATTCTTATGGCTGAAGGTCTGAGCCATCTTATCTAGACCCAAGCAGAGAGAGGAGAGTTGAGGGGGCTAAGATTCCATGATGGAATTATTGCTCAGATTCATCAACAATTTGTAGATGATACCATGCTCATGGGGCACCCTTCAGTCTAAGAGGTGTAAAGCTTCAAAAAGAGCCTGGACCTTTTTGCAAAGGCTTCTGGCTTGGCAGTCATTCCGAACAAATCACAGGTATTTTTTTTAATAATGCCCTTGCCACTCAGAGGAATATCATTCAGATCCTGGGTTTCTCAAAAGGATATATGGATTTTAAGTATCTTGGAATGCCCCTTGGGGTGGGGAATTTGAAGAAAGCATCCTGGCAGGAACTCTTGGATAAAATGAAGCAGAAGCTTTCAAACTGGGTCCTTCGACCCTTAAACCTTCCTAGCAAGCTAATCTTGGTCAAAACTGTCATGCAGGCTATGCCCATATACCTCTTCTCGGTTCTCTTTGCTCCTAAGTCTGTTCTCCAGGAAATTCGAAGTTTGCTGTGGAACTTTTTGTGGGGAAGTATAGAGGTGAAGGATAAATTTTCCCTGGTTAGTTGGGAAGGAATTTGTCATCCTAAGGAGCAGGGAGGATTAGGGATCATGGATCCTGAAATCATGGCCAAGGTCTAGGGAGAAAAAGTTTGGTGGCGATGGGAAAATCATTCTTCAGAGCCTTGGTCCAAGTTGTGGCACATTAAATATGCTTGTGACAGGCCCACTCATCAACCGGTAAGGTTCAATGAGGCATTGAGCGGTTCCCCCATATGGATGAAAGTAGTGAGTGGTAGGCATATTGTGTAAGCTCATAGCTTCTAGGAGATTAGGGATGGGGGGAATGCTAAGTTCTGGGATGACTCATGGAATCAGCTCCCCATTTTAGGGAGAGACCTAAGATGGAGGCATATTAGGGAAAAATCCATCAAGGAGGGTAAGGTTTAGGTGGGCCAATCTTGGATGATACAAAATTTAGAAGGACAATGACAATGAGATTTTTAGGAAAAACCAGATCTTACAAGTGACGAGGATTGGAGGGATTTCCAGGAGGAAATTCACAAGTGCTTCGTCAGGGTCAAGGAAGGCCCGGATATATTGAGATGGGGATACACAGATAGGGGCTCCTTTAACATAAAGGAAGCATACAATATCAGGATGGGAAACTAGGGGGATCATGATGAAATCTAGAGGAAGGTATGGCCCTCAAATTTGTGGCCCAATGTGGCACTTTTCGCGTGGTTGGTGGTCAAAGGAAGAATTTTGACTAGAGAGAACCTTAGAAGGTGAGGTGCTCAGGGACCTTCTTAGTGTTGTTTGTGTTATCAAGAGGAGGAATCCATGGGTCACCTCTTGGATAACTGCCCCTTTGCAGCTACCATATGGGACAAAGGAGCGATGGGATTTAGGAGATGCGACACGAGGAGAGGCCAACCGACCCAAACCCTGAAAGAATGGCACCCCAAAGCTTTTAAGAACCAAATCCTATAAACATTATTGGATTCCTTTCTGAGCATGGCCATGTGGTGTATATGGAAAGAGCGGAATGCAAGGATCTTCAAGGATAAACATAGTGATACATAAACGGTCTGGAAGACGATGAAGAAGAACCCACTATCCTTAATCCAGAGTATGCAATGGCACAATTAGGACAAGCTAATACCTACAGAGGAAATCCATATCATTGATAATTGAGGACTTGATAGATCCCAGATGGTTATCCTGAAAAGATGTGACAAGATCTGCAAGCCTTCCAGCCTGACCTCCTGGTCCATCCCACCTCCTTAGGTGTTGAAGCTTAACTTCGATAGGGATTCCAGGGGCAATCCTGGGCCTGTGGTCTATGGTGGGATATTCTGGGATCACAACGGAAGGATCATAACTGTTTACCTGGGAGCAATAGGCACATATACTAAGAGTTATGTCGAATTAGAAAGTATGATCCACAGGTTTGAAGTTTTGATCAGAGGAAGTTGATTCCCTGCGATCATTGAGGGGGATACCAACATTCTAATCGAGATGGCCAAGCAGATGGTAAGTGAACATGCCTGTAAGAAGGTTTCCTCTAGTTGGCACCTATCTAGTAAACTAGACAACCTCTGTTGCCTACTCCTTGCTCACACGATGGTCTCCTTCAACCATGTCAGACGCAACACCAACAAGACGATTGATTTAATAGCCAATGCTAGTGTGGAGGGTGGCGTGGGTTTTCGTTGCGACACGTTGGAGGAGTTTGGGCCTGAAGTGTGGCATCAACAATGCAGACAGGTGGCCGCTAGGGACCTTTATGGTAGGCTACAGGTGGCCCGTCCAGACGAGGGCATTGCAGATGGTGACAGGAGGCGCAAGTACGCCTAGGATAGATCTTCTTAAATGCTACACTGGATCTTTTGGTTAACTGAACGGACCATATGGTGGTTTTCCTTTTCCATCAGCATGGTTTATGCTACAGGGAATGATGGGACAGGAGAGATGAGGCAAGATCGATGGAAATTTTGGGTTTTTAATTCAGACTGGAGGAACGCAGCAGGTGAGGGTATGAGGGATGCCATTATTATGATCAGTATGATGCAAGCACTATACTGGATAGGGAAGGCAATCATGACTACCCCCTCCTTTTATTCTAGGTTGGCCTTGCCACCCATCATCCCTTGGCGTCGTAAGGTTTTTGCGTTTCTGATTTTTGTTTTATCTCTTTTTTTCCTCTAGGTGTTTGTCGTTCAGTTTGAGTCTCTGCCCCACTCTCTGTTTCAGCTCCGCCTCCCCTCTCCTCAGTGTATGGATCCCAGACATTCTATAAATGTGGATTTGGGCTCTGTTGAAGCTTCTGCTAGACCGGACTGAAAGGGTAAGGGAATTATGAGGAGGACTCGTCAAGCAATGAGGGCTCAACTTTAGGCCCAGGAGGTAGCGAAATTTTATAAGGAGCATGCTTCGTTAGGCATTCGCTTGGAAGTAGAGAAGGTGGTCGTGGATCTCTGGGAAGAGGTTAAGCTGATGCCTAAGGAGGAATTGCATAAGGAGGTGGCAGACTGGGTCCTTAACCCAGGCACCACGGCAGGAAGAGCCTCAGCCTACGACCGTTTGTTGATGACTTACTGGGTGAACATGAGTCTGGTAGGACATTCCTCAATTATGAAAGAATCCAAGTGTGAAGGGGACAAAGAGTCGATGAAGGCCTAGAAGGGCCATAACAATGAATGTCACCTAATGCACCAGAAGATTGGCGTTATCATAGCTAAGTTGGGCATCCCTTTCTACCCAGCTGGAAGAGGCCCAGAGGAGTACAATCGAGTAAGGGTGAAGGGTAGCAGGCACGACATAGTGCTTAGTGGAAGCCATCCAGGAACCCCCTAGAATGTCACTGTTGGTTCGACTTCGGCTGTTTGTCCTAGATTGGGTTTTTCCCCTCAGGATCAGGTTTGAAAGTTTCTCTTTCTCTGTTTATGCTTCTCTTTTGGTCAGTATTGACAATTATAAGGGGTTTCATAGTTTTGAGATGTAATAGTTTTTACGCTGTCCAGTCAGATTGTAAGAGGCTTTGGATACTTAAAGATAGTGGTTGCAGGTTTATTGTAAGGGGGATGAGGAATATCTGTAATTTTGTGGAAAGGGAGAATAGGTCTAGATTTGGAATGTGTCGAGGAAACTCCACCATTTTGACAGGCAGAGATGATATTTGATTTGTAATTATGATCGTTTAAAGTAATATATTGTTTTATTTACAAAAAAAAGGTGACCATTCTCTTTAATATTTTCTAATATTTTTGTTTGAAGATGTCTAGATTTTGATTGTATTGTGTTTTATCCTTCTCCCTCTTGATTTGAAGAAGCAATTCATGATTATGATATCTTACACTAGAGATCTTTTCTTCTTTATCTGTGATAACTTTGTCGAATTCTTCTTTTATCTTTTATATTGATTTATGACTATCTTCACAGATAATTTTTGAGATGTTTTTAAAGTCTTCCGATGTTACTGGATCAGAATTCAATGTAGAGTCCTGTAATGTTATATTTTTATTTTTGTATGAAAATGTTAAAAACTTCTTGTTTGTGTTCAAAATGAATGCCCCTAGTGTTTCCATCCAAGGTGCACCCAAAATTATGTCATTGTCAAAGCTCCATAAGGAACTAACAATGAACTTCGATGTGACCATATATTCTACAACACTCAATTGTAAGCCACTTATTTCAAATTGTTTCATGTCCTAAAATTCTAGCCTTTCACCTATAGTTGATTTGGGAATCACTATATGGTTAGCGAATTCAATACTAATATACTTTCAACAAGTGCAATAGAAATGGTGATATCCTTCCCTCTAAGTGTCCCTTTAATTTTTAATAGTATTGAAACATTTATTTCTTACGTGATATGAAACTTTTCCTTCTTTTCAACATTAAAATCCATATTCTTGATTTTTTTTGAAATTTTGTCAATTATCCTTTTTTTGTCTAATAATAATAATAATAATTATTATTAAACGTAATAATAATATTATACCAATATGGAATACACCGAACTTTGTAAACTAAATAATAAGATTTGATAAAATTTTTTTACCAATAACCCAATAATATATATCTATATATAAATAATAAACATTTGAAACTTTCTCTCCTTGATTTTATTAAAGAGTTACTTTATGTCACACTCTTTGGAAAAACCACGTGTGGTTTTTTTTTTCTTGTCTTTTTTGTTCAAAATGATGGTCAAAATCCAAATTATACAAAGTCTAAATAATGACCAATGGCCAGATCAAACAATAGACTTTGATACCAAATGAGCCAAACAAAGGTTCACTCACACACATATTACCAAAATATTTGGAATACTATATAAAAATCCATTTGGGTGAAATAATGTGTAAAAGTATGAGATAAGATATGTTATTTTACAAGATAGAATTGCCCATATATATAATCATTTAAAGGGCCTATAACTCAACTCTTCATAAAGAGTTAAACCTTTTCGTTAATTATTATTATTATTATTACTATTTATATTTATATATATTGTATATTACCATTTGATACTACGATTTTTTTCCCTACATTTAAGCCAAATCAACAATTAATATACATCTCTACAGTCGTAAAAAGTTTCAAGAGTTATATTACAATCTAACTTCCAATATAGTTTGGAAACCATTTTGTAAAAATAAGGCGAGTTTAAGCAACATATATATACTATGAAATATTGTAATTAGTGTGGTTGAATACTAAAAGAAAATTTGAGATGAATATATAGTTTTAAGTGGACCCACAAAAGCCCAACATTTAAAGATTAAACGAGGGCATCTATTCAATGATACATGCATCGATGATCTCAAACAAAATAAACGCATTGGTGCTTTACAATGATAAACACACCGTGAAATAATCTTCGCAAATTCCCCCTTAGGAGAAAACATCTACCAAATTTGGTAGCAGGTATTTATACATGCATTAAATATAATTATTCATTATGGTCTATTTTATGAATACAAGTGCACCGGTGTGTTGTATCTATACGCGCACTGATGCATTTTTTTTAAAAAAAATTAGCAAGAGGCTGGTGCTTAACAATGATAAATGCACTGTGAAAGAATCTCCACAAAATCCCCTACATTAGAAAATATCTACTACATTTGTAGAAAATATTTCTAAATGTATTCTTACACCAATTTTTATTCTAATGCTTTTTGTAAACACAAGTGCACCAGTGCGTCATAAGTATACGCGCATCGATGAATGCGATTTTTTTGAAGTTGCGGGGCGTGGGTGCATTTTATATATTAATGCATTGGTCCGACACGAACACGGGCCATTGAACTACCAAAAATTCCAAATTAAATAAAATTGCACAAGCTTATTTTGCCCCAAGATGAAAAAATGGTGGCAATTTTAAGTTCGAAGATTAATTTTAAATTGTGTTTAAAATAAAAACCTAAACATTAATTCATTCTTTTGCTTCAAATTTTAGGGGAGAGCATTGGAACATAGACTTACGCAAAAGGTGTTTGGAGCAACTGGATTATTTTAAGAATCAAAATTTGTTAGGTATGGTGAATGAAACAAACCCTGCATAGTAAAAATTTTAAGTATGCAAATATTATTGTTGATCTTATTATTTTATTTATAATTTGATTAAATTTAGAAAACAAAGCTTCATACTTACCTTCAATGTTGCAACGTTTTTTTGTTTTTGTTTTATGTGGCAGCAAAATTTTACTTTAGTGTTTAAATTACTCTATTGTTATACACAATTACAATTTCATCATTTAGGGATTTTAGATTTGATGAATTTATGAATATATATAGAATTTGTAGGGTGATATGGGGCCATTTTTTTGGATCGAATATGCAACCATTGAGTCTCTCTAAATTTTTTGTTTTGTTTTTCTTTTTATTTTTTTAATTTTCTAAAAAAACGAATGCATCAAAATCNACACAGTTTTTATTTTCATAAAACGATAAATATCTTTTAGACGTTCATGGTGCACCTATGTTGGTATAACACATCAGTTCACCTGCATTGCTATAACGCATCAGTGCATTTATGTGTATAGACGCATCGATGTCAGGCTTGTTTTCTATTTTGAGGGTCTATAATTTATTTGGATAATATATTGATAGCTTATGTCTTTACTGGTCCAAGCTTTTTATTGATAAAAATTCATGGTATGAGTTCAATCAACAAAATTTTTAGTCAACATGATGGAAGCACATCCAGGATCACAAAGAAAACAAGTGGTTCTAATTAATTTATTGAATTATTTGTAAATTTCACTAGTATGTATTGGTTAATATGTGACATAAAGAGCCAAAAAATCAAGAACCTCGATAAGATTCTTATCAATTTAAGTCCAGAAGAGCCACTAGTAGAAAAATAGGTGATAAATGACCAGGCGACCAAAAACGTTGGTCACCAAGTGAAATAAATGACTAAACCACCAAAAACGTTGGTCACCGTAGTGTTTTTAAGTGAAATATGACCAAATTTGAGCAATTTTAAGTGTTCGGAACTAAAAACGACTAATTTAGTCATGGAATAAAAAATACGACTAATTTAGTTATGGGATGCAAAATATGGCTAGATAATCTAAGTTAATAATTAAATAAGATGTCCATTATTAAAATTTATGAAATTGTAATAATTTTATTACAGTTTCGTAAATTTTAAACATTGTAGAAGGATTCAAAGATCCCCCTAAAAAGGGTCTTTGAATTCATCCGCAGTGTTAAACTTTATGAAATTTCAAAATTTTATTGTCAAAATTGCAGTTTTTCATTTTTCAAACAATGGATAATTTCCTCTTCTTGAATATGATATGTTTTAGATATTGTATTTACCATGTAACTTTAATCCCCAATTAAAATTTGTTTGAGGAGCATTATTAATCACAAGTATGAAAATGGATAGCCAAATGAGAACCTATTAAACTTTTTCGGAATGCCTTTCCATCTATACTTTTGTATCAAGGGCAATGTGTTTGTTGTCTCGATACCTTGTTTCAATATCTTCGCTTCGGTATGCCCACCCTTTGACACACTTGTCAATTTTTATCTTATGTTTCATCATGTGTCATGTTGAGTAATGCCATGGAGTTAGTCATTTATCACTATAAGCATCATCATGTCATGATTGTTATACCATTGGGTGTGACTCATAATGTTAGTCACGTCCATGTTTCATTTGATAAAAATCATCACCATTTGACCCTTTCGACAGTCTATTAATTTTTTGGCAAGTGCATGTATTTTGAGTCATGATTTCCAAAAATTTACAAGCCAGAACCGTCCACCATGATTGTCACTTCGTCTAAGATCAGAAAGTTGAAAATACCCCCTTTGGCTATCTAACTACATTTGAAAGCGCCAATGACCCCTATTTCAAGAAAAAATATTACTCGTGCTTCAACATATTGTGGTTGAATTGATCCTCGGATTAAATAAGCAAAATAATTGAATTAATGTATTCAAACTAACTATTCTCAAAAACTAATATTAAAACAGTATTAATATAATATATTTTTAATATGTTTTAATACTAATATGTTTTTAATACTAATATGAATAATATGAATATGTTTTAGTATTAATATAAATATTAGTATAAGTATTGATATGTTTTTAATATTAATATTAATATTAATACAAAATATGTTTTAAAAATTATATTATACATAATATAATAATATTAATTCATTTGAAAATATTAAATTGACAAGGTAGGAATTTGAAAAAATAAATTAGGACTTTTGATGTTTTTTGGGGGGTTTTTCATTTAAAAAGATTAAATTCACAAGGCGGCAATATAAGAAAATAAATTCAAACATGTTGGGGTTTTTGGGTCTTTGGGCGTTTAACATTCCCATGGATCAATTGCTTAACCAAATTGTTTTCATTGTTCCTTATCAAAATTATTCTTTTCAAGTCCGAGATTATGAGTTGAAAGAGCAAGCTTAAGATTATGATGTGATGTTCATGTTCATGCTTATTACCTTAGTGATCGAGATGAAACATATCCAACCACAGAGCTATCAATTCCAATTGTTCAGGTATGGATTCTTATCTTCTTTCATTAGTATCCAAGTTTGTGATTCCTAGTATGTGACCTTGGTCACAGATCAATTTCCTCCATTAGAATTTTGAAACAATTCGCATGCCCTAGAACCAACATGTGACATACCAAATAAGGAATTGATGGGTAGGGTTAATGTTTGGACTCATCCATAGAGGTGCGGCCATGATTTTTCTCTTGGCTCGGAATGAATAGAAGATATATCAGTATACCACAGGCTCAACAATGCATAGTAGGCAATAGTTACAAAAAGCAGGTTGAGATGGAATTTCAAGAAAGTCACCCTCCCTTTCCTCAAGCTAGAAACACTACTGATTGTTGTAGATAAGTTAATAAGCTAGTTCTATTCAAGTTATTCCTTGGCCTGGTCCAATCTATGTAGTAATGTCACATACAGAATCTTCCTTAAAGAAAGTAGCCTCTATACTTAATTTAAGGTGAGTATCTTTCCTCAAACCATTCTTTCTATTGCTTTCATGAAAACCTGGGTCATTAGGTGAACAAATTAGCCCTAGTAAATCCATGGTTGATCCTTAAAGTATTCTCCTTTATTCTGAGTGGGAGCGATGGGGATTAGTATTCATCACCTTCTTTTCATATTGTTATTATTTAGACCCCTACTAGGTGCCCCAATTGGTGGAACCACTTAAAAAGTAAAGGCAAGGAATGAAATGATCAAGCCAAAATCAAAGTTCTAATAAATTACATAGTCCATCCTTTCTCCTAATGAGCAAGAGTTCATTTCCGTCCATGGGATAACAACCATTGATCATGAGCTATTTATAATGAAGGATAATATGGAAATATAGATTTCCCAAGCACACACTACTTGTTACTACGACTAATTCATCGACTGAATAAATAGACTCTAACCTGATGCCATAAGTCAGGATTCAACCACCCATTCCTTTTGTGGGTGATACCATGAGTAAAAATGTTCAATTTATAAATTTCCCAAATGTGTCTGGTACACTTGGTTAATCAGGAGAATATACTATCAAATACGTCGAGAGGAAGTTGTATGTCTAGCCATCAACCCTTACATATTAGATAGCGCACTTGACTACTTCCCTTGGAGATTGAATTACAAGCAAGTTACCTTACCTTTCCTCAAGCTAGCAGCACTATTAATTGTTGTAGATAAATTAAATAACTAATTACTAACAAAGAAGTCTTATTAAAATAATATGAGGGGTAGTAACCATGTTGGTTTATGGTCCATTTGTTTCCTAGAGCACCCTTTATATATATTATAGAAGAAACATCCATCGAAACCAAGTCATTCATGTCTGTTTATTTCATAAGAAGTCCCCCCATATCTGCGGAAAAAAACCCGACAATCAAAACAGGCCATCATCATTAGTGGCCCATTCATTCTATCAAAACATTTTTTTAACAAATACACTAAGGTCTAAATTCATGATCTATCATGCCATAAAAAGGGTGGTCATATTTGACATTCATGCCATAAGGTCAACACAAAATTAGACTTAAGACTAGTGAGAAAGGTGAGAAAGGTCGTGATTGGTTAACTATAGTGTGTGTGAAATACAACTCTGTAGATTGTAGAGATTATCACAGTTTAAACAAACAATGTTTTTAGTTTTCATAGAACCTTGTCATTCTTCTGGGGCTCAATATCATGAAACAATGGAGCTTTGGATTTTCTAAGGAAATCCAAATAAAATGCAATAGACCATGTCCATCTAAATTCCTGCCATTTATCTTTGGTAACTTTAAACATCTACCTTTAAGACCTGGACCCAACTACGACATCGCATAAAAAAATCCAATATTATGATAGCTATATATAGTCAATTCAAAAAAGTAATCTTTAGTGTTGGTTACCAGGTGGCAACATAGATAAACTAGTTTTTCAGGATGGGGATTCACCGGGGTCCCAACCTAGGACTTGTGGAAAACCAATTCAATTATGGTTGTATCTGCAACTCACCCACAAAAATGCAACTAGAAGGGATGGATACAGGGTCTAGCCTTAACTAGGACTGGGGTTGAAATACACCTAACGTGGAAGGGTTGAATGGATACAAGGGTTTGGTCTAAGGACGTGCACCAATCAATGAGTTAGAACGTGGTTAATTTCTCTTAAAATACCACCACGATTCATATCAATATTTCATGAATAGTTAGAGATCAATTTAATAGCTGATTCATATAGATAAATTTAGGTTTGAAACTCATGCCCGGAGTGGATATAAAGCTACATAAGAACTGAATCAAATTAAAAAGAATAGAGGGAAGAAAACAAGTAGTCCAATACTGAAAGGAAAGGTAGCAGCTGCCACCATATCTAGATAAGAAGGAAAGGAAAATTTATGTGACAAGGACCACATCATGGTTTATGGCTCTGTATCAGATTGATAAGAAAGAAGAAAGGTACTTCCATATCATGCGTTGGTAACTTTGATGGAAGCTAATATTTTATTATGGAGATCATACAATGTTTTCCCAACACTAATACACACACCTAAATAACTATGGAAACTGGACATCTCGTTCAAGTCTTTGTGTAGGAAGGTGCAGGGGGTGATTATTTCCATCCAAATAACATAATCAACAAGTTTTTTACTCAGGTTCAAGAAATATCCACATAGTTTCTAGAATATTTCTTCTTCTTTGGTTCCATGGAAAGAAGCTCATCATCACACACATTTGTCTCTCTAATGAATGTAAAAAAAGAGATGGAAGGGTAGATGAAAGAACACTATCTCAAAATGTTTGGAATTCCTCTACGATGGCTACTTAAATCTTCAAATGGTCAAATGAATGATATTCTTTGGTATCAACGATGTTCAAAAATGAATTTTCCTTGGGTGTCAACGAAAAGCATGCCTTGATTGTTAGAAATAGCTCGCTTGCTTGATTTCCATTTAAGTTAAGTAAAATGGGGGTGAATATTTAGTTGGAGAATACTATGATGGTATTTTAAATAAAAAAAATCAGTGTACATTCTAGGCTTTAACAATAGATTTACCTATTTCTATACCTATTAAAACATGTTGAGGTAAGTCGAGGGTGAGATACAAGAACACATTGCCCCAGTACCAAGTGCTACAAATAAACACATCCCATTTCACCCCAATGCTAAGATATTAGATTGCTTGTTATTAGCGTCATACTCTTTGTAGTTTCCTACATAAGAATAAATGATTACCCACTACTTATAAGAAATGTCACAAGCAATAGATCTATCTTTTGATAGGTTGGAAACTAAATAATTTTTTTTTCACTATGTAGTTGTATTTCAGAACCTTGTTAAGTGTTCTTTTCAAATAGAACAAAGGACCACTGAAACAATAACAAGCACATTAGAACAAAAAATGAACACAAATATTTATCCTGAGAAACCATTGTGGGGAATAAAACCCAGCAAAAATTCCTGTATATAGACTTCACCCAAGTATAGTGTAAGACCCAACGAACAAGACTAGACCGCTTCCTCTTCTCCAGATGGATTGTTTCTTCTCTCTCTAACGCAACTGCTTGAGTTCCGTGTGTATCCAAATGAGGGAGACAACTCCCCTATTTATACTGACCAGTGGAGAATCCTAATAACCCAACAGGGCCGAATTGCCTTGGGAGACTCAAAATTACATTTTAAAATACCTTTGTGGGTACTACTGACCCGAATTACAATGAAGGTTTTACCTCAAGACTTTACATGACCAATTACATCAATAACATCCCTAATCATAGGAACAACAATCTTTGAAAGGGGTAACAACAATAATAATACAAAATATAATATCTTATGCAGTTACATTTCTTTAACAGTCCCTCTAAACAAGGAAGGTATTCTATATCACAACAATACATCTGTACAATTGACTGGTAAGTCTATATGCCATAGGAAGTTTTCACAACTATATCAACATTATCATTATCCATGGAATATCAACATCATAGAGCATCACATATTGATAATCACATCACGAACACATTCGTACGAGCATCGTATCTCGACATGTCATAACAAGAATCACATCATCATAAGCATCACATCTCATTGCATCATCATGAGCATCTGTTGCGGCTGCAACCGTTCTCCCCAAATTTCTTAAATTTTGGGCCCCTCCTCATGTTTTAGCGTTGTTCTTAAATCGTAGGATCTTGGAACTTATTGGTCGGTTTTTTTGAATGATTTTGCTGACTGATGTTCAGCCGTTTTCAAGGGTTGCCTGTGTTTGAATTTTGTGATTGATCGCAGATGTGAGTTTGGTTTACTAGCCGATGATAAATCGAATCTTTGTTCTCTGAGTCCGCGGTTTTGGAAGTAAAATTGGTTTTTAACCTTTGCTGATTTTCTTTTTAAAAGTTTTCGAACACTTAATTCTTTTCTGTTAAACCGGGCGTCACACTATGTTAAATCGGCTGCTTTTGTCCTTTTCCTTCCGTCGTTGCGGCTCCCAAAGAAGTTTAGCACCCGAAGTCCAAATTGTTCTGACTGCCGATGCATGTTGACCTCTTCGTCGCGTACCCATAGCGTTTTCTTTTCTGTCGTTGTGGCTGGGAAAGTCTTTTGGTTTCCGATGCAATGTCTTCTGACTTCCGCTTAAAGCCGTTCCTGCCCGTGTTTCGTATGTCTCTAGCCCTTTCCTTTTCCGCCGTTGTGGCTGGGAAATTCTTTTGGTTTCCGATGTGATTATTATTTTCTTTCGATTTTCGATTGAGTTTCCCATCCACAGCTTTGGATCGGAGGCTTTAGCCTTTTCCTCTTCCGCTGTTGCGGCTGGGCAAAGCCTTTGACTTCCGACGTCAGTATCCTTCCGACTTCCGCCGTGTTGCACCTGGCCATTTCTTGTGGGGTAGCCATTTCAGTTTGTATGATCTGCTGTTTTGTTTTATAATGCAATCCCAATGAATAATGCACATGGATTAATTGCAGGTGGACGTAAGGGACAGATGCGCGAAGACGTAGAGGAGCAGTTTGGCAAGGATCGAAATGAAATCAACCGGATAGCTAAAAGGGCCGTCGAAGTAGAAGGCATAGTCAATAATGCTAAAGGCACGAACTTGACTGTCTGTCTGTTACTAAAAGGTTCATGAGTGCATACATACAACATAGAAGAATATGAATCGTTGGAAGAACTGGAAGGTCACACGTTTGGGGGTAGCCCAAACGATCAGCTGCTGTAGTTTAAATACTTGAAAGTTAGAACTTAGCAAAGACTTTTTCCCTGGAAAACTTGTAAACCATTTGCTTGTAAGAGGAACTATTTCGTTTTACAATCAAAACTGCAACTTTTTCCTGTTGGAGAAAGCGCAACTGTGGAATGTATCGATGTGATTAAATGAGCAATGTTGAAGAGGAACTATTTCGTTTTCAGCCGTGTTTCATTAACTGTGAGAGCGTTCTAATTGCCTGAACCTATGTTCTTGTTTGAATGCTTTTTCAGTATATTTTATGATGTTTTCCACTGTGATTAATGGAGGCTGTTCATAAACAATTGGCTATCTGGTTGTTGAAATATCTTTAACTGTTCGTGTGTATTGAAAGAAGTATCAACTATATGTAACTTTTCATAATACATGTACAAAATGCGTTACTCACCAATGAATGATAATCTTGCTCGCTAGCGATAGGTTAGGTAGTTAGTTTTAATTTCTTGCTATTTATGTGATTTAGATGCTTGTGAATGCTAAGACGAGAGGTAAGAACCTGCGCATCACGTTGTGACTACTCCCTGCATCTTTATCATCCTGCATTGTTAGATAGGCACTTGCATTTCATAACTTAAGTCAAAAAATACAAAAATACACTTTGGACAGGGCCGCAACCAGTAAAACCTTTGTTTTTGTTACTTGACCTACGGTAGCCGGACCGCAAACCAGACGGATTCCCTATACCAAACAGTCACGGGCTAGTTGGGAACGTTGACTGGGGATAATCCCTTACTGTTGCTGCCTGTGATTTTCCAGGCCTCAACAGCATCACATCTCGTCGCATAATCACGAGCATCACATATCATCGCATCATCACGAGTATCATATCTCACCGCATCATCATGAGCATCACATCTCATCGCATCATCATGAGTATCATATCTCGTCGCATCATCATGAGTATCACATCTCATCGCATCATCACGAGTATCACATCTCATCGCAGGTATCCTCATCCCACATCACTTGCAATGTTACACGAACACAACATAACATTGAAAATTAATGAGGAATCACCCACATCATAAAAAATAATGGAATCTCATCATCTGCAAATGAATCTAGGACCACAACATATGCAAATGAATGCAGGACCACAACGTCTGCAAATGAATGCAAGACCACAACGTCCACAAATGAATGTAGGACCACAACGTCCACAAATGAATGCAGGACCACAACATCTGCAAATGAATGAAAGACCACAACGATATCTATAGGCACTTGATCATATATGTACTGCGCTGCCATCTCATCATCAATAACAATATTATCATCGCTCCCTCTTTTCATGGAGGTCCTTTCAGACTACACCAAGCTTGTCTCTATAATATTTAAAATTCACACGAGACAGAGGCTTAGTTGACACATATGAAACTTGTTCCTCTATAGGAACATAATGTCAGTTTATGGCTCTTCTATGCACAATATCCCAGATGTAATGATACTTTATGTCTATGTGATTTGACTTATCATGGAACACCAGTTTCTCTTTTAACTTGATACAACTTTGGTTGTCACAATAAATATTAGTTGCATCCATTTCACTATCAAACAATCACATCAATCGTTTGTGAAGCCATACTGCTTCACTATAGGATGAACATGTTGCAATGTATTCAACCTCTCCTATACTAAGCACAACACTGGTCTACTTTCTACTAAGCCATGAGATTATACCTAATCCCAAACTGAAACAACATCCTGAAGTGCTCTTTATGTCTTCAACACTTCTTGCCCAATCTGAATCGGTGTAAGGACATAATCTAAACTCACGACCAGCTGCATATGTGAGGACATAATCCAATGTACTTGTTAGTAATATAGTTGAAAATTGTATATTGCTTGATTAAAGGGCTTGAAAATGCTCATATGTGAAAAAATTTGGTGGAAGCGCTCTTTAGGTTAATGGGTGAGCATGAAATTTCATTATGGGTCATCGTATGAAAATAAGGGGGTGATCTACGATGCTAGATCAATCCACTGATGAAACATGGAGGAGAAGTTGAAATCATCTCATTGGAGGAATGGAGATAAAAGAAGGTGTTAAACAATGACGACTCAGATTCAAAGCGTTGCAGATCAATGGCGATGAAGCATTCCAGAAATCAGAGATGCAAGGATAAAAGAAGTTTTGCAATCTGCGGAATGGGTTAATAGGTGGAAATATTGGATGAACAGGATGAGAGCGGAGACAGATCTACAGTCGGGAGCAATTCCACGGATAGAACTAGTGTGGAGAAAGCTTGAATTGAAATCTGCGGAAAGTGGTAGGGGCCATGTTGATCAACTGTTCCGATAATGCTCATGCTTTAATTGTGAGATGAGCTACATTCTGCCAATGGAAGTTGCTCGATCAGTCATTTCTAAAATGATTTATGAAATGTTAAAATTTTTCACAGTTGGACGGTCCTGATGAAGGCAGGTTACAGATCGAGGGATAATATTGATTCCGCCGAATCAAGTTGTGCAGGGAGTTAGTCTTGAATATTGGTGTTGATATTTTGCACATGGATGGCTTAGATTTCAAAGAAGAGAAAATATATGGTGTAGATTACGGAAGGTGCACCATGCTTATGAAATATAAAAAATTATAAAAAGCATCTACGTGGAGTTTCAAAAGTTTGTTTTTCTGAGTTGTGGAATTGACGATAACCCTGACTATGCGCCAAGTGTCAGCGTGGACAGAATCAGAACACTGTGCTAATTAACAAGGTAGGCATCCTGAAACTTTCCAATTAACTCTGAAAATGGATAAAATGGATGAGATAGAAGTAGTAGATGTGGTAGATAGTGAAGAATTAGGGGTTTTCTGCCAGAAGGATGAGAAGAGCTTTGAAGACAAGAATGCTGAAATTTTTGATACTATTTTGATGAATGAAAAAATTGAGACGGCTAAGAATAAGTTGAAAATTATTAAGGACTAGGGTAGTGACACCCGTGGTGTTTTTAAATCTTTATTTTACTTTTTGTCTATCGACCAGTCCCACAATTGCCCTGAATTTGTCGAGTTGTGTGTGAATAAATATTCTTCTGCTGAAGGAGTCATTATGAATAAACCTAAGTCTGGGATCCTTTGCCCTATTCAAGCCTCTATTATCTACAAATCCCTATTTGTCCCAGATGATTTTATTCCTTTATCCCAAGACTACAAAGAATAAAATATCATACATTTCTTCCAGGAGTCTACAGTTGAGAGTAAAGAATCATTTTTAAAGTCATGTTTGAATCTGGATAATGAGGTTATATGTTTGTCTTACCCTATTGACCTAGTTCTGTTTAATGAAGAAACCCAGTCTTGTATTACTTTAGCCAATCAATTTTTGGGTTTAGACACTAATGGTTATGTTGCAGAGTCACTATTGAGTATGTATTTTTTCTTAAGTACCTACCAAACTGAGTATGAACTTCCAGGTCAGTCCTTCCAGTCTCGTTGCCTTAAATTTAATGAGTTCCTAGCTGAGAACATTCATTCTCAGTTAGTCAACTTCCACGATACCATATTTTTCAGATTCCAGTCCTTTTTGCTGAAAATGTTCTTATCATATAATGAGGATAGCTTACAATCTCCTGAGTTGGTAATTACAGATGAAGTGAATCAGAATTATTACAAGTTTATGAATGGTTTGATAGCAAAAATTTACAGCATTTTCTTTTAGGAAAGATTGCCCAGAGTATTACCAGAGATGAAGGAAATATTGTAAATTTCCCCTAGTAAAATGATAGAAGATTGGTTCCTTTCATAGTATGAAATAGTTATAAGATTGTATGGATTTGTACACCAGCCTTATATTCTTCCAACCTTTCTGACAACTAGGATCTTCTCTTTGGAATTTATTAGACAAAATCTTATAGCAGAAGAGGAACACATCTTAAACTTTAGGAAGAGTTTGGATATGAAATTTCCCTGGGAGGCAGGGCCATATATTGTCAAAAGTAGAGCTTCTTTACCCATAATTGATAATTTTCTCAAGAGCATGGGGTTTTCTTTGGGAACTGCAATCAACTATGATGCACACCAGGTAATTTCCAAAAGAATACAGGAAAATAACAATAATCCTTTTGAACATACTGAAGTAGCTGGACTCAGGGAGGCAGCTAATTGGGAAGATTATCCTGACAAAGCTCCAGATAATGTCAGCATGGAACAAGACTCTGTATCTTCCTTAACTGGAAATAATTCTCCCCCAATGGATCTTTCTAATATAGTTGTAGTTGCTGGTAATATTTCATCCTTAATAGTTTTCCAAGAACTTCAAAGAAGAGAGAGCATTCAGATTTCATGGACACTGAAGAAGCATACACTGCTATTACACCAAGGAAGCAAAAAACTGAACAAGAGGGACAAATGGTGCAGGTGAAGAAAAGAAGAATGAAAGGTAAAAAGAAACAAGAAAATCACACAGTAGCTTGTCTGAAACTTCAAGAATATGTGTTTGATGGATTAACCCCAAATAAGTATTCATCAAAGGAGGAATTGTTGAACACCTATAGGGAAAAGGATGATAAAACATTTGATGAGATAGTGAAATTATATGAGGAAGTGAGACAGTTTCCCAAGCTAGATGTAACATTGAAAACTATAAGGGACCATGCCAAAGATACCCAAAGTTTTGCCATGACTGTTGGCAATAAGGTATCAAAGGTGAATGTGAACTTAGAAAATACCCCTACCACAGATATGATACATTTTCATAGAGAACAGGTGATATTTTATATACAAGAATGCTGACATATACATTACAGGTATCCAAACTGGAGTCAAATAAAAAACGAGCGCAGGACCTCCTAAGGAAGGAAAAGGTTGAGAACAAGGCCCTTAGAATCAAAATTAAAAATTTGCAGGATGATTTGTTGAAGGTTGATGGGAAGTCAGACAAAGGAGCAGTGGCTTAAAAGCTACTTGATGAAAAAGAGAAAGAGGTTCAAGTGCTGAAAATGAAATTGAAAATTCCTTCCACTCGGCTTATTCAAACTTCTGAATTGACATAGTTTGAGAAGGACAAAGAAGCATTGAACATTGAATTGACTGATTGTAAAGCCAAGCTGTTAAAGCTTGAAGAAAAAGAAAAGCAGTGGGAAAAATATGCCAAGCTTCTAGTAGAAAGTGAGAAGGACCTAAAAGCTAAGGTGGAAGCAAAAGAAAAAGAATTACAGGAAAAATATGAAAGAGTTAATAATCAGTCTACTGTTCCTTCTGTAGAAGTAGGTACAACCTCTCTTTCTGAAGCAATTTCCCAGGTAAAGCTGAAACAGGTAGAGCTCACGGGGTTAAAACAACAGGAACCAAAATCTATAAGATATGTCTCTGAAAAAAGAAGAAGAAAAAAAGAAACTGGAGGAGAGATGTCAAGAGATAATAAATCAAAATACGAAGCTAACAAAGCAGGTGGTTGGTCAAATGGCCTTGCAAGGAGCCAAACATATGATTTGGGATGAAATTATTAAAGAAGCTAATAAGTTTAGACCGTATTTAGATTTTATTACAGATCAAGAGAGTGCTTTGAAAGCAACCAAACAAAATATTTTGATAGTAAATCAAGGATTAAATAAAAAGCCAATGGAAGTAGCTCAGAATGCTATCAACTTTTTAAGTGCCTTGTCAGAAGATCAAGTCAGAAGGTTTGGTATCCAAGACAAAGTTGTTATTTCCTCTTGGGCTAGAAAAGTGATTGGAAAATACAGAATGTTGGATAATGTCCAGGCCAAAGTTGATATTATAAGTCATAGAATCAAAGAAGTGACTAACTTATTCACTCTAGGTAAACAAGGGAATTCATTTCTTCTGGGAGGAAATGGGACCATTATTGTCTCAAGAGGAATATCTGGAGAAGTTGGCGAATTGCAGGTCAGATCATAGTAAATTTCAAGATATGCAGTAGGCTTTGTCTAGAAGTGTCAGGTTTGATAAATTTGCTGAAGAGTTCGAGTTATTGTTTGATTTTAAAGTCACGTGTTCCAAGGTTCCTAATCTTTCATATGCAGAAAGCATGGAGCTCAGAGTTCTCGCACATGAAATGGTTGTTGCGGATTTGCCTAAGCCGAAACAGTGGAGAACAGTCCAGCAGTACGAATCAATAAAGTATAAGATACATCCATGAAGAAGTCAAGGAGGACAATGCAAGAGGAGTTCAACGAAGGAAATTTTATGAAAAAATGTTATTTTTTAAAATTCATTAGTTAAAAAGTTTTGTTATCTTAGAACTATTTTGTAATAAATAAATGCTTCGACATATGTAATAAACGGTTGAAACCATAAGGCAGTTAGGTTTATTTTTCAGCTCAAGGTGCAATGTATAAGTATTCAGACTTTAGATGAAGCAAGGGTTGAAACCCATGAGATTTTGGAGAACTTGTGTATTCAAATATTTCTTTAATTTACAGAGCCGAAAATTGAAATTTTTTCCCCAGAGATTCCTATGTTATTTCATGTTGTAGTTTGTGATTTCTTTTCTCATGTGAATGTTTTTCCAGTTGATCTTGCCATTATGTATTCCTTCATGTCTAAAATGAGTGTATAACAGTTTAGAATTCATATTTTCTATGCTCTAGCTTTTCTTTTCAGATATTCAACAAGCCTTTCTTCTAAAGTTGATACATAATTCATTTTTATAATGCTCTGTGTTAATGGTCTGTTCATGCTCTTCCTTTTTCACCAGAAAATGAAATTTTGACTGCGACTGAGTAGCTACCTTGCCTCTGTTAAACTTCCATGCATAGGTTCTGTTTATCTATATTCATATCTTGACTCCATAGCCCAATGGTCATGTGTTCAGTTTCAACCACTTTTACCAATTATAAACTATTTTGCTTATACCTATCTGGCCTTGTTAATATTTTGTGAGAGATCCCTCTCAGAAGAGAAAAAATATAGTTTTCTCTTTAAAAGTGGTTTTTGATGTTACCTGGGAATAACCTTTACAACCTTTGGTAATTTTCCAGTGCTAACAGTACCATTTAGGTACCTCATCACATGTTTTGCTGCAACTAGGTGAACATGTCTGGGTTCCACCATATATTGACTTAATGTGTTCACGACAAAACATATATCGGGTCTTGCATTTGTTAAATACATAAGTGAGCGGATAATCAGTCTATATAGTGTGACATCTACTCTTTCTGAAGAGTCATGGAGATTCAGGTTTGTCACCATTAGAGTGTTCATTTCCTTGCAGTCCAACATCCCAAATATCTTTAGGATCTCATCTGCATATTTTCCTTGGTTTAGGAAAATTTCATCTGGGAATTGCCATACTTCACGACCTAGGAAGTAATGCATCATGCCAAGATCTTTCATTTCAAATTATATCTCAAGCTTCTTCTTACATCCACTAATGAGCTTCTCCTTTCCCGTAAAAAATAGATCATCTACGTACAATAGTAATATCATCATCTTGTCATCTTCAACCTTATAGTAAAGGTTGGAATCTGCTTTGCTTTGGGTAAAGCCTAGGCTCATTAGGAAATCATCAATTTTTCCGTACCATGCTTTGGGTGCTTTCTTCAATCCATAGAATGCTTTCTTTAGTTAGCACACATATGTTTTCTTGTCGCATGCCTCGAAACATGAAGGTTGTTTAATATACACTTCCTCTTCTATGACAACATTTAGAAAGACTTTCTTTACATCCATTTAATTTAATTTCCATCTAATCTTGGAAGCCAAAGCAAGAATGGTTCTGATTGAGGTATACTGAGCTACTGGTACAAAATTTTCTTCATAATTAATCCCTTCTTTCTGAGAGAATCCTCATGCGACAAATATTGCTTTGAACTTTTCAATACTACCATCAGCTAAATGCTTTGTCTTAAAAATCCATTTGGAAGAGACTAATGATTTATCCTTTGGTCCTGGAACCACTACCCAAACATAATTATTTAAGATATATCGATATTATTCAATCATGGAATCCATCCATTCCTTCTTCTTTAAGGATTCTTCAAAACATGTAGGTTCTTTGTCAACAAGGTTACACATTAATGCTACATAGTTGGAGTGGAGTCTTGGTCTCTTGCTTCCTTATGGTGCACCACATGTTTTTGCTTCTTGAATTATATCACATGCCCAAGATGGTATTTTCCTTGTTGATATTGTCTCATGAGGTGTCTCTATAGTTCCTTGAGGTTCTTCCATGTCCTAGTCTTCTAGTATAGGTTCTTTTTTATCATCTCTAAGTAGTGGTCTATTGATCTCTAGGATTTTGGGAATTTGTTTTCCTTCTTCATCCACATGGGTGTTTATGGATTTGTTGAAAGCTGCATCTTCATCAAATGTGACATCTCTGTTGACCTCAATTTTGCAAAAACCTAGAATATAGATTATGTATGCTTTCGACTGATCACTATATCCGACAAATATTCTCTTCTTTCTTGAGGGGTCCAAATTTGATCTCTTCTCTTTGGGAACATGTAGGTAAACAGGAAAACCAAATATCTTCAGGTGACTGACTTCAGGATTCTCACTAGTAAACATTTCTTCTGGATTTTTGTTTCCAAGTGCACTATGGAATAATTTGTTCTAAACATAGACTGCGGTCTTTGCTGCTTCAAACCATAAATACATGGGTAGATCTTGATCATGGATCATGTCTTTGAATGATTCCATGATAGATCTATTCTTGCTTTATTATACTCCATTTTTTTTATGATTATAGGGTGTAATAAGCTCCCTCTTAATCCCAGCTTCTTTGCAAAAGTCCTTGAATTCATTTGAAGTGAATTCTCCTCCATTATTTGATCTTAATATCTTAATCTTCTTTTCAGAGAGATTCTCCATAAGAGCTTTGAACTCTTTGAAATTTTCACATAATTCACATTTCCTTTTCAAGAATATATCCAAGTATCACATGAGTAGTCATCAATAAAAGAGACATAATAGACATACCCGCTAAAGGAAGTAGTTGACATTGGTTCGCACACATCTGAGTGGACAATCTCTAGGATCCCTTTTTCTTTACTATTACTGCTTGGAAATGGATTCTTGATATTCTTCCCCCTTAAGCACATCTTTTGCATACCCCTTTATTATTGATCTGGATTTCTGGTAGACCTATTACTACCTTGGTCACAATTGGTAATGCTTTGTATTTTACATGAGAAAGTATTCAATGACATTGTTCACATGGACTGATAGTACAAGTGGTGAAATTTGAATCTGTATGCCCTTTTAGTTTGCAGAGCCCTTCTTCTTCAATACCTATTATAACTACATCATCTATTATTCTTCCTTTTGACCACATAAGAACTTCACCATCTACAAAGGATACTCTGAATCTTTTCTTGTCTAGAGCTGATATAGAAATAATATTCTTATTTAGACCTAGAACATATAAGACTTCTTTCATTTTCATGGAATTTTTGGATTTTAGCTTGTAGGAAGTTCTCCCATTCCTTTGATAGGATATTGATAGTTATCTCCAAGTTGTACTTTGTGTGGATAATATTTCCGAGTGATGCATGAGAGAGAATCTTTGTGATCTATCATATGTTTGGAAGCACCACTATCTATGAGCCAAGTATCACTTCCATGAGAGGTTGATCTCGTGAGGGTTTATATCAAGACATATTCTTCATTAGAGTCTTCATTCTCTCTGGTCCTCTCTTCATCCGATTCATTCTCTTCGGCTGCATGGGCATGGAACTTTCCATTCTTCTTCTTGAACTTGTTTTTGTTAAGTGGACAATGTCTAGAGATATGTCCTAAATTATGACATGTATAACATTCATAAGATGAGTAATCCCCGGTTTTGACCCCGTTTGCATTAAATGTATATGATGTATATATTGTAATTAATCATGATGTGGAGCGATAGGAAAAATCCCCACCATCGATTTAGCGTTTTATGTTCGGCGATTAAAATCGACGCCGATGGTATTTTGTGCTAGGAAAGCACATTATAATTTGGACGTCATGTAAATATGCATTTTAATTAAAATACCCACAACTAGCTATGTCAATGCAACAATAATGAGATGGGGGCATGACTTCCTAAGGAAAAGGCGGGGGGGGGGGGGGGGGGTGTAATTCAAACCTTTGGGCCATTGGGGAGAAACCAAGTTTCAAGAGGAAAACCCACCTTTCCTTGTCTTATTCACCAACCAATTTAATTCCCTAGGAGTTGGTTGGGTAGTTATTGACCTTGGGGGACAAATGCATGGGAAATCATCATCTTTGGCAGGACTGTCATTCCTTTGACCACACGCATGCCCCAAAGAGGGGGGTCACATTCAATTGCCTCACGTGGGCAGGAGAGCCCCATTCGACACCCACGCATGAGAGTTTTGGCATGAGGCAGTTGCATGATGTTTTTCCCTTCACCAATTGGTTTGGTGTGTGATTTTCCTTCACGTTTGGGCCGCTCCCATCATTCTACGCAGGATGGGAAATCATCTTTGGTATTCCCCATGTATTTAGGAGCTGTGTGCATTCTGCATGGACGTTTTTGTTGTTTCTTTATTTTTCCCATGGCTGGGAATTGTTTATGTTAGTGTTTAGGGATGGGGATCATTCCTAGACCTTTTTTGTGTGGTTTCCACATCTCCACGGTTGGGAATTTTGTGTTCTTAGGATTGCACAACCAATGGGGGACAAAGTCATGAATTTTGGGTATCGTTGAGTCATTTTTGCCACGTTAGGGCAAAAAATCTGGAAATCAATCTGGAAATGACTCTGGAAATCAAATTGCTCTCCCAGGGTCATTTTTTCCTAATCTGCAAATTTGCTTTTTGTCTCCCAAGTGGTTTTTCATCAATCCCAGATCTTGCAAATGCTATGTATGCCTCTGTTGTTTTGATTTGCACTATTTGGGGTGGGAATGAGGTCTGAGCTAGCTTGATAAACCTAGTGGAAGAAGGAATCTCACAGATAGAGCTAGAGGGATGAATTTATTCTTTGCACACCCTGAATAACACTGGAAGGGAAGGCATAGCCCTAGGGACTGTGTAGCAGAGAATGGGATGCTTCCTTGTGTTGGGTGGTGTAGATGTCTTAGATGTTAGGCTAGGTTTGGTGCAGGTGTCCATATCTCTTTGGTTGATCTCACTAGCTTAGCAGTTAGCCTTTCGATCTCTTGTATAGCTTGATAAACCCAACTGTGTTGGCTTGGCTGAGTGTTGTGTATCCTTGGCTACGTGTGAGCCTGCTAGTGTTCCCTTATTCCTTGTGGGAATCATGCCCAGCTCGGGGGTGGCAGTGTTGCTGAGATATTGATGAGCACACTTGCCTATGGTTGCGTGGAACCTTGCAGCGACGTAGCTGGTTGCGGGAAAAGCTTCTTCCAAGATAAGTATTCTTGTCTATATTATCTCTGCAATTATGTATGTGCTTATTGATTAATATGAACATGAAAAGTGCTATGAATGAAATGTAAATGCTTCCATTGTATGTTAAAAATTTATGCATCTGTGTATGTTTAAGTTCAATGCATTTTATTTTATGTTCATGGGGCTTAGTTTCCCGGATTAGATATCTAGCAGCTATGTTAGTCGTGTTCTCTCCACCGAGTAGAGGGGTGGGGACGTGAAAACATGGTATCAGAGCTCATGTTGCAGCATGGGCTTCAATGGGCCATGAAGAGCAGTGACAAAGGCAAGATCACCTTCTGGCCAGTAGATGAAAAATGTGAAAGACAAGAAAAATTTCCAAAATTTTTCTAAGTGTTGGAAATTTTCCTATATCGGCTAAGTTGGTCAAGTGTTGCCGATATATTGTCGGCTAAACTGGCTGAGTTCAGCCGATGGCATGTTGAGCCGACGAAGGGAAATAAAGAAGAAAATTCTGAAAATTTGTAAGTGTTGAAAAATCGGGTAAACTTGGTGAGTTTTGCCGATACATCGTCTGCGTTCGGTGAGTTTTTCCGATACACATTGGGAGAACTTAGCAAGTCGAGCCAACAATAGGAGAAAGGGAAAAAAAAATTGAAAATTTTCTAAGTAATGATTATGTCGGAAAAACTTAGGGAGTTTTCCGATGCATCTTGAATAATTTTTCTGATGCATCTCGGATGACTTTCTGATGCATCTCGGATGACTTTCCGATGCATTTCGGATGAGTTTTGTCGATGCCGAGGAAAGAAAGAAAAATTTTGATTTTTTTTTTGTAAGTGTCGAAAGTAACATATCGAAAAGAAAATACAAGTTTTTCCGATACATATCGAGTGAAGTCAGTGAGTTTTTTCGATACGTCGAAAAAGTTTGATGAGTTTTCTGATCGGCAAGAAAAAAACATGTTTGCCGATACGTCAGATGAAATCAACGAGTTCTGCCGATACGTCGGAAGGAAATGGCGAGTTTTTCTTATCAGAAGAAAATGACGAGTTTTTTCGATGCATTGGAAGGGAAAAGGAGAGACGAGCCGATACGTTGGAAAGCTTTGGTGAGTTTGTCGATCGAGTGGAAAAGCTGAGTTGCTATGAAATAGAGAATTTTTACAGGTTTTTAGTGGAAAATTGGCAGCAATCTTATGCACCAGATTGCGCGAAAATCAAATATTTATAAAAAAATATGAGGGTACTACCCTCGACCCCAAGGAGGGACTCCCCCTTGACCCCCGTCTCCCCCTTCAGACAGTCGTTCTGTGTGAAAAGAAAATTCTATGTTTTGGAAAAGTTGTCAATATGAGATTTTTCCCAATTAAGGTAAGTAACTATAAATTCCTGTGAATATTATGCAACTAACAATTGTGTTTATTAACACATTTTGTAGAATCATAGTCACCTTCAAAGGCAGTATTCCAGATAGTGCAGTTTAGTAAAGTGATTTGTGGTTCAACCATGAGAACCTTCAACATTAATGATGCACAAGATCCCTATGCGCATGAGGAGGATGCTATGGGAGAAAATGTTCGAGTTGGAAATGCTGAGACAGAGTTTAATGGGAGGATAGTGCAAGAGACTCCCCCAAATTTTGTAGCCACCATGAGAAGCCTATGTGTGGAAATGCAAA
>LPNX010309072.1:569430-583312 GCA_001517045.1 Pseudotsuga menziesii | reverse complement strand
GTTACAAGGAAGGTAATGAAAGATTGGTTAGGGCCCAGAAGGAGCAGAATCAGCTGAATGCAACCATGCTGCAAATTTTAACGAACATCTAGAGGTGGATGAACTCTGGGGACCAGACAATAAGACCGGAAGGTAGTAAGAGCATTGCCAGAAGAAGGAAGAGATCTCCTAGTGGGTCATCTGACTTTGAAGGATCCACTAGCGGTTCAAGTTCTTCTTCTCACAAGAATGAGAGGAAGAGGTGTTACCAGAACCATTCACGTGATGAATTTAAGTTACAAGGAAGGTAATGAAAGATTGGTTAGGGCCCAGAAGGAGCAGAATCAGCTGAATGCAACCATGCTGCAAATTTTAACGAACATCTAGAGGTGGATGAACTCTGGGGACCAGACAATAAGACCGGAAGGTAGTAAGAGCATTGCCAGAAGAAGGAAGAGATCTCCTAGTGGGTCATCTGACTTTGAAGGATCCACTAGCGGTTCAAGTTCTTCTTCTCACAAGAATGAGAGGAAGAGGTGTTACCAGAACCATTCACGTGATGAATTTAAGTTACAAGGAAGGTAATGAAAGATTGGTTAGGGCCCAGAAGGAGCAGAATCAGCTGAATGCAACCATGCTGCAAATTTTAACGAACATCTAGAGGTGGATGAACTCTGGGGACCAGACAATAAGACCGGAAGGTAGTAAGAGCATTGCCAGAAGAAGGAAGAGATCTCCTAGTGGGTCATCTGACTTTGAAGGATCCACTAGCGGTTCAAGTTCTTCTTCTCACAAGAATGAGAGGAAGAGGTGTTACCAGAACCATTCACGTGATGAATTTAAGAAGGCAAGGCTGCCTACCTTCAATGGTGAGATAAAGAATGGTCAAGAAGTTGAAGCTTGGCTTCTTGGGATGAGAATATATTTCCAAGTCCCAGACTACTCTGGGAATATGAAGGCTAGGGTAGCCATCTTCAATTTAACTGGAAGAGAGTCCATATGGTGGGAGTACTTCAGGAAAGTAAAGAAGATCAATGAAAGGAAGATCACGTGGAAGCAATTCCAGAAGTATTTCAAGCAGAAGTACCTCTCTGGTAGGTACTATGATGATACGATCAAATAATTCGATGAGCTAATATTGGGACAGCAAACCATGGAAGAGTATGCAAACAGGTTCTTGGAGCTATTGAGGTATGTCAGGTACATCGAAGATAAGAAGGTGAAGATCCAACATTTCCTGAGTGGATTGCCTCAGTCTTACAAAGACAGAATTGAGTTTTATGAACCTAGAAATATGGAAGAAGCAATAAGGAAAGCTAAGTATTGCTATGAGTAAAGCAAAGGCAAACCTGATTATCATAAGACATGGAAGGACAAGAAGAATGAGAAGTATGCCCAAAGGATGAAAGGTTTCAAACCTTCTAACTTCAGGAATCAGCAGAAGCATCCATCCCAAGCTGTGAGTAAGCCAGCTGGAGTGGTGGGAGAAAAGACAAGAGATCCATAAAAGAACAGAGAACCACTCCAATGTTGGAAATGTGGAGGACCCCACATGTGCAGGAATTGTCCACTTGAGAATGAGAATGCAAGGCCGAATTACAACATTCAAGAAGTGGAGATAGGGTGTCAATTAGCGAGGGTTGTCCCTAGGATTTATGCAGCACTGGAGGACCACCAGGCAGATCACCAGTCAATTGTGGTTGAAGTAGCAGGTAAGATTGTTAAGCAATCTGTTTCTATTTTGATTGACCCTAGTTCTACTCACAGTTACATTACCCCTAGAGTAGTGGAAATTTGTGCTTTTAAGAAAGTAAAGCATAGAAAATCTTGGTTAGTTCAGCTAGCCACTAGAACTAAGAGAAAGCTTAGTGAAGTGCTAGAGAAATGTCCGTTGGTCATGAATGGATTGGTCACTTGTGTTGATCTAAATGTTCTACCACTTGTTTCCTATGATATTCTCATTGGAATGGATTGGTTAGAAGCTCACAAGGTAAAGCTTGACTGTTACAATAAGAATTTTGAATGCATGGATGAACAAGGGAACCCAAGAGTTGTAAGAGGCATTCCAAAGGTGATTTTGGTTAGGTAGATTTTAGCAATGCAGCTGAAGAAGTGTTGTAGGAAAAGTTATAGAGTGTATGCAACTCATATTTTGGAGGCAACAGAGAATGAAACTCCTAGGTTGGAGGACTTTCATGTGTTGCGGGAATTCAGGGATGTGTTTCCTGATGAGATTCCAAGGCTTCCTCCAAAGAGGGACATTGATTTCACAATTGAACTTGTTCTAGGAGTAGCAACAGTGTCCAAGAAACCCTATAGGATGAGTACACCATAAATTCTAGAGTTGAAGATGCAACTGCAAGAGTTGTTGGAAAATAAGTACATCAGGCTTAGTGTGTCTCCTTGGGGAGCACTAGTTTTGTTTGTAAAGAAGAAAGATGGTACAGTCAGGTTGTGTATTGATTACAGACAACTTAACAAAGTCACTGTGAAGAAAAAATATCCTTTGCCTAGGATTGATGACCTCTTTGATCAAATGAGAGGAGCAAAGGTATTTTACAAGATTGACTTGAGGTCTGGTTACCATCAGGTAAGAATCAAGGATGAAGACATTCATAAGACAACCTTCAGAATAAGGTATGGACATTATGAGTTTGTAGTGGTACCATTTGCTCTCACAAATGCACCAGATACATTTATGTGCCTTATGAATAGTGTCTTCAGTAGGTATTTGGACAAGTTTTTTCTTGTTTTCCTTGATAACATTCTTATTTATTCTAAGAATGAGGAAGAGCATGAAGAACATCTGAGACTGACATTGCAATTTCTCAGGGATCATAAGATGTATGCAAAGTTCAGCAAGTGTGACTTCTATAGAGATGGGATTCATTATTTGGGTCACATTATCTCGGATGAGGGCATATTTGTAGACCCTGAAAATATTGAGGCCATTATGAATTGGCCTACTCCAAGAAATGTAATAGATGTAAAATCTTTTATGGGACTTGCAGGATACTACAGGAGATTCATTGATGGATTCTCCAAGGTTGCACATCTAGTCACTTCTTTGCAAAAGAAGGGAATAAAGTTTGAATGGACACTAAGGTGTGAAGAAAGCTTCCAGTAGTTGAGGAATCTTCTCACAAGTGCACTAGTCTTGAATATTGCAAATCCAAAAAAATATTTTGTGGTGTGTACTGATGCATGTGGTCAAGGGCTTGGAGGAGCCCTTATGCAAGACAACCACACGATATGTTATGAATCAAGCAAGTTGAAGGAACATGAGAAAAACTATGCCACTCATGATCTAGAACTTGAAACCATAGTACATGCTCTCAAAATGTGGATGCATTATTTGATGGGCAGAAGATTTGAGCTAAGGACAAACCATTGTGTTCTGAAGTATTTGTTTGATCAGCCTACTCTAAATTCCAGGCAAGCTAGATGGTTGGATTTTTTATGTGAGTTTGATTTTGAAATCAAGCACATAAAAGGGAAAGAGAATAAGGTAGTCAATGCACTCAGCATGAAGGTGCAGGAAATGCATGTGACATCCATTAGTATTTTCCAATCAGATTTGAGACATCATATTATTAGTCATACTGCTGAAGATGAAATCTATGTGCAAGTAAAAGACAAGTTCCAGCAACAAAGCCTTGAAAAGAATTATGAGGGATATAAATTGGAGGAAGATGGACTTCTTACTTATAAGAACATAATTTATATTCCAAATGTAGCAGATTTGAGGAGATTTGTTATGAATGAGATCCATTAAGCTCCATATTCTAGTCACCTTGGATATTAGAAGACAATTGCTACTGCCAGAAAGCAGTACTTTTGGCCAGGAATGAAAAATGACATGGCTGAATATTTTTCAAGGTGCATGAAATGTCAGTAGGTGAAGGTTGAGCATCAACACCCAGCAGGTTTGTTACAACCTTTGCCAGTTCCAAAATGGAAATGGGAAGTTATTTCCATGGATTTTATCATAGGATTTCCAACGACTTGGAGACAACATGATTCCATCATGGTTGTGGTGAACAAGTTGACAAAGGAAACACATTTTATACCGTTTAAGTCTATGCATAAGACTAATGACATTGCAAAGATCTTCATGAAGGAGATTTTCAAATTGCATGGATTGCCTAAGGCAACAGTCTCTAACAGAGATTTCAAGTTCACTTCCAGTTTTTGGAAGGGGTTGTTTGCATATTTGGGTACAAATTTGAATTTTAGCACTACCTACCATCGTCAGATTAATGGGTAGATAGAGAGAGTTAATCAGGTGCTTGAAGACATGGTTTGCATGTATGTGATGGATAAACCAACAAAGTGGGAAGATAATCTACACTTGGTAGAGTTTTCTTATAAAAATGGATAGCAAGCATCCTCGAAGATGAGTCCATACGAATATTTGTATTGCAGGAGGTGTAGTACACTGGTGACTTGGGATAATATAGTGAACAGGGTTGTCCTTGGTCCAAAATTTCCAAGGAGATGGAACAAGAGGTTGTAAAGATCAGGCAGAATCTGAAAGCATCCCAAGACATATAGAAAATATATGCAGATAAGCATAGGGTGAACAGAGAGTTTAGTGTTGGGGATCATGTTTACCTCAAAGTGAGGGCAAAGAAGAGTTCCTTGAAGCTTGGAAGTTGTGCTAAGTTGTCACCTATATATTGTGGGCCATTTGAAGTGCCTGAAAGAATAGGGCCAGTTGCATATAGACTTGCATTTCCTGCTAGCACTAGAGCTCATAATTTTTTTCATGTTTCTTTGCTTAAGAGATCTGTACATGATCCTAACCATGTGATAAATTGGGATGTGATTCAGGTGGAACCTGAGGGAGAGTTCCAAATCGAGCTAATGTGCATCCTTGACAAGAAGGTCACAATGCTCTAGAACTGAGCAGGTAAAGGTGCAATGGGAGCACTACAGTCCTGAAGACGCTACGTGGGAGCTAGAGGATGCCATGCATTTGGCACATCCATTTTTGTTCAATTCTATGGAACATTGAGGCGATGCCAGTGTAGCATTTTGTTCAATTTTGTAAAGCACTGAGGATAGTGCTATTGAAGGGGGAGGGGAATGTAACACTCTATTTTTTACCCCATTTGCATTAAATGTATATGATGTATACATTGTAATTAATCATGGTGTGAAGCTATAGGAAAAATCCCCACCATCGATTTAGCATTTTATGTTCGACGATTAAAATCGATGCCGATGGTATTTTGTGCTAGCCAGGCACATTATAATTTGGACATCATGTAAATATGCATTTTAATTAAAATACCCACAACCAACTATGTCAATGCAACAATAATGAGATGGGGGCATGATTTGCTAAGGATAAGGGGGGAATAATTGAAACCTTTGGGCCATTGGGGAGAAGCCAAGTGTCAAGAGGAGAACCCACCTTTCCTTGTCTTATTCACCAACCAATTTAATTCCCCGGGAGTTGTTTGGGTAGTTATTTCCCTTGGGGGATGAATGCATGGGAAACTGTCATCTCTGGTATTAATATCATTCCTTTGACCATATGCATGCCCCAAAGAGGGGGATCGCATTCAGTTGCCTCACATGGGCAGGAGAACTGCATTCGACACCCATACAGGAGAGTTTTGGCCTGAGGCAGTTGCATTCTATTTTTACCTTTACGAATTGGTCTGGTGTGTGATTTTAATTCATGTTGGGGCCGTTCCCATCATTCTACACAGGCTGGGAAATTGTCTTTGGTCTTACCCATGTATTTAGGAGCTGTGTGCATTCTGTGTGGACGTTTTTGTTGTTTATTCATTTTTCCCATGACTGAGAACTGTTTCCGTTAGTGTGCAGTGATGGGGATCATTCCTGGATGTTTTTGTGTGGTTTCCACATCTCCACAGTTAGGAATTTAACGTTCTTAGGATTGCACAACCAACGGTGGGCAAAGTCACAAATTTTGGGTGCTGTTGAGTTGTTTTGGCCATGTTAGGGCCATAAACGAATCTGTAAATCGAATTTCTCTCCCAGGGTGTAATTCGTTTTTGTCTCCCAAGTGGTTTTTCATCAATCCCAAATCTTGCAAATGCTATGTATGCCTCTGCTATTTTGATTTGCATTATTTTGGAGTGGGAATGAGGTTTGAGCTAGCTTGATAAACCTAGTGGAAGAAGGAACCTCACAGACAGAGCTAGAGGAATGGATTTTTTCTTTGCACGCCCTAAATAACATTGTAAGGGAAGGCATAGCCCAAGGGATTGCGTAGCAGAAAATGGAATGCTTCCTTGTGTTGGGTGGTGTAGATGTCTTATATGTCAGGATAGGTTTAGCTCACTAGCTTAGCAGTCAGCCTTTCCAGCTCTTATATAGCTTAATAAACCCAACTGTGTTGGCTTGGCTAAGTGTTTTGTATCCTTGGCTACGTGTGATCTTGCTAGTATTCCCTTATTCCTTATGGGAATCATGCCCAACTTGGGGGTGGTAGTGTTGCTGAGAGATTGATGAGCACACTATCCTATCGTTGGGTGGAACATTGTAGTGACATACCTGGTTGCAGGACAAGTTTATTCCAAGATAATTATTCTTGTCTATTTTATCTCTGCAATTGTGTATGTTCTTATTGATTAATATGAACATGATACATGCTACGAATGAAATGTAAATGCTTCTACTGTATGTCAAAAATTTATACATATGTGTATGTTTAAGTTCAATGCATTTTATTTTATGTTCATGGGGCTTAGTTGCCCGGATTAGATAGCTAGTAGCTATGTTAGTCGAGTCCTCTCCGCCGAGTACAGGGGTGGGGACGTGACAGTAATCCTTCTTAAACTTCTTACCTCTTTTGAATTTTTGTGATCTACTTATGGGAGATCCTCGGTTCTTCCTTTTATTTCTTCCATTCTTTGTATGAACATCTAGAGCTTGATCTTCATCTTCATTTAACATGTCTTATATATTTGTTAACTGTCCTTCTACTTGTAAACATTCCTCCTATTAGTGACAGAAATTGTTCTCAGACTGCTAAAGAACAAGCCAACACGATCTCATAAAATAAAATTAAGTAAAACATGTTTTTAGGGTTTTGGTTTATAGTTTTGGTTGAAAACTTCATCAATCAAGGAGGAAATAAACAAAAACAAGCTAATAAAGAACTGAATCATGCAAGTTGGATAAACTAGGGATCAAACACATCCCAATAAGCCATAAACATTACACATGAAATACTAATTCCACCCAGAGGCTACAAGCATTTACATGAATAAACCTTTAAACAGGAAATGAAATTGTAGACCGAGCAATCAACTAGATCAGAAATGAAAAAGCATGACAAGTAAAAGGGCTTATCAGTTTATATATAATCAATAATAGTCACCCACTTACATAAGAGTTATAAATTGTAGCTTGAGAAATCAAACTCCAAAAGCCTCTCCTTGAGTGAAAAATCCCCACCCAAACCTGTATGTTTGTCTTACTTTTATAATTACAAAAGTAAAGTAGTTCCATAACTACCTTCTAGGTTGAAATTTGAAACAGTTACATCAATTAGTTACATGATAACTCAAAATCTTTAAAGACAATTAACCCAAAAATAGCAAATCGGATTTGGGGAAATTTGATGAATTTCTGAAAATTTGGGTCTCAAAGATGCCTTCATATCTCTTGATCCGGGACACCTGTGCAAAAATTGAGAGAGGTTTATTTAAATGAGTATGTTATGAAAAAAACATTTTTTTTTTCTTTTCAAAATTCCGCTTCAATTGATCGGAATACGTGCTGTAAATTTGTGACTAAAATAGGAAATTATTAAATAATTCAAACCTTGAAAATAGGCCACAAAGATGAATTCGAATCTCTCAAATGATAACAGATGTTGCAAAACTGAGAGAGGTTTTTGTGAATGATTATGTTTTGGACAAAAAACTATTTTGGTTTTCCTGAATTCATTTCCATATCCTCGTAATCTGCTCTCAATGACAATGACAAAAACAGGAAAAACAGAGCTGCTACAGGAATCTCCTCATGAAAATATTTGACAAAGGACTAAAAAATGAGAGTTAGATTATAAATCAAAACTTGGAACAAACTTTTATTATAATTTTTTGAAAGCTTAAAGATGTACATATTAACTAATAAGCCCAAAAGACAAACCTTAAAACTAAAATAATGAAATAATTCAACCATTAAAAGCATTAAATCCAACCAAAATTATTGATTGTCCAAAATTCTTAAAATCAACATAAAATGTAAAATCATTTTAAACCAACGGTTGAAAATTAGGACAAAAAGAACAGATAAACTAAGAACAATATCTAGTTATAACACCTCCCATAGCTTGCTGAATTTGGTTAGTTTTCTTCTAGCACATATTACTCTTATAAAGGAACCCCATTCTCTTTGAAGACCATTTAGAGTGGTCATCACAACTTCATCTTCTTCTACCATGTCACCAATGGATCTAATTGTTCTTTGATTTGAGAGACTCTGGAGAAGTATGACTGCATGGTTTCTTCCTTTTCCATTTTCACACCCTTGAGTTGGTTTCTCAAGGTCATTCTCCTGTTGATGTTCTTCCCTTGAAAAATATTGGTTAGTGCATCAAACATTTCCTTTGGAGTATTCTTTGAGGACACTTGGGAGATCAAATGATCCTTAATAGAGCTAGCTATTATCCTCTTGACTTTGATCATATGCTTCATTTTCTTGGATTTTTCCTCCTCTCCCTCTTGTTCCTTGACCTCTTCTTTGATGTATCTCTCTAGGTCATGCTCTTCAAGGATGCGCATAACTCTACACTTCCATGCTCTAAAATTCTCTGATCCCTAAATATTTTCATCTAGATTGGTACTGTTTGTCATATTTAATGAATAATAACCTCAAATGGAAAGAAGAGATAGTGCTTACCAATTTGAGGACTTTTCTAGAACCAACTTCAGGATGACCTAGGGTTTGACTAGAAAACCCTAAATTTCCAGCTAAGTTCACTTATAGATATGAGAGGAGGAAACGATACTCGTCCCCAAGGTGAGGTAGACTGTATCTTTCTTTTATGCAATCTAAGGATGGAACCTTAAAATATTTGATGCCCTAGTTTCTCATAACAATAGGGGTAGGTCAAAAAGTGAAAATCCCGACAATGAAAAATTTCTTCGATAGAAAGATGCGCCCTCATAGGGAGACTTGAATGATCCTTCTTTTATGGCTGATCTGTGAAGGGAGGTATCCATAATATTAAACCCTAACTTGTTGGATTTCATGATGATTTGTTGCACAATGTCTCCTTTAAGGTTAGCTCTGATACCATGTTAAGTTTTCTTTTCAAATAGAACAAAGGATCATTGAAAGAATAACAAGCACACCATAACAAAAGAGAACACAAATATTTGTCCTAAGAAAACCTCATGGGGAAAAACACCTAATAAAACTTCCTCTATATATACTTCACCCAAGTATAGTGTAAGACCCAACGAATAAGACTAGACAACTTCCTCTCCTCCAGATGGACTATTTTTTCTCTCTCTAGAATATCTACTTGAGTTCTGTGTGTATCTAAATGAGGGAGGCGCCTCCCCTATTTATATTGATCAGTGGAGAATCCTAATAACCCAACAAGTTTGAATTCTCCTCCCAATCAAGTTTGAATTACCTTAGGAGACTCAAAATTACATTTTAATAATACTTTTGTGGGTACTACTGACCTTACTTACAACAAAGGTTTTACCTCAAGTATTTACATGACCAATTACATCAATAACATCCTTAATCAGAGGAACAACATCTCTGAAAGGGGTAATAAAAATAAAAATACAAAATATAATATCATCCACAGTTAAATTTCCTTAACAAACCCTAGTTTTCTCACTGTTCTAAGAAAACTACTATTTCGACAATACAAACCATTTTGGATGGGTTTTTGAAAATGTACTTCTCTGTTTTGTACTGTTTATTTACTTCAACATTTTATTGTTTTATGTTTTATATGGATTCTAATATTAGTATTACATATGTTAATTGATCAATATTGGTTGATTTGCACTTCCGGTGACCGATGTCCTTCTAATGGAGGTGTTGTGGACAAGATCCATGTTTTTCAATCCAATAGAGTGTTTATGGTAGTTACCCTTCTATTGTTATGAAATACTTATGGTGATAAAGTGTATGTTTCATTTACTTTATTTACTTTTCTTTTTTAGGAGTTTAGATTGATCTGTTGGACACACCAGTTACAATGAGAGGGGGGTTGAATCAGTGTGCACAACTTATATTACTTTTTCACTTTTTTTAACAACCAAGAACTTATTAAATATTATGCATTATGACATTATAATGATATCATCATCAACATTATTATCATCATCTTATCATCATCACATCATAAGCATAGCATGAAACAAAGAACATTATATTTTACGTGGAAACCCAAGTCCCGGGGGAAAAACCACAAAAGCCTTTATAATAGTTTTCCAGAAATAATTAGAAGGAGGCAACATCCCCCTTATTACAATGAATTCAATTCTCCAGCTACAACTAGAAGGAGGCTACAACCCCTTGATTTATAGTCTACAACTTGAAGGAAGCTACAAATCCCTAGTTCTTCGGCTACAACCTCCTTTCTTTGCCTTGTCCTTCCACCCTTCTATGAAGATAGAAACTGTTGAACCACAACCGCACTAATCCTACGGATCCGCTAATAAACACATGTACTGCAATGCACAATCTGTACCACACTGCACAACCATTTCCACTACTAACCATTACTCATCATCTGATCACTACTCATCAATTGATCACCGTACACTGTATCACACTACTCATAAACCTATACAATCAGCCTATCCAATCAAGCTATATCAATCTATCTATTTCTCACATCAACGGGCTTAGTCAATCTGAGTCTGCACACTAAACTTAGTCCACCTAGGTCAAACCAACTGCTCGTACAACTCAGCCAATCTTAATCAAACCAAATGCACATAAGGAAACTTGTGCCAATCTTTCTCAACTAAACCGACCTGTATAAAGATGCTTCTATACCTGTGCCAAATCAATCATATACTTGTGTTAATCTAATCAAGTGATTTGATAGTCAACCAAACCTTCTTACTTGGCCTAGTTCATCAAGTAAGAGACACATTTGAGAAAACCAAGAGACTTAACATACGGTCAACCAAATGTTTTCCAATCACTCTCAACTCAATGACACCACAACCAACCTCAAGGAATACTTGACAGTTAAACAGGATATACCTCAACCAAATAACCTCAGCCAAGAAGATAAAAGACTTAAACAACTATGTCAAACTCAATCAATCTAATAAACTCTTAGACACAAAAGGATTTTTCAATCCACCCAAATCAAGTCAAAAAATAAAACAAATATCAAGCAAATAGTCACTTACAACACTATCAAAGGTTGTTATTAACAATCAATGACAATCCAACTCCACTTAGGTCAAAGACACAATGATCAACACTTATCAAACTAGTTTTCAAAAAAAACACTTAGCTTTATCAAAGAAATAACTCACAATATCTATTACTTACATTTCAACTTCTCATTCAGTACTACACTATACAACAATCAAGATAAACACCCAAATCTATGCCAACAATATCCAAGATAATCATCAAGATCTTTAACAACACATCAATTTATATTCCAAGATAACCATCGCCATAGCCTCCATAACATATTCAATGACTTTAAATATATATACCAATATATAGGCTCACAATCACATACTAATATCAAAGATGAACTCTATACATGAGAGACATGTTCCATCACAAGAGAAACCCAGAAGTGTGAGACATATCTTTTTGAAGATAATAAGATGAAGAAATAGTAGAAAAACCAAAAGAAACTCTATATCATGTCATCTCATATCCCTCATAACAATATTTCCAATGAGCCAATAATTTTGTAATTCCAATTCCGTATGAGAAAGTTATGCCAATTTTAGTGAAGATGCCTAGAAATTTCTCCATCACAAAATTTCGCACTTTTCTCCAAGAGTTGTGAAATTCCTCAGAGAATTAATGATGATCAAATTAAATGTTTGATATTCTATTTATATAGGTTGTGGTGAAAATTTATTACCTGGATCCGACATGCAATTCAAAAATACAAATAATTAAATTCTCTTTTGTTTGGTCGGCTCACCCAAAAAGGTGGGGTACACCAACTTCAAAAATTAATATCTCTTCAACCGCAAGGAGTTAGAAGATGCTCCACATATCAATGGAAATGGAATGATGAGGAATATCTCCATCTGGTGGGTTTATTTGAAAATTAGTGGTATAATACTCTTAAATTATTCAATTTGTACAAGACATCAAGACTCCACACATAAAGGTGTCAAAGACCATGTTACCTTATGCATAAGTTCCAAGGTCAAAGACTTCAATGGACATCATCAAGGGCATGAGGGATTCTATGGTATTCACATCCACAGAATTCACATTAAAAAGGAGTAGAGCTCCACCATATACTCATTATATCAAGGGTATTAAGGACCCCAACACCACTAATCAAGTGGGAACAAAGACTTTTTCAAGAATATCATCATTATTATACAAGATGTATTTAAGGACTTAAAGGATTCAAAATCATCATGTTTAAGGTCTCCATATCATTAAAAACATATCAAATGGTTCCACTATATATATTCATCACCATAAGACTACCAACACACCAAAACAGGGGTACAAAGACCTCACCACTAGTGTGGAACACCTTATGGGCTTCATATGCATGATCACAAGGCTACTACATACCAATGACCATATAGCATCCAAGGGACATCAAACCACCATATATGTGGGTTCAAGACCTTAACTTTCAAGGACACCAAGGAACCCATAATAATGGGTTCCAACAAACCACCATAAGCGTGGGTTCCAAGACCTAAGTCTCCACATGCAAGAGGATCAAGATCCGAGCTTGTGGACTCAAGGACCCCACAAGAACTTAACAACCTCAAAACAATCCAATGCAATCAATGGACTTCACCATAAACACATCAAGGATTTTGCACATGAGACACATCATCCATCCAAAAACCAAGAGATCAAAACAAGTACAAGCATAACAAGCAACACAAAGACCAGTAACCAAAGATTAACCAGGAGTAAGGAACTCGACAATGGAATCAAATGGGACCAATATACAAATTAGGGGCACTTGACCAATTCAATGGGTAACCAGGGATTTTTTCATTGTTTCGAGGCCTCCAAGGGCTTCAATATTGGGCTTGGAAAATGTCAAAATGGTTCCTTCGACACAAACAACCACAAACTAAACACTAACCATAAGGGGCTCCATAAGGGGCACCAAGGACTCAACAATTGACATCAATGACCAGACACCATTGGCATCAATGACAACTTGATAAACATGATCTTATTCTAATTTTTTTTAACAAAAACGGTTATATTAATATAAGTGAAACAGCTTAAAAACGCTGATCAAGAGTACAAAGATCCGCTAAAACTCCCCGTCCTTAGACAGATTATGGAGGTATTTCCAGACTAATCTTAGAATTAACCTTGAGTTCATAGCACCCTATATCTATGATTTTATTAACTGCTTTGTCCTCCCTCATATTGAGCTCCCTGAGAACATGGAAGAATTCAATCTTCCTAAACCTTTTGATCATATATCTGATTCTTTTTAACAGTCTTTCCAACCTCTCATTTTTACCCCTTCTTCCTTCGCTCACTGCTTGGATAATTAGCTTGGAGTCTCCTATAACCACAACTTCGTCCGCACCTAATTTTTGCACCTGCTTAAGGCCTTGCCATAGCCCATATGCTTCTGCCATATTATTAGTATCTTGCCCTATGTTCCAGGTGAATTCAATTTCTACTTTTCCAATGTGGTTTATGACAACTCCTCCTCCTCCTGCTATCCCCGAGT
>LPNX010309072.1:511476-569286 GCA_001517045.1 Pseudotsuga menziesii | reverse complement strand
CAGTTAAAGAAGAGATGGGAAAGAGATTCTGAGTTTACCGCACAGAGAGGGCATCTAAAAGGGCCTGCTATCCCCCTCTTCTCCAGGTTCTCTCCGGTCAACAGTCTTTGATGAAGCAGTGTCCAAATGAATACATCAACTTTAGGTAGCGTTCTATTTTCCCAATTGTGTTTCCATATTGTAGGATTCGCTGGCACGTTGAAGGAGGCTGCGTACACGTTATACCCTTCAGCTGTCGAATAGATGCCACTTTGATTGCCCCAGCCGCGTTTATCTTTCAGGGAGAGAGAAATCGGTGCAATTCCGGCCAGGTGGTTGATCAACTTCAGTTTATCCATCTCCAATGCTTCTGGACAATCCGGCAATTCCCAAGAGACCCAACGATTTGGATGATTTACCTCCCAGTTTGAAATACTCCACAACGTTGACAGGCCTCTCGTCTCCATCCAGAATTGCAGTCGAGGTAGATGTGGAGGTAGATTGCCATTGATCGTGTCCCTCTAGAGATTAATGTTTTTTCCATTACCCGGACTCCAGCATAATTTTTCGAGAAATTGGGGCAGCGATTTCTTACACAGGTTGAATACTGGTGATCCCTTTGTCTTTACGTGGTTACTTTCCAGACATCTAAGCTTTGGACCTGGAAAATATTTAATTTTAAGAACCCGACTGCACCAGGTTGGATGAGGATTTAGCAAATTCCAGAGTAATTTAGCCCCAATGGCCAAATTTTGACAGTGGAGGTCCCTGATTTGAAGTCCTCCCTCATTTCTGGGCAGCTTGACGGTTTTCCATCTTATCAGGGCGTACTTTTTACCTCCTCCATTGTTCCCACCATTCCAGAGAAAAGATTTCAGCAGTGCCTCTATCTGGTTTATGATTTTGCCCGGTGCTAGAAGCAGAGAACATTGGTAGAGCAAGTAGCTATTCAGGACAGCTTTAATAAGAACAACCTTCCCTGCTAGATTCAGCCATGTAGTCCCCCATCCTGAAATTTTTATTTTATTTTTTCCACTATGGGATTCCAGTCCGAGGATTTGGATTTTAGTTTGACAATAGGAACCCCTAGGTATTTGAAAGAGTCCCAGCTTACCACTCCATTCATATTTAGAATTCGAGATATGTCTGCCATTTCTCTCGGATTGATGTTCCATCCAAATATCTGACTCTTCCTGAGATTAATTTTACTTCCGGAGGCCTGGCAATATCGGTTCAATTCAGCTTTGAATCTACGAGCTATGATCTGACTGGCCCCTCCCATTAAAATAGTATCATCAGCAAACTGAGAATGATTTATTTCTTTGACTCCTCTGGTCAGCCTTATGCCTGGCAACTCCTGCTCTAGTCTAGCATGTTCTAGTTGAAAACTAAGTACCGAGGCCTGAATGGCATAGAGTAGGGGTGAGAGCGGGCATCCTTGCCTCAGGCCTCTCGTAGGGGTGAGAGCGGGCATCCTTGCCTCAGGCCTCTCGTAGCTTGGAAGAAGGGAGCATCTCTTCCGTTAATGAGGGGGGCAATCCATGGCTTGCTTATACAGGCCTTGACCCAAGAGACAAAATTGGGAGAAAAACCGAATCTTAGCATAACTTGAAGGAGAAATGTATGGCTGACTCTGTCGAATGCGTTTTCCAGGTCTAATTTTACCACCATTCCTTTGTCTCCATTCTTCAGGCTGGAGTGGATGGCTTCTTGCACTAATATGACATTGTCCCAGATTTTCCTTCCTTTTATGAATCCACCTTGGTTCTCCGGGATGATGACTGGCAGAATGAACTTTAGTCTGGTAGCCATGATCTTAGTGATGATCTTATACCCTATGTTACACAGTGATATTGGCCGGAACCTGTCAAAGGTTTTAGCCTCTTTCTCCTTTGGAATGAGGGCTAAGAAGGCTGAATTTGTGCTTCCTCCGATCTTACTACTGCATTGAGACTTCCTGATCATTTTAAGTAAATATTTTTTAACTATGTCCCAGTAGATAGTTATAAAATTCACATTGAACCCGTCTGGCCCTGGAGATCGATCCTCCTTCATGGAATCTACCATTTATTTTATCTCCTTCAGCGTGATGGATTGGTTCAGAAGATCGTTGTCTTTATTCTTTATTGAGTTAGGGACAAGGTTCATCAATTGGTCATCGCAGGGGGTGGGCTGAGCTGTGAACAACTCGCTGAAATAGATGGAAGCTTCAGTTTTAATTTCTTCAAATTGAGTGACTATCTTATCATTGACCAGTATTTCCCGGATGTTATTCTGATTTTTTCTGGTTTCTGTCAATTTGTGGAAAAAACTTGAATTTTTGTCCCCGTCCTTTAACCATTTACACCTTGATTTGAGGCGCCACCATTCGGCCTCCTCTCTGCAAACCGCGTGAAGGTTCAGCTGCAGGTTAGTCTCTTTTTGAATGTCATATTCAGTCACGTTTTTAACCTCCATGTCAACCTGGTGCAAATCCAGCTCGTGAGCAGCTTGGAGCTTGGCCGAATTTGGTTTAGGGAGCGTTTTGGCCCAACTCTTCAACGTTTTTTTGGTCCTCCTCAGCTTTTCCTCCCATACATAGAAGGGAGATCTGGTAACAGGATGGGCCCAAGAGTCTGCTACAATCTGAAGAAAGTCAACTCGCTTGGCCCACAATGGGTTAAATCTAAACGGTATGGGTCCCAAATTTGTTTCTTGCCTCATTTCCAGAAGAATGGGCTTGTGGTTGGAGCCACCGAAGGAGAGGATTTTGGTGGTAATAATCAGGCCTAGCAGATAGAAGTTATCCTGAATCAAGAATCGATCCAGTCTGGCCGCAATGTGCCCAGGCCGAAACCTCCTATTGGTCCAAGTGTATTTCCCTGTAGTAGGCTTGACATCAATGAGGTCCCAGGTCGAAATGATGTCTTCCACTAAGTATTTGATCGGGTCTGAGGAGCTTGATCCACCTCTTTTTTCATTCTGATTGAGAATGAGATTCAGATCCCCTGCCAAAATGACATTACCCTGCAGATTATTTCGTTCTTCGCGGAGAAGATTCCAACAATTCAATTTTTCGCCATAAGAGTTAGGTGCATATAAGTTGATTATACTTACTAGGGAGTTAGTATCTTTTTGCTTCAGCACTGTGAGGATCCAATGAGTGCTGTTTTTGGTGTCCATAAGTTCAAATTTCCTTTCATCCCAAAGGGTTCCAATACCCCCAGATGCTCCTCTGGAGCTTAGAGCAGCGGCTCCGTTTCTTTTCCAAAAAATTTTACTGGTTTGGAGGAATGCTGACTCCTCCATCTTTGTTTCCTGAATCAGCAGGATGTCCGGTTGGTGAAGAGATATTAGGTCTAGCATAGCTTCTTCCTTGCCTTTACTACCGAGCCCCCTGCAGTTCCAGGAAATAGCCTTCATTATTTACTTTTGGAGGCCGAAGGCATCCCTTTCGAGGCATGCCCCTGCTGACGGGTGTTTCTTGAGTTTTTCATCATCTTTTCCAGGGTTAGCTGGGATCCTTGCAGCTTATCCTTGTAAGTTGCGATCTCCCGTACTTCTTTTCTAGATTTCCTTCCTTTTGTTTTAGCCTGTCGTGGGGTTATTATTTCAATTTCCCCTTCTTCCTCTTCTTCCTCTTCTTCCGAGTCCAGTTCTTCGTCAGATTTACCCTGACTTTCTCCTTCTTTAGTTTTGGTAGTGTCTTCCTCATTATCTCTCCCCTGGTCTGAAGTGGCTGTTTCAGGTTCTTTACTCTTCTCATGTCTAGATCTGACTTCGGTTTCTATGGATTCCTCCCTTACATCCACTGTTTCTGTAGCTCTAGGTGGCTCTTGGGATTTTTCAGATAGACCGCTCCCCTCACCTTTCTTAGGACCCCCACCTATTTGGTTTTTAGATCTGGGTCTGTTCACCCTATGCCACCCTTCCCTCTTCTCTTGCTGGCTTTCTGGAGTTTTAGGGCAATTTCGGATGAAATGCCCATACTCGTGGCAGCCTCTGCACTTGAAGGGGAGTTGTTCATAGTCCAATTTCTGAATGTGGGACCAGTTCCCCACCGTGAGGTTTATAGCTTCAGGTAGTCCAGCTTCTAGGTCGACCTCCACACAGATGCGGGCGCAAGCATATTGGTCCTTTGGGCTGGCCATGTCGATATATTTTCCCAGTGTGTCCCCAATAGCGTGAAGAGATTTGGGATTCCAGCAGTGCATGGGTAGGTTGGGCAGTCTAACCCAGACAGGGACAGCTTTGGGGGTATCGGCTTCCGGATCGAAGTCCGGCGACCATCCATTAAGGTAGAGACCCTGCGGCCCCATGAAGTAGGGCCCATTCCTGAAGATTAAATCTTTATCGTCTTTGGATTGGAAGTCAAAGAGGAAGTATCCCCTTCCAATGGCGTAGGAGGCCACGTCTTTGGAGATCAACGGTCGCTAGTTCCTTTGAACCCAGCTATCGGTAGTTTTGGGTGAGGGCCACAACCCTATGAACTGCCCGATCAAGGCCCGATCTGCCAGTGACAGGGCAACCCGGATCGTTTCTTCTGGAGGAAGGGCTACCTCCGGCACATCTTCTATTCGCTTGACAAATTTCGGCAATTATCTTTTTCCTGATCGCTTAGCATGGTTGGAGATTAGCCTATCGAAGGCTTCCGATCGAGTAGACAAAGGCTCGACCTCCTCCGCCATCCTACCCACTCCGAGCCAGCATCAATGCATGGGAGCAGGTCTGTGGTCTCCTGAACTTCCAGCAACTCAACCGATCTGGTTTCACCACCTCTAAGTTTTCAGCTGTCAACGACCCGGGGGTCGGCCTCCTCCTCGACAACCTGAGTGCCCTGGGCGTGCTGGGTGCATCCCTCGCCTCAACGGCCTCATTGCAGTCGCCCTCGGCTCCAATCTCAATGGTCGCAGCCTCACAGCCTGCTATCGTCCAAATCCAGACTTTCATTGAACAACTTTCATTTCTTATTATGTTGTTATTGGTCATACACATTTGGAACAATATTTTGAATGCAATATTTTGGGTCTCTTTTTGGATGCATTTTGTAGTTTCTATTACATATCCATTATCATATTGATTATGTTGTTCATGCCTGACATCAATGCCATCACTTAACTAGAGTGGGTGTTGTTATTAATGTTATTAAGCACAAAGCTTCTATTCCCATCCCTTGACATTAAGCATGCGAAATGTTTTATGTGTTCAGAGCATGTTAAAAAGTATAAGATGCATTTATGTGGCTGCAAAGTGTTGAATTTATTTTTCTAAGAAAGGACAATATTGATACTAGCAACAAAATGGTACAAGTCATTCTATAAATAAATAACTATTGCCAAATTGAGGAAAGCTTGTGCTTGGTCATGGATAAGAATGTTTTCATGTATAAGGAGGATACATCATTATGTCAAGGAAAAATGTAAAACATTGTTACCATGACTTCATTTTTGTGTATTAAGCTTACATTTTAGAATAGAATTTGTGACTATTTCTTTCAAAATAGTTGAATAGTTATTTTATATGGAATAAGTGAGATACCCTACCATATTATGTTTTTTTAGAATAATTGATTTAGGTTAAATGACTACATTTGAATGACTTTGTAGCTATCTATTCCACCTTACTCTTTTTTTGTTAGGTTTTCATGAATTGAAAGATCAATGTTGGCGTCTAATGTCATCTTTGATTGACATATATAAATCAATGCCCTTTGAAGAGACTTCTCATGTACTATGTAGTCAACTTCAGGCAATCAAATGTTTTCCTTTTTTGATTTTTGTGCAGTTTCTACTCAAAACTACAATGTTGCTCTTTGATGAGCTTGACTTATCAGTGGATCGATGGTAGAACCCATAAATTTTCATCCATGCTTTATCTCACTAAGATGTTTCTAGATGCAGTCAATAGTATCAAAGCTGACTGCATGTTACTTTACTTTTCATCATGTAAGAGTTGGTTAAAGTAATGTAGGGCCACCTTCTTAAGTATTATCATTGTTGCATCAACTAACTGTGAATGTTTATTGTTCATTGTATATTTTTATTAAGGTATGTGTATATCTGTGTTTGGTTCTCATTTTCTAGGGACTTATTTGTTTTTCTTATGCATTGTTTATGCTTTGATATTTATACCTTCCTTTGTTTCTCCTTACATTTTGTGTCTTGATTCAGGAATTGGATCATTTTCCTAATTTGTATTGCTTTGAACATATTTGGAAATTCCATCAAGATCTATGTTTGGGTTAGACTCCAACAAATGAGTTTATTAAGGTTTTATCCTTGATTCTTTACAAATGTTCTATTTTAATGATTAATTTTTTTGTTATACGAGGTGTTGGTATCTTATATCATTGATATTCCATAACTCTATTTGTTTGTAGTTTTTCAAAAGGACATTGAGTTTTCCACGATAATTATGTCTCAAGAGGTAGGTACGTCCTTTTAGATAATTCATCCTAAGCATGTATTTTTATGAATATATAATTATTAATTTGAAGATTCTAATTTATTTACTTAGGCCCTCATTTGGGAGCTTGTTCTTATTGTCTTCTCATTTTGTAGAGTCTCCATAAAAAATTGCAATCAAGTGAAATACGTTGCTTAAGAGATAGTATGGATGTGCACTCTTCTAAGAGCAGAGGATGGTCTTGTGATCCTAGTATTATTTCTACTATCTATAGACTTGTTGAACGATGTCACAATGATGATGCCAGTCATATTAGATACCTAGTTGGATATTTTATCACAAGAGTTGTTACAGACAAAATATTCCTATGGCTTGCGATGAACCACGACCGTTAACACTAAAAGGTGTTCACCTAGCTCTACATGGTCTAAATCACAGACATACATCATGTTCCCACCATATTTCCCTTAATTTTTACCTTCACAATTGTATTTCCACAAATGGTCTAAAACACCATTATTCCTTCCCATAAATGAAGGGATAGTAAGCATTTATTATGGTTTACCTTCACTCTTTCCCTAAAAGAGTTAAAAAACCCTGAAAAAGAGAAAAGGTAAAAAAACCACAGATATATACCATGGGTCATCACCTTGGTTAAAAAATCCCTAAGACCATACTATAAATACATTGTGAAGAGCTCTCCCAAAACACACATACCTTTTCATTCACTTGTTGTTACATTGCACCATTTTTCTCTCAGGTATACCACATCCTTTCCTTCCATTGGTCCTCTTTCCATGCCATTTCCCATGGTGTACATTAAGATCTTCTCCGTACCCATTTTGGATTCATTCCCCATTTGACAACTGTCTGTGGAGACAATTGGAGAACCAACCCGTGGAGCTGCAGAACCACTTCCGAGGATGGCTACGGTGACCCATCTTGGAGGAGAAAGGTGTGTTTACTTTTTTGTTTCTTTCATTAGTTTAGTCAATATACATGTTAATATCATAAAAATATTTGCTTTCAGTTGTTATCTTAGTTTAGTTTTATGTTTCTCCATTGAACTCTTCCTTATGATCACAACGATCTAAGGTTGGTGCATCTGCACGTAATAGGGGAGAAATCCCCATTATATTTTTGGTGAATCTGCTGGTCAATCCATACAGATATTTGTTTTTGTAGGTTACCATTGGTTTGTTCCTTTTTTCTTCCCACAACCATCACAAATCAAGCCCTCTCGCAGTCGATCCGAACAATTACTGCATAAGTGCCTTCCCCTTGAACCTAGTCGACTTTGTTTTTTTTAAAATTTATGTTTCACCCAAGTTGCATTTATTTGATCGAAATCCATGACCCAGCCATGCCTTTATGCTCGATACATGTGACCTAGGTCGCACCTTTAGCCCCGATAAGAGCGACTTGTCTTAAAAACCCGGATCGCTCTTGTCCTGGCTTCTGAAGCGACCCCATTTTCTATTGTCACTTGGTTTCGAGGGACCTAGACATGCTTAACCCTCTGTTTTTTGTGACTTGATTGATTTTTGCTCAAATCGTGACTGTCCCTCTTTTTCATTTGAACCATACCGCGCCTCTTCCATCGACAGGCACGACCAATAGTTTTCAGCCTATTTTTTGTGCTTCCAATTCCTGTTTTAGACCCCCTGTCTACTCCAAACCCTATTCTGACTTGTTTTCTGTCTAGATATGATCTTTTTGCAGCCCCTTGGTATGTGTTGAGATCCCACCTACTTGGTTTATGAGCCATTCTAGTTGAGATCTGTGGTTGAGACCCCATGCATGTTACCTACGATAGATTAGTTCCTTTTACTGCCTATTTGATTCAAGTATAGTTTATTTCTGGAAGAATTTTTTTTATTGTGCAAAATATTTACTATTATTTACTGTTCTTTACTGCATTATATTTGCATCCTGGCAATGATATTGGGACATCTTTTCCGTGGATTGCTGGGCTTGGCATACACATCAGTCGGACACAATTCACACCATCTAAGTGAAAATCTCGGTTTATGACCCCGAGTAAGCCTTAAAATTAACTTAATACAACCCACATTGTAACCTTGGTTCGGGAAAAAGCAATATTGTAGTTAAGTTATGAATTTTGGGATAGCCATCCAAACAACACCCCTCTGTCACTTTCACTTGAGACATAGTTGTTGTCCATTAGGGGACCAAAATCCTCTTGTGTTTGTTGACATAGTCACAACCAGTTTTTCGGGAGGCCCCTTGCTCAGTAGGAGTAAGCCGCAATGAAGGGGTTCCTGAAGTTGGGGTGGAATACCACAATCCATATTACACCAAAGGCTAAACCTTCATAGTCCTCCTTGTGCATGCCACTGTATAAAAGGTGTCGAGGGCCAAAGGGATGAAGTGTAAGTAAACTGAACAGACGTGTCATGAACGAGGTATCCTAGTGGCCATTATTCTAGGGATCTTTTACCCATAGGTCCTTCTTGGTAGTGGGATTCTCTTGGCCTATATTGTTCTTCAATTTCGTATTGTCTGATTGGGATTTCATCACCCTGCTAAGGATACCATTTTTGAGGGGCTTCCAGCTTGTAGTTAGGATCTTGCTTGCACTCATACCCCATAGGTTAGTGAGTCATTTTTATTTGATAGGTAGTGTTGCTTGTTGGTTTTTTTACCACTTTGTTGTAGAATTGCCTTGATGTGACCCACTGTCGTAGTTTGGTTTTAGAGATTGTTGTTGGCCTGTGAGCTGCCATTTCACACACTCTCCTTCTATACACTCAGTTGTAGTTGGGTTTTTTATCCTGTGATTGATCCTCTTGAGTTTTCATTCATTACATAACATTCCACATAGTCATCATAGCTCCACCACACTACTCACATAGGCTTGGGGGCACACCCCCTAGTTCAGTTATTTGAAACGACACCGTCGAAGCCACCTTCAACTTCACTCACCACATTCAGAGCCACACACGAACTCTGAATCCAATTTGGATTCCTATCAGTCTGAACCCACCTTGTTCACTTCTCCATCTAGCCCCATGGCTGGTGCACATCCTAATCTATTTCAAGGGGGGATTGTTAGCAATGGTATCATGTCAATTCCACCTATCATCACATGTATCCCTTCCACTGGGCCTATAATCCCTGGTCCTAGTGGCCATGTTGTCACTGGACACACTGTTGTTGGTTCACTACCCACTAGTGGTGGTTCCATTCTAGCCACCATTGTCAATACTATTCCACCTTTTATAGCTGTGGGGCAGTGGCCCTTCCACTTCGATTTTTCCTATTCCTGCCATACCAGTGACTTTTCCTACTATCGAAATTAAACCTCACCCACCCCCAATTATGCATGGGAACTCCGTTCCTGCAACTACCGATGCCATTGCTGGTCCTTCTCGATCCAACTTCGGCTCTAGCTTACCTTTTATGGCTAATCTCAACCTACCATATTTGGCACGATTAACCAATGACCCCATTCATCACCACCCAAAATGGCCTCTTATGCCTACCAAGCTTCCCTCAAACATCCCTAATTTTGAGGGAAAGGTGGGAGAGGACCCTCAAAATCACATCATGTCATTCCACCTGTGGTGTTCATCTAAGAGCATTATGGATGACTCGATTCGATTGAGGTTGTTCCAACGCACACTTATGAGTGTTGCGGCCAAGTGGTACATCAAATTGATTCATGCTACTTACCCCAACTTCTCCTTGCTCACTTTGATGTTCCTTCAATACTTCCACTTACCCGTTCGTTATGACGAGGGAGCGGAGATCCTACTATCATGTTTCCAAACCACAACTACCCATATCGCGGATCATATCCAGGAATGCCACCGCCATTGTATCCTGTGCAAGATCCAGTTAGAAGATATGATCTTCCTTTATTAGTTCCTCAAAACCTTACTCCCCCCCATAGCCAAGGAAATCGCATCTGAGCGACCACAAACCGAGGAGGAAGCTATCCTTAAATCTCAACATTTCAATTTGATCTATGCCCAGTCCGGTTAATTTTATATCGTTATACTCGATGCTCGTTGGTTTAGCACCTCACATCGTGAGATGCCAGGGGCATCTCATGCTACTAATGGACTTATCAGCTCCATTACCCAATATCCTCAGTTTTATCCGGCCTCTCCCATGCTTCCACCCCATCTTGGTAACATCCATAGTGTTTCCCAACCAATTTATGCCCCTGATTACACACATGTAATGGTTCAATACGGACTTACTTCCTCATATGCACCTCATGGTTACACCCCTGATTATTCACGTGTAATGAATCAGTTCGGAGCCACCCCTTCCTATGCGCCCGTCACACCAACTCCTCACTTTCATGGACCAACTTGTTCAACACACTCATGTTCTGGCCAAATGGCCGAATTTGCAGCCCCTCCAGCTCCTTCGGTCTATTATGCACCACCTGTGCAACCCACTCTGGTTCTGCCCCTGACTTCTTTGGTTTCTACGAGATAGGTCTATGTACAACAAAACCTCCCTAAATAACCCACCCCCAATAACCAACAAGGGTAAGGAAAGAACAAGAGAGGTAGGAATTGAGGCAATAACCAACCCTAAGGAGGCGGCCAGCAGGACAATCCTCCAAACAAAAACGGCACTGACCCTATTGCACAGAACCCCCAACATCTCGCTCGACCTAGGAAGAACCCACAGTTACGGATTAATCGTCTGTGTGCTATCTATAACACCTATGACCACTACACTCATCAATGTCCTCATATGGCTCACATCCAACAAGTACTCCAAAACGATAATCAACGTGATCCTAATGCGGCTGCTTCGTTTTTGCCAAACCTAGAACCACTGGGTCCTCCATTTAATGTGCTCCAAAACCCCTTACCACACCAAGGAATGGTTTTAACCCAACCCTTGGCCCCACAAGCTCCCTCAACCACTACTGTGACCCAACCCGGTGAGCCTTGGTGTCCATCACCTTATGACATTATCATCAAAATTCAACCTCCAAACTCGATGAAACCAGTATGGATCCACCACAGAAACTAATGACCCTTCAATGAAGTCTACCTCTACCACTTCTGAGATGTCTCTACACTTACTGAGACCCCCCAAAGATGGGTCATCCAGAGTCGCATGATTCCCTATGTGTGGGGTCGTAAACAATGCTACTGCCAGAGCTACCCTCAACTACAGTAGAGTTGATGACTTGGCCAATCTCATACAGTCATGTCTACCCTAGAAGTGCTTAAAATTTTCCCATCACAACGTAAAGTGTTGTTGTCCATGCTAGGTGTTGTTGATCCCTCTAATTATAGGTTGACCACCTTCGACTTGGATCAAGGAGAACCCAGGATGCCATCAACTGTCACCTTCCAAGTTTCTGTCACAATTCAGAATTTGGTCATACATCGATGCATTATTGTTGAAGGGGCATCCACCTGCATTATGTCAGCATTGGTTTGGCAGAAACTTAGGTCCCCTATCCTTCAAGATTCCACCACCACTATTCGCTCCTACGATGGCCACTCTACTCAACCCCAAGGGATTCTCACGAATGTTCCTGTTGAGTTAGCAGGAAAAACGGTTTTGATTGACATTGAGGCTGTCAATGCCCAACTTGATTACAACCTCCTCCTAGGACATAGCTACATGTATTCCATGTGAGTCTTTGCCTCTATCATCTTCTGACTCTTTATGTTCCCTCACGATGGGAAGATTATGACCGTAGACCACTTGACGTACTACGATCTGAAGGGGTCGACCACACTGAAACATGTCCTTCCCATTCTCGACATTTCCATTGACAACGCATCTATTCTATCCTTATCTGTTGTTGGTTTGGGATTATTTTCCAACACTCCTATGATGGACACCTTTTGTTCCTTACCACCTCCACCTCCGTCGACCGACGTATCATATTTGTGTACTATCACATCCGGTAGCATCCCGACCACATCACAACCTTAGTCACAACCCCAGCCACATTCATCAAGGAGTTATTGGAGTTCATTCTTGATCCACACTATTCCCTTCATTTTTCCACCATTTGGCATCGTGATCAAGCTTGTCATGGCTACTCTCAACTTACCAAATTTTATGCTGGGAATTCCTGTGTGGTATCTTGATCCAACCACCCCACCTTGATTCCCCAAGTTGTGTTGACTCCCTTCCAACCCATTGAGAAGATGTCACGCCCACCTCCTGGTCCATCGAAGACTACTCGTGTATCCATGCCTGCTCCTCCTCCTCCAAAGAAGTTTGAGGGAAAGGATGCCAACGTAATGAATGAACCACGTTCGGCTCCTGCTTGCGCATTGTGTGATGTCCAAGGCCATGCAAATAAAAACTGTCTAGAGTTTCCTCTCCTTCACACCACATGGATGCTATGGATGAGACCGATGGTGCTCCAGTAGTCACCATCCTGGATCCACCATTGGTTAAGAACAATTCATTGTGAACCAACTATCCTTGTGTAGTTTGTGGCTTGTATGTTCATTACTTTCACAATATCCCAGACTTTCCTGAGTATTGGTCAGCTCTTCACGACCTTCAGAAACACTCCTGTGAATCCGACATTACCGTCCTCGAGGAGATCCAGCCTCCAACTTCATCCTCAAACACAACCAACACCATATACATGATCTACAGTTCCAGTAGTCCTTCTGTCTCCTCAGTCATAGGGGATCCTTCTGATCTATCTATGCATTGTCTTAACAATGATGAGGCACTCCTTGAATCTCTTTTGACTCCTGATAACCCTTGGGATGATATGCACCATCGCTCATTCTTTATCCCCAATGAACCTCTTTCATCATTGGATCAATACTCAGTTGAAGTCAAAGACTTCATCCATGGAAAAGTAGATTAGTTCAAGAACCCCATTCCAACACACGATGCCTTTGAAGAGGGAAACATGGCTAACATTTTTCCAACCATCAATGTCAATATATCAACTAAACCAGATATAGTTGAAGATATTACACTCGAAGCATCTTGCTCCCTTGAAGAAGTTGTTTCTTACAAAGAACTTTTTCAGGAATTCCATGATATTTTCACTTGGTCCTACATCGAGATGCACAGGCTTGAACCATATATCGTCGAGCATCGTATCGACACATGGCTTGATGTTGCATCCGTACGCCAAAAGCAAAGACCCATTTACCCCTTAAAGGATCCTACTGTCAAAGCTGAGATCAAGAAACCGTGTAAAGCAGGCTTCATATACACCATCGCGTATACCACTTGGGTTTCTAATCCTATTCCCATCAACAAAAACCAAGGTTCCATTCGCATATGTACTGACTTCCATGACTTGAATTTGGCATGTCCTAAAGACAACTTCCCCACTCCGTTCATTGACCAAATCATTGATGTGTGTGTCGACTACAAAGTCTTTTATTTCATGGATGGTTTTTTTGGTTATAACCAAATTCAAATATGAAAATAGGACCGATACAAAACCACTTAAACAACCCCCTGGGGCACATTTGCGTATCGGGTTATGCCATTTGGCCTTAAAAACGCCGGAGTCAATTTACAGCGGGCCATGGAGTTCTACTTCCATGACCTCATCCATATTTTCTTGGTCTACCTAGACAACCTCATGGCTCATTCTCAGAAGTGTTCCCAATATCTCGACGACTTACCACAAGTCTTCCTGCAATGTCACAAATACAACATCCGCTTGAAGCCCCTTAAGCATGTGTTTTGTGTCCCATCTGGGAGTTTACTTGGATTCATCGTATCTCATAAGGGGATCGCAATGGATCCATTGAAGGTCCAATACATTCTAAAAATTTCTCCCCCACGTACTCTGCGCCAAATGCAGAGTCTCCACAGCAAGGCCAATTTGCTTCGCCAGAGGTTCTGTACCTAAATTCGCTCACCATGAGTACACTTGCGTCATAGTTTTTATTTTTTATTTCACATCGTTTTTACCATGATTCGTTGACCCCCTCCAGTAGTCGCTCCATGTCCAGATTCAGTGAATCCATTGCATCACTCTACCGCATCCATTGCACATGGGGGGGTGGATCTAACCCATCCACTCTCCCCCTGCATTGTTGGTACCTCACTGGAGGGTGAGGTCCCACATCTACACATTCCCATAGTATGTCGCACGTATGATCTAGCTACCACCATGATAGTATATTGTTAGGTCCTTAGACCTGTTCTAGAGGTCTAGGCATCTCCAAGATCTCCCTAGTAGTCCATGCTCACGTATGGATCATCCTCTATGAGGATAGGAAGTTGCCACCATTGTGCAAAAATATCTCGGGTGAAGAAATGACCTGTACTAGATTGAATCCCTCCCTAATTTCTTTGAGCCATTTCTTGGAGTCACCTCTATTTGTGTGCCACCACACAAATAAGACCTTGTACATTGAGCTAGCTCCGTACCCATATGCCTCCATCTGGTTGAGTTTTTCTTCTGTGCACCACAGGGTCATCCGAAGTCTGTTTGAGATGTCGTTCACACCACTAGGTTCAATTTTTTTCCCTCTGTATTTTGTCGAGACCCTCATCTTGTGCTCTCACAATGATTTCTTTGGCCATTTCCTGTAAGTCACCTCGATTTGTGTGTCATCACATGAATCACCCATTGTATGTATTGGCATGTTCATGAGCCCCCCCATACTGCACAGTCAACCATCTTTTACCACCATCCATCATCCAATAAGGGGGGCCCATCAATGTTCTGCATTTATTCCTATCAGCTATATTCAAAACATAACCTCTTTTTATATATCCAACACTTCCCCCTTTCTTGATTGACTATTATGTAGTTTTTGTTAATCTTTTTTCTGAATCTAAAAGAATGAAAAGATTGTCAAGCATGCTTGCTTCCTTTCACACATGTTAAAGTATTTGAAAAGGCATCTATGTGGCCTCATTTATTTCCTTTTTCGAACCGCATAGACTATTATAACAAAATGATCACCCTAGCACCTTCCAACTAGGAACGTTTTTCTTTGTATATATACTTTTATGATTTCTTGGACATTGGGATCGTACTTTACGAAAAATCTCATAATGGGTTATCTTTAAGATCTTTTACAATCCTCTCATAAAGAAAATATTGCCGAGAAAACTTGGTTTCGTTCATGCTCGTAAAAGTATTTGAACGATCGTCCAATGAGTATAGGTTTAACCTTTTCCGGCCTGATTGGACTACCAATGGTAAAGAAGTCTTCCTTCCCCAAAGGTTGGGAGAGATCTCCTTTGTATACTTTTATCCCTTTTCAAGCTTAGGGAACTATTAACGAAAAAGAGATCACAATTAAGTCTTCTTCCTGTTTTGAGACTCTTTAAAAATAAAAACACCATCGAGCATTTACTTTCTCGGGCTCACTAAAAAGCCATGAGATCATGTCATATTGAGCTTACTTATATCCCTTCTTTGTGCTCCTTAAACTATGAAGAAGGCCCAAATGATGTCTTTAAGCGCCACCACATATGATATCACAGTATGGTAGCTTCCCCCCATTGGGTCACCTTTGTTCAAAGTATTCTGCGATGAGTCTTCCTACTTCCCACCAATTTGCATGTGGGTAGGCACCTACTCTCACCTACTTCTCACCTACCACATCAGTTAGACTAGTTTAATTGATTCTAACGGATTGAGATACTGAATTAGACAACTGGAGTTGATCTAGTGAACTCCTATAGTGATTTAGACACTTCTAGTTAGCCATGCAATCAAACTGAGTTGGTGGATTCTAATCATATCCACATGATTCAAATTATCCTTTATGTAATACTGTTAGTATACTACTGGGATGAATGAAGTTTATACTGTAATTATACTGAGCAATACTTATATGTTTCCTATGAAATTTGTCTTGTTCAGTGTGTATTATTCATTCCTTTACACTGCATACTAATACAATCTAATTGCACTCATTGCCTAAAGATCAATGGCACAATAATTCAAACACACATTAATATGAAATATACTCACTTCTCAGGAAGTTCTACTTTCTGTCCACTACTCTTTTGCATATGTATCTTTTGGAACATCAATTGGAATTAAATTAGATATCTATGAGGCAACCTTGTGTAAACACATATGATCCAATAAACCCTAAAATTTTATGTGTTATGATGACATATATTTATTGTTAAGAAATGTAATCTCACTAGTCAAATGCAACATTAATTAGTCAGTTATTTGAGTATTTGATTTGGTCACCTTATCTTGATTAGACCCATAGTATTGGCCTATGGTATTGTTGTGATGTAATCCTATAAATACTTGAGTCTAATAATGAGAAGGAAAAATATATTCCCATTGTTTGTTCCATCATATTTTGCTTCTATTCATTAATATTTATTATAGTATCAAAGCGTATGGATTGATCCATTCCTTTTTGTCTTGGGTAATCCTTTTCACATAGTGGAAAACACACACACACGGAGATTGTGATCAAAGCTGGAACACTTCAAGGAATTAGGTGTATTTTTTTATTTTTCTTTTCTTTTGAGCCTTGAAACACCCTTCCTGAAGGAAAAGAGTGTTAGTGACCCAGTGACGCACCCTTGCTAAAGGAAAATTATGTCAGTGACGCACCTTGTCTAAAGAGAAAGTGTGCCGGTTACATACCTTGCATGAAGGAAAAGAGTGTCACTGACACCACTGTCACACCTTGTCCAAAGGAAAATTGCGTCGCCCACTCTTCACTTACACGCTTTTTGACTGACACACTCTTGGCCTAGCTATACAAGGAGAATCACTAAGTTAAAGGACCAGATCTACAGATCTAGTTTTATTGAGCAAATATTCATAATAAGATGGCTACTACCAGCACAAGTACCTAGAATTTGAAGTAGATCTCTAGAACTATACTGACCGATACTAACTATGAGTTTTGGTCTATCATCGTGAAGATGTTTCTCCATATCAACAAATGTTGGGATAAACTGAGTTCAAAGAACCTGATACAAATACTTTGGCCACAATGAATAATGTCCATAAGAATGCCGTAGAAGCTCACCGAGACCAATATCTCATAGCCAAATGGTTGATCCAAAGTTGCATTGAGGAGTCCATTTTCTTGCAAGTATCAGGAGCTACCAACGCACATCAATCTTGGAATATGCTCACATCCACCTATAAGGGAACAGACCGAGTAAAAATGGTAAGATTGCAAACTCTTCGACTTCAGTTTGAAAGTTTGAAAATGAATGAAACATAAATTGTAGATTAGTTTATGACTAAGGTTTCATGACTGGTCTAAATTACTCAAAAATACATTTTACAATAATTATTTTTGGGACTATTTCCCCGACTTACAACGAAGGTCTTACTTAAATATCATTACATGACCAAGTACATCAATGGAATCTCTGAACGTAGGAAAAAAAATTTGAAAGGAGGTACAATAATAATACAATAAATATATAAGATTATATTTCAAAGTTACATTTTAAACAACAAATGTGGTAGGGCGGCATTGCGGAGAGGCTTATTAGATCGAGGAGGAAAACCGCCTGACGACTCCCATTCCCATCGGTGATGAGTTAATTAAGATTTGAATTATGATTTTCTTTTATAAATGTGTTAACTGTCACAAATGCATGAAAATGATAATATCTTATTGTATTTTTTTCAGGGCCCTAAGAGACAGTCTACTCCTAAACAAAAGAAGGCTCAAGATTCCTCTAGCTCTAAGAAGAGGAAGACTGATTTTAGAGATGCTCCTAGGAGTGTTGGGGATGGTAAGGATGCTTGAGATTCCATGTTATGCATATTAGCCACGATGTGGAATTTTTGGGCATGTGTTGCCATGTATTCTGTATCTAGGGCACAAGTTGCCATACTTTTTATAGGGTAGGAGTTGCGATTATGTGTACATTGGGAACCATGTTCCATTTTTTGCCAAAAAAATATATGTTTGGAAGAGTTTTGTAGCTTCGATGTACATGGATATTCACTTATGTGATTTATATGCATGTTGTCTCTATTTTCATTTTGTTATCTCTAATTGCGTAATAAACAACATTATGATTTTAGTACACATGGTTGAGTTTGAATGGCATGAATAAAAATTATATGAGGCATGCAATAGAGATTAGTTACACACGATAATGTCCTTGATGATTAATCTAAAATTCAATATATTCAAAATCTAACATTTTTAAATGGCCCATAAAACATATTGCAATGATAATCTCTCGCTATTTCTTTTAGCAATTGTCATTCACTTTGTTCATGATGAAATATATAAATTTCAATATCTATTTCCCTCACATAGTAATCAATCTTAATAATATTATATAGTAACTTGGGAACGATATAACAAAGTCCATGGGCTCTAATAGGATTTATGTGAAAAGAGGACAAAGAGGAATGCTAATTTGTCATTTGAAATCTTATATATGTTTTCCTAGTTTTCATGGTAATATTCAAGTAAATATGTCTTAAAATTAATAAATCTATTATATCCTTACTTGAGTAATTACATTTTTGGAAAACTTGAATATATCTTTTTAATTTTAATATATTAGAGTTGAAAATTGACATATTCTAGACTAAAATGCCCCAACCCCAGTTAATACCTTAACCTCGCCTACCAAACCTTCATGGAAATGAAACTGTTATAACTAGAACTTGTTCTTAGTTTATTTGTTCTTTTTGTCCTAATTTTCAAACATTGGTTTAAAATGATTTTACATTTTTAGTTGGTTTTAAGAATTTTTGACAATCAGTCATTTTTGTTGGATTTAATGCTTTTAATGGTTGAATTATTTCATTATTTTAGTTTTAAGGTTTTTTTTGGGCTTATTAGTTAATATGTATATCTTTAAAACTTTAAAAAAACTTATAATAAAAGTTTTTTCCAAGTATTATTCTTTATGACTAACCCTTGTTTTTAAAGCATTGGTTAAAAATATGCAAAATAAGATTCTTGTAGTGCAGGAGTGAAGATCAAAGAAGGGCAGTGCTACAGGAATCTCGTATTTTTGAAATTAGGGAAAATAACGGTGATGTTGTGTATTCGAAAGCAGAGGAGTTCATTCAACACTTGTGAGGACATAATGATACATGTCTAGAACCCAATAATGATTATGACAGGTGAGGAAGAAGTGGCAAGGATTATTGAGGATCGTGGTGTCACCTGTCATTTTTTAATTTGATAAAATTCTTAAAGGAGCTGGTGGGTAGTCATGGTCGTTGAAGAGAAATATGTGGAAGTTTGTTGATACATATGAAGACATGATGGTGCATATTCCATAGTTTTTTCCATCACCATGATAGACGTGCGACTAGGTAGAAAAATCATTAACAAAATTCTGGCTTACATTGATAGCGTGTTGGTTTTGTAGGGAAAATTGAAAAATCGTGAATCTGTTTGTCATGAATTTACTAGGCTTCCAGTTTCATTGTTACAGATAAGCATTTTCGAAATATTTTTGGACTACTCTAAAAGAAATTCGTAAGTTAGGGTTGCACAACAGAGATGAAGAAGAGCGGTAAAACAAACATAGTTGAACCAATGGATACAAGCCGCGGAGAAAGTTTTCGTGATTGTGCAATGATTTTTCAAAGGGCTAGTTGGTTTGATTTCTTCCAGAGAATCAATGGTCTTAACTTAGAATTATCATATATATTTCCACAGGGTTTTGATAAAAGCACTGTTTCATTTTGATACCTTCAATTTTGAACTCACCAGAGAGTTAATTGAAGAAGCCATAGGTATAGAAAGTGATGGAGAACTTTGGTTCAAGAAAATGCCCTTTACTTTCAATTCAAAATATTTTTTATTGCCATAGGTTTAAACCCTAGACTGGGGCAAGGGTCTACAACTGCATAAATTCAAGCCTGAGTGGAGAAAGGTTATAAAAATTCTACAGAGTTACATCACTTGTGAGGGTAGATTTTCCTTAGTTTTCAAATATCATATCAGATTCCTCCAACATTTAAATCAAGAGTCCAAAATGAATCTCCCCTTTTTCTTTTTGAAGAGCCCGCAAAAAATGCCAGATAGAGTTAAAGGGCATAAAGATCACACTCAGCAATCTATCTTTCATCATGGACTTATAAAGTTGATTGTTAATACAGTTCTTCTAGAAAAAAGGTAGAACCTGGGAACACTTTGTGTTTTGGTAAGGTATTCATACTCAGCAAGAAGTTCAGCCCAAAAAGAGGCAAATGAACAAACATCATTTCCTTGTAAAAAGGTTAAAGAGAGAAATAGTTGAGGAGCTGGTGAAGGACAGTATTCAAGAAGAAGTTTCAGTTCAGAAATTAGAAGACTTTGTGTATGAAGAGAGCAGAGAAGCACTCAATGAACATCAAGAGCAGTTTTTAGAGAATATAGAAGAAATCCATAGAGTTGATACAAAGCAAGAAGAAGGCAAAATTATTTAGAACATAATCAAGGTCTTACAGGTATACAAGAAGGTATAATGGAGTTTCCCGTTACAGATAGGTTGAAAGCTGATAATCCACAGAGTTCAAATGAAAAGTATAAAGAAGAGTCATTTGCAGCAGGATTAAAATGTGATATTGTACAACTCTCATCTGTTGAGTATCAAGGCAAATCATTTGTAATTCTAGGAGGATAAAAAACGATATGGAGACCTAAAACAAGAGCTAAAAACAAATTAAGGCTTAACATGAAAAAGATTTTAAATCCAAAGTGTGCTAAAGAGAAGGTGACTGTAATTGAAGACTCTTGATCTCAAGAAGACTTGGAAGATGAAGAAGGCCTGGACTCTAAGCAAGTTCATAGTAAGAAGGAACATTCAGCGACCCTAAAGTCATCACCAAATAAAGACAAGGTTGCAAAACAACCAAAAGTTTGCAATACTAAAAGAGATATGTCTTTAAAATTTACTGTAGAAGAAGAAGATAAAGAAGAGGAGGATGATGATTTGATTTTCAGGAAATTTAACATTCCATGGTTATCAGACAAGACTTCTACAGCAAAAGACGGACTGTGTATAGATTCTGAAATTGAAAATCTACAGAAAACAGTAAAGCAGTGCAAGTATCAAATCGATTTTCTAAATGAAACAAATGAGGGTTTAGTGATGACTAACAGAATGTTAAGGGAAGATCTAGATGACATAAACACACATTACCAGGAGTTAATTTATGTTTCAAAAGAAGAATTAAGGAGAAAGAAGCAGACTCAAAGTCAGTTTGGGGAATTGAACAAAGCAATTAGAGACTTGACCCAGCATAATGAGAGACTACCGAAGAAGATTTACGATCTAGAAGCAGAGCATCTGAGAACTAGAAGGAAATCACATGCTTTAGAGGGGATTGCATTACTGGTTGATGCAACTAAAAACCTATAAATATTACTACTGAAAGGTGTCATTTTTTGTAATAGTTAATAGTTTATTTTGAAAAAAACAACAATTATCTTAGCATCAATTTCAAGGCTTAAACTAAAATTTAGTTAGTTAGTTATGTAACGATTATTGAGGAAAGAAGGATAAAAGTGAGAAATCCGATGAAGGTAGGTTTCAAATTTTATTCCAAGGAGAGGGTTTTTGAGCTATGATATCTCAAGCTAGCACTTATAACTCTTATGTAAGTTGATGACTGTATTGTATATATAAACTAATAAGCCTTTTACCTGTCATTCTGTTTCATTTATGATCTGGTTGATTGCTCAATTTGCAATTTCATTTCTTGTTTAAAGGTTTTATCCATGTAAATGCTTGTAGCCTGTGGGTGGAATTATTATTTCATGTGTAATGTTTATGGCTTATTGGCATGTGTTTGATCCTAATTTTATTTAACTTTTGCATGATTCAGTTCTGTATTAGCTTGCTTATGTTTTACCTCCTTGTTGATGAAGTTTTAAACCAAAACCCTAAAAAAACCAATTTCATTTTATTTCTTTTGAGATTGTGTTAGCTTGTTCTTGTGGTAGTCTAGGAGCAATTTATAGCACAAACAAAAACTACATCAATATAACCTAATTTACACTTACCTAAACCATTGATTTATCCTAAATACCTTGCACGATCCAACATACCTACTTAAATAAACCATACATTAGACTAAACCACTCAACTATCTAGCATACCCTACCAAACCTACCCAAATCTATAATATCTACCTTATCAATCCCTAGCTTAGCTCGCCCTATCCAAACCTACACTGCCCTCCACCCTCCACTATCTTATCCACCCTACCATGCCTAGACATTAAACGTTTATAGCCTAGACTATCTCGAGATAGCGTAGCATACATCAACTTAAACCACATAACCTAATCTAACTCACAACCTTTGGCCTAAATCACTCTAATTTAATACTTGTAGAAGGCATGGCTTGTAGAAGCCCTATCCTGTACAAACCTTAGCTTGTATCTAAACTCTAGCTTGCATAAACCCATCTTGTAGTCTAACTTGTATGTAATCCCTAACTTGTATCGTTGACCTTGTAAAATCCCTAGCTTCTGCAAACCCTATCCTTAGAAACCCTAATTTGCAGCGACAATAAATTAGCTTATCCATCCCTAACTTAGCCTACCCTACTCGAACCTACATTACCCTCCACTATTTTATTTACCTTTACATGCCTAGACACTAAACATTTATAGCCTAGACTATCTTGATATAACATAGTCTACATTAACGTAAACCACATAACCTACTCTAACCCACCAACCTTGGCCTAAACCACTCTAATTTAATACTTGTAGAATCCATAGCCCGTACAAACCTAGATTGTATCTCAACCCTATCCTGCACAAGCCCTATATTGTATTGTAACTTGTTTCTAAAACCTAATTCGTATCATTGACCTTGTAGAAGCCCTATCTTCTGTAAACCCTAGCCCTAGAAACCATAATTTGCAGCAACAATAAACTAGCCCAACAACATGACATGCACTATTGTAATTTCCAAAGCAACCATGAAATTTTGTTAAAGCAATAACACCTTAGGTAAATTATTAAATTTTTCTCAAGTTACAAACGATGGAATGATATCAATGTATGGTATAGTCATTTTCAACCATTGATTAAAAAAAGGATTTCAAATGTCTTTAAACATATGCTACAAGAATGTTTATGTGAAGTCAAAGATTAAGTTTTCACAACTAGAGATTTTCTCTTGAATCACACCAAAAGTGCCCTTGATATTTCATTATAACATGAAACATTAAATGCATAACTTTATATTGTTAACATATTTTATTCTATGAACCCATAGCAAAGTCTCAAAGTGTCTGTGAATGGCCCTAGGGTGCCAAGCAAAACAAGCCATGGAGCCAAAACCATGACTCCGATCACGAATTCATCTATTCTGATGGATTCAGGATGCCAGGTTTCAACTGGAAGGGGGAGGGGGTGTCGTGCCCCAATTGCTTGAAAACGATGCTATTGGGCCATCTATGGAATTGGGGTTTTGATTAGTGAAGGCCCTGCCAATTTTGCACAAGGGGGGCAGTTTTCAATTGAACACTCACGAGAAACCATGTCCAATATGAAAAAGTAAATAATGGACAGATGCATGAATGGGATATGATGAAACCCGACTATGTGGCCTAGTTTATGTTCTGTACACCCATCGCAAATTCTCAAAGTGTCCCTTCATAGCCTCGGGGTGCCAGGAAAAATGGGCCATGGAGCCAAAACTATGACTCTGGTTGTGAAGCCATCGATTTTGATATATTTGGTTTGCCGACTTCCAATTCCCCCCACCTGATGTTCCCCCGTTTACTGGAAATGGTCCTATTACACCATCTCTTTAACTAGGGTTTTGCTAAGTGAAGGCCATGCCAATTTTGCATAAGGGGGTCAATTTTCAATCAAACTCTCATGGGAAACTATGGCCAGCATGAATAAGTCTACAATGGCCATATGCATGCATGGGAGCTAACAGAACTTGGATACGCTTCCTAGTTTGGGTTTCGTGCACCTGTAGAAAAGTATCAAAGTGTTACTAAATGGCCTTGGTTTGCCAATCAAAATGGGCCATAGAGCCAAAACCGTGAATCTGGTCATGAAGCTATCAATTTAGATGGATTCAATATGCAAGGTTCTAGCTCACCCCCCCCTACCATGCCCCAATTGCATAGAAACGGTCCTATGGAACCATCTCTAGAAAGAGTTTTTCTCAGTGAAGGCCATGTAATTTTTTCACAAGGGTGTCAATTTTCAATTGAATGCTCTCAGGCGACCATGGCTAGTGTGAACAAGTCCACAATGGCAATATGCATGCATGGGAGCTAACATAACTTGGATACGCTAATTGGTTTGGGTTCTATGCACCTATAACAAAATCTCAAAGTGTCCCTTAATGGCCCCGAGGTGCCTGGTAAAACAAGACATAGAACCAAAACTATGACTCGGGTTTCCAAACCATCGATTTTCATGGATTTAGAATATCAAGTTCCAACTGGGGTGTGGCCCCTACCTTTCCCTTTTTCCCAAAAACAATCCTATTACACCATCTTTAGAACTAGGGTTTTGCTCAATGAAGGTCGTGTTTATTTTGCACAAAGGGGTCAATTTTCAATCAAATGCTCTCAGGTGATCATGGCTAGTGTGAACAAGTCAACAATGTAAGGGATGTGTATCTAGGCATGGCAAACATAGTCATTCCAACCCGAGGATTTTATGGTAGGATTCATGGAATTTGACTCCCAAATACATTAATTTCTAGGTTACAAGCACTTACTAGAGTTGATGAAGAAGAGTTTTATAGGACCAAGTACCTTGCCATTTGTTTACCATGGTATTTTAGCACCAAATAAGGATGAAGAACAAAGAATGTGCATTGACTACTTGAGAGAACACCTCTCATATGAAGCAAGGTTCATACATGAAAGTTTAGTAATGTTTTTTTGTTTGATTAGTGCATTGATTCAAACTGTAAATAAGTATAAGTACCCCTAGTGTTAATGACAATTTTGGTATTGGGAAGAATGTGGCTAACTATCTGAAGGTACATATATATGACCAATATGCAAGAAGAAGTGGCTAGGTCTATCAAAGTTTGTTTTTATGATGTACGATCTAGGTTAGAAATACCTCATTATCATATCCATGGACTATAAGCTTATTTTTATGACTAGATCAAGTTCTATATGACTAGATTAGGTATCTAGGGATATATTACGTATTTAGTGCAAGATTATGTTTCTAGATTAGAATAGGATTTCTAGATTGGGTCTTTAGGGTTTTGGGTCTACATTAGGCTTTCCATGGCTAGATTGGTTGTCTCTAGTGCTAAATTATGTTTCTAGATTAAACTAGGATTATATATCAGGTCTCTAGGGTTCTAGGTCAACATTAAGATTTCTAGGGATAAAATGATTGTTTGGATTGTAGGGATAGATTAGGGTCTATAAGATAGATTAGGTTGTATATGACTAGATAAGGTGTCTAGGACTGGATTAGCTCTCTAGTGCTAGATTATGTTTCTAATTTAGACTAGGATTCTAGATCAAATCTCTAGGGTTCCACATCTACATCAGGATTTCTATGGTTAGATTATGTATCTAGGGATACATTAGGGATATATATGACTAGATTAGGTCTCTAGAGCTAGATTAAGGTATAAGAGATAGATTAGGTATCCAAGGATAAATTATGTCTCCATGACTACATTATTTTTATATATGACTAGATCAGGTTTCTAGATTAGACTATCATTTTAGGGCACACATGAACGAGGATGATGGTGACTTAGATGAGATTAAAAAACAAAGACAACCTATCCATTAATTCAAATATAGTGAGCATGAGGATGATGAGGCATGACTATGATGGTGAAAATGGCCATGGTGATGGCAAAGCATGGTGGTGATGGTGACACATGATGGATCTATATAGCATGAAATAAGCATACACATACAATAAACAATCTAAGATAACAACATCTATATAACATGAAATAAGCTATCTAACATTAATAATGTTAGACATGCATGAATAAATAATTTCACATGACTAAACTATATACATAACATGAAATAGCTATCTTAATCAACTAGGCCTTCTATATATTCTTTGCTTATGATTGCCTGCAACAATCTCTCGTGCTATGAATGAGGTATGAAATAGTGCACCTTGTTCAACCTCTTTGTAGACATTGTTTGCAGTTGGTTGTTTGTACCAATGTTCATCTTCATAAAGTGATACACTTATGAATCTGACTTGTAATCCATGTATACATACCCACTAGTCTTTGCTTCCTTTCCATCTAGTGTGAGATATTCACCCTGAACAAACATCGATCCAATTGGAAAGTCAATGTCTTCACTATCAGATAATGATGCCATCAGGGTTTGATTCTCTTGGATGCATCATTCTAGCCAATAGTTCATGCCCCATTCATTTTCTTTCTCAGTGGCAACTACATAGATGTGCCTTTCATTGAACAGTCAAATTGAAACATCTAGGGTACTAAGAACATGGTTAAATAAAAAAACAAGTAGGGAATTGAGATATCATTGCAGAATTATATACCTATCTATATAAGATCATATATATGATCATAGTCAGTTAAAATAGATGATTAGACTTCCTCTAACTGAATTGTTTCAACAAATGCACATGGGTCTACTGCAAGTGACACATGATCCCATTCATCAACCCATTCCCTTGATTCACAATCATCCCATTCGAAACTGCTACAAGGGCCACAAAAGCATGCAAATTCACGTGTCAATATTTTAAATAAAGAGTTGTTTGATATTCGAACATAATGAAACCCATGTGTTCCTTGTACTGTGCTACAACTATATGAACGTGATCGATCTATATTGACCACTTGCTAGAAATTTTGTGCCACATGTCCAATCCCTGATGATGATTATTTCTCTTTGGTTGTATTTGAAACTATTGTAGAGCACCATTGGAATATATATTGTTCATAATGGATATGTGTAATATCCCCAATTTATATATACAAGGATATTAAATTAAACACCAAGTTCTAATAAGAAAATTGGGAACTAGCTACTCGGATTGGAAACTAGTTTTGACTGGACCAATTCCAAACATAGTAGGACCTTTGAGAACTCACACAAAATTAGGAAATGGATCAGAAAAAAAAAATTATAAGTCTACAAAATCATATTAGAGGCACACCAATTCATATTCTAAAGAAATATAGCCATTGGGATGCATAATCTCAAGAATCCTTTACACAATTTACTGGGACCATTTATGTTTCAAACATTAGTGAGGCTGAAGTACACTCCAACGCTCCTAGGAACCATAGAATATGAAAACTAAATCCATGATATTATCAAGGTTTGAATCCATAGGTTTAGGGATGATTATACTTGATTTGGGGGTCAAATAAACACGAGTGTCATTCGGGACTGCACAACTAGTTAGAATTCAGTGATTTCCAGGCAGAGGGTAAGGGTCGTGACTTAATATTTTTAGGATTGGGGTGCATTCAATAATTTATTAAATACCTGAAATGAATGATAGAATCAAAATTGAGCATACATGAGTCTTTTAGTGTCAATTATAGTAAAACTAGGTAATTATTAATGCATAAAGAGCAAGCTTGGAAATATGGACATTCAAACAGCCTCAAAGGCTCACAAAATTCTGATAATACATGTATATAATTTTATACATATTAATGAGAACATAATAAAGCATTCATCCTAAATTTAGCAGCATTAACATGTGTTCATGATCTCAAAATTACAAGGAGATCTCAATTCAGGGAATTCTTACAATGTAGGAACAATATCTTTCAATGAAATAAATGAACAAGATATGTGAATGTTGGATTTGAACCATAAGTATAAAATAATAATCATATATCTCATTGAGGCACTAAATCAGCTACTATATCTAACAGAGGGGGCACAACCATATTACTACTCTTGTCCTAGCTGAAACTCCTCCTGAATCCACCACAAGCTACACAATTCTTTGCATCAACCCTGGGAGGATAAAATTATTCATGGAATGGATTGGATAATAAATGAAACTTAGACTTCCATGGATGCACAACATTTCTTATAATCATAAGAAAACACTAGACCAATTACTATGGGGCACATATCCCACACTTGGCTAAAGACACGTCTCCAAATCCTTGAGAAGCTTAGAGCTTTCTCTTTCAAAAACATAAAATCCCAAAATATGTGAGAGGGGTGCGATAGCCTTATTTTATAGATAATTTTTCTTCTTATCCAAGCTACATATGTTCCCTCATGGGATGAATAAACACTGTCTTGCTTTATCTTCCTTGCTTTCCTGCATTTCCAACTTACTAGCTTTCCTTCCTTTTAGAAATTGTGCCCTCTTTGCTTTTCTGAGGTTTCGCTTCTTTTCATACTAATTAAATTTTAATAAGTGTGACCTCCTTTCTTTCATGAGGTTTCCTCCTTTTCATATTGGCATGCTTTTCTGCACTTGCCTGCTTTGTGCACTTCTTTTGTGTTGCTTTCTATCTTTTCCTTGATTTTATGGTTTTTTCCTTAATTTCCTCCTCGTTTCCATTTAGGATGACAAATCATTGGGTCCAAAATTCCCCATGCACCCACATTGTCCACCTCGCACATCCACTTACTACAAAATTACATATTATTGCAAAATATTATAATTTTAATATACACTTTTAACCCAAAGTTTAACAAATTTGAATATAATGGGTAATTAAAATATCAAAGTGACCCCTTATTAATTAATTTATTTCTCCACCTAAAACCATGGGGTACTTAAGGGATAGGGGTTTCTCCACGGTGTTATTAAAAAAATTTAGGGACATTACAGTCCTCCCCTCCCAAAATTTCTTGTCCTCAAGCAATAACCAACTCCAACCATCTATGAAGCCAACCAGTTACTTCAATCCTCAAAATATGCTACTGGTTGTCTAGAATTGGAATACTTAATTCCAAGATAAATACCAAAGGTCCACAATGATTTTCCTGCACCACTTTGTTTATATTTATTCCCCAATGAACAACCCTTCCCCAACAAAATTTTCAACCCAGTTAAGATAACTGAGTAGAATTCCCAGATCCCACTAACTCCTCTGCAAGGATCCAAATGTTCTTCCCACTTTGGGGAAGCTATCATTCCAAATAATGTCAAGGTCCCATGGTCTTATATGCATCCTTCCAAATATAAGTAGCAACAATAAATATTTATCACCATAAAAAATGAAAAGGAGGATGTGAAAATCATACTACCACATTGGAAGATCAACATTTCCAGTGCAAATTCGAAACTATGAGTGGCCCTACAAGGATTTATGCAACTCTTCAGCATAGGCCAAAACCTTGTGAACCTTATCCACCAAGCATAAAAAATATTATGTGTTGATGCACACAAGTATTGGAGTTCACAACTTTATTATTTCAATGACATATATGTGAGTCCCATGTCCCAAGAAAATTGTAGGCATATTTCAACAACCATAGATGCCCATGCTGCTCATAGAAGACGTAGGATGTGTTTGTTGTAAATCCATTGGTGTAAGCAAAATGTACACTCTCCAAGGTGTACAAATTCCACAAGTACCTATCCATCCATTCCATGGATAAATAAATACTTTATCTGTCAAGTCTAGGTGGAAATCTTGTGGCTTTCCCATGAGCATAATCCCAATGGATTAACTCTTTTCCATTGGTCATGCGATCACCACTATGAATGGAAGAATAAAATATAGGAAATATATGGCTCTATTATTGCTAAGAATTGGATGATTCTCTCATCAAATCACCATGAATGAGTTAAGGAGCATCCTTCTTCTCACGTGGCACCAAGAGAAATAATCCCTTCATCTAATTATCATCATCATGTGTTATGGTTGTAGTAAGGGTGAAAGGTCATGAACCAAATTGAAACTTCTGCAATACTCATCCACCAAAAATGTGGATTGTCACTTGTCTCCTTTTATTGGTCATCAAATGTACCATCTTGTGCCTCCTCCAAAACTACACAACTTTCACCAAGAGCCAAATCCAAATCTATCTGAAATAGTGCAAGTGCTTGTCCTTCATTTTCTTGGCTTGCAACATTCTCAAACACTTACAAATAAAAACATACCTCATGATACACCATCTAATGAGATTCCTCATCTAAAACTTGAATGCATTCAACCATTGAATGACTGATTGAAAGAGAGGAAGGTGAAAGTGATCTTTGCAACTTCTTATGAAGCTGCTCATTCTGCATATGAGATTCTTGAATATCCTTTAGTAAACTTTCCAAAGAATCATGGGTGGAGTTCAATTATTTTGTGATCTTATCATTTTCTTCTGCATCTTTCAAGGTTACTCCATGACATATTTTAACAAACTCTAGCAAATAATCTGAATCAGAAAGAAAACTCATAATGTTACTTTTGTTGTTGGATATCACCTTCTAGATTTTCTCCATGTCCTCCAGGGAATATTTATCCTCCATGATCCAATATATTTTTGAGACTAAAGCATGTGTTTAATGGAGAGTCATAAGGGCATCTTGCATATTATTTTCATCCATATTCAATGACCCTACAAGAAAATGGGGTTCTTGTAGATGAACATCCTCTTCATCTTCGATCACAACATCAAATTCATGAATTTCATGTGGTGAAGGTGAAATCGGCCATGGGACCTTTTCTTCAGCTGCTACAACGTCTTCATACTCATGGAAATTTGGTTTCACAACAACTTTTTCAAGTGGAATATTTATGTCACCAACATAAAGATGCGGGCATCCATCAATAGATGTCTCACTGAAACTTAAGTTATACCCATTAGTAGGTACCTCACAAAATATTGAGCATTCATCAGTAAATGCTCCTGAAATGCTTGAGCATCCATCAATATGTGCTCTTTCATCCATGTCCAGAGTGTCACTTTTATCTTTGGATTGTTCTTTTGTAGCACCGGTGGTAGGGTCAAGGGAATTAACAACCTTCTCTTTTGTTGAAAAATTCTCATCAATAAGTATTTTAGTTATGTCTTCTAATGGATGCAATGCAAGTTTTACTTGTGTGAACATGATGCTTACTTATTTCAGTTCACCACTTAGAGAACTAGGTGGCTCATGTATCCTCTCTTTGGTAACTAGGAATGGGATCTGCCGGTCAATCGATGTCTCATTGAAAACACACTCTATGATTCCACATGTGATCTTATCCATCATTTTGGCATCATACAAACCCCCTTCCAATGATCCATCCCGATCACTGCATTCATCCTTAACACCAAAGATTGGAACCTCAACACCAAAAGACTCAACCATGCCAAGCCTCTCCTTTGATGTGGCTGCAACTTCATTATGAAATAAAAGAATACAAAAATATAAATGGTGACCATATATTTGCATCATATCTTTCTCTTCTTACGGTGGGTCTATGGTGGCTTGACATTCCACCAACTCCTCTAGTTCACATCCAACTAATCTGTGCTTGTATTCTACTTCATTATGAAGCTAAAATGGTGATTGTAAATCTGATTTAGTGTATTCATTTGGATCTGATCCAAAAGATGTCTCACCATCATCATATGAACCAATATCCTTAGCATTTATCTATAAATCACCTACAAGGAACTTGGCAGTGAATTCATCTTTCATAATGCTAGCAACCTAATGATGGGCTGCTAGGTATTTAGTTCTGCATGGTTCCTCTTCACCTTCTATTGCACAAATTTCTTCTCTCATGCAGTGACTTGTACTCCTCATGAATCTCTGCCTCTGCTTCTTTTCCATTCTCCTCCAGGAAACTTGAGAGTTCTCCATCTTAAGTGGCATGAGGATTTGCATCATATGTAGGATCCACTTTTCTGCACACATTGTTGAAAATGTGGTTTATTCTATTCTAATGTGAGTTTCCAAAGAGATCCATTTTCCTAAATAGTATTCCAACCTCATATTCACATAAATCTAAAAAACACAAGAATTCATGGACCTCTTTGTTTAATTCTTGAGATATCTAGAGGTACTCAAAAGGATCAACTTATAGTGGCTTTCCTTCAAAGATTACTATGCCTTAAACAACACTAAACTATCGTGGATTATTCCTTATGCTCTCTATGCACATAGTGTCACATGAATATTCATCATCATCATCATAATCGGATGCTTCCTCCTCATCCCATTCAAAATCGACATTGGCTAGTGCTAGTCTCATGGCTATGCTTGAAATGCGATCAACAAGATTTCTTCAAATGAGAGCTTAATTTACACATTAGTAGAGGAAATTTATCTAATACACAAATTTAATATCCCCAATTTATATATATAGGGATATTAACTCAAACACCAAATTCTAATAAAAAAAACAGGAACTAGCTGTCACGGATTGGAAACTAGTTTTAGCTAGATCAATTCCAAACATAGTAGAACCTTTGAAAAATCACACAAAATTAGTGAATGGGTCAGCAAAAAAATTATAGGTTTTCAAAAATATATAAAAGGCACACCAATTCATATTCCAGAGAAGGATATCCACTGGCATGCACAATCTCAAGAATCAATTGCACAATGTACTGGGACCAGATATGTTTCAAAAATCATTGAGTATGATGTGGCGTCCCCGACCCTCTGACCGGAAAAGAGGACGCTACCATGGAGTTAACCATCCGATAAACCAGCCCCATGAACAGGTGCATTATGAATGAAGCAAAATGCATTGAAGTATAACATGCACAAAAACATTACTATTTATCATACACACCGGAAGAAACCATACATCCATTCAAGCATTCAACATGTTCATCAGATTCATTAATAGTAAATATAATTGCAGAAGTAAAATAGACAAGATTACTTATCTTATAAAGAACTTGTTCCGCAACCAGCTACGTCGTTGCAACGTTCCACCCAACCATAGGCCGGCGTGCTCCTTAATCTCTCAGCAATGTTGCCACCCCCAAACTGGGCATGATTCCCCAAGGAATAAGGAACAAGCAAGCTTACACATAGCCAAGGATACACAAAACACAGCTAAGCCAACACAGTTGGGTTTATTAGGCCATCAACAAGACAACCAAGCTAACATGGTCAAGTTTATCAGGCCATCAAGGAGCTGGGAAAGGATAAATTCTAAGCTGGTGAGCCCATTACAGAGANGTGCTATTCAGGGGTTGTGGAGAAGAAAGCCAACCCTCTAGCTCTATCTGTGTGGTTTCCAAACACACCAGGTTTATCAAGCAAACCAAGCCCTCATCCCTACTCCCAACACATTCCGAAGACCAACCATTACATGCATGCAATCAACCAGCAATCCCAACTTAGAGAGGGAAAACGACTCCTGAGTCGTTCTTGGCCCTATCATGGCCAAAACGACTCCCAAGAAACTTACATTAGTCCCAAAATGTATCCGCAAACACAGTTCACAACGTGGGGAAGACAACAGTCCGTCTTGGACAACGGAGCCACCGGAAAGACTTACACAGGCCGCAAATGGGGAAAGAAAAATAGCCTCCCAACCTGTGCGTGAGAGAAATTTACACCATAACCCAGAATTCAGATGCAAAACACTGCAGATACCACTCTGTGGAAAATGTGAATGACAACCGAGATGTCTCCCTCTCCTCGCTACGTGAGGCCCAAAATAGACCAGAATCCTCTGCGTGAGACACATGACGTTTTTCCTTGCATGAGGATGAACCGACAATGGAGAGATGGGCGTAGTGGAGAGAATGGAGATTCCGCCTGCGTGAGGAAAAAAGGATAGCGAATCCCAATCCATACATGAGGATGAGCCAGAGTGGAAGGAATCCGTAGTGGTTTTTCTTGCCTACATGAGAGTCAACCTGCTGGTGGAGTGTGCGTGTGGGCAAGGACTGACAGTCCTACCACACTCCACTTCCCAACCATAACTGCCCCAACTAACAACAGAGCTTTAATGGTGGTAGTTGGATAAGACAAGGGAAGGTGAGCAAGCTAAAAGGGTTTAACAACTGACACATGGCTTTTCCTCATAGGTTCAAATTTTAATACTTCCCCCCCCTTATCCTTGGGAAAATCATGCCCTTTTCAATATGGTTGCAGTGAGCATAGCTATTTGGGTTCATTTAATTAAAGATGCATATTTACATGATGAAAAAACTTAATATATGCCGTGTACCACGATATACCATTGGCAATGATTCTGTTCGCCGAAACATAACACAACTAAATCGATGGTGGGGCTTTTGTATTAATTCTTGCACATGATCTAGGAACTAGGAATCAAAATCATCAAAGAATTATTAACAAAATACTCATGAATTGGAAATAACTGGAATACCAAATAGGTTTCCTCTCTCTATATTATATGAACAATAAAGGATACAATACCATGCATGAGCAATGGCTTAACTCAATGAAGAATTCGAATACCTAAGGGACAATTCGAATTCAATGAGTGAGTCTAGCTTAACTGACTCTTTGCCATGCAATATCACTCAGTTAACCACTTGACCAAAACCCTAATTGACTCACCAAACCCTTAACTGAAGTTGGAGTGCAATAAATGACTTAATCTCAACTGAAAGAGATCAAACACATGTCATAGAAACCAATCATCAAGTGCTAGTACTGCATGACTCCAATAAACCCTGATGAGGTTAACTGAAGCTGAACTGACCATCAGAAGTTGGTGGAGGCGCCTTGTTCACTCCAGTTCATTAAATAATAATAAATAATCATTAAATAATATATTTAATGAATGGAGGCGCCTTAACTGACTGTAACTAATTGGTTGAACTGAAAGTAACCACAAGTTAGCAATTAGGTGCATTAATGTCACATAGATCACCCCTGGAGTGCTCCAGTTAGCCTCCTTGACTGTAGGTAGGCGTGGGTATGACTAGGATTATGGCAATTAATGCTCCACTGATGTCAATTAAACTTAGGATAGTGGTTTAACTAGGCCAATTTGACCAAAGGAGTGTGTATGATGGTATATGTCTCCAACATTTTGCCTTTAGCTCCACCCCACGATTCATTACAATATATACATCATGTGCATTTAATGCAACGGGGTCAAAAACGGGGTGTTACATATGAAGTCTAATACAACACTTATGGGAACCCAAAAATATGAAAACCATATCCTTGATATTATAAAGGTTCAAATACATAGGTTTAGGGACGATTAGACTTGATTTTGGGGTCAAATAAACATGGGTGTCATTCGAGACTGTACAACTAGTTAGGATTCATTGTTTTCTAGGAAGAGGATAAGGGTCACAAATTATGATCTTTAGGATTGGGATGGATTTAGTAATGTCTTAATGACCTTCAATGACTAACAGAATCTAAATAGAGCTTACATAAGTATTTTAGTCTTAGTTACATTAAAACTAGTTAATTATTAATGCATAAAGAGCAAGCATGGAAATTAATATGGACATTCACAAAGCCTCAAAGGCTCTTGAAATTCTAATAAGACATGTATAAGAGATTATAAATTTTAATGAGAATATAATCCAACATTCATCATAAATTTATATCAGCATTAACATGTGTTCATGATCTCAAAATTACAAGGAGATATCAATGCACTGAATTCTTACAATGTAGGAACAATATCTTTCATTGAGAGAAATGAAAAAGATATGTGAATTCTAGATCAGAACCAGAAGTATAATATTATCATTATATATCTCATGGAGGAACTAAATCAACTTAAATCTCTCACATAGGGGGCACAACCATCTTACTACTCTTCTCCTAGCTGAAACTCTTCCCAAATACACCACAAACTACACAATTCTTTGCATCAACTCTGGGAAGCTCGAATTCTTTATGGAATGGAATGGATAAGACCAAAAAAATAGTCTTACATGTCTACACCATATGTCTTAAAATCATAATAAAATACTAGAATAATTATATGAGGCACATCTCCCATATTTGGCTAAGGGCACATCTCCAAGACCTAGAAAAGCTTAAAGATTTTTCATTCACAAACGTAGACCGCCAAAAGATGTGAGAGGGGTGTGCTAGCATTATTTTATAGAAAATATTTCTTCTTGTCCAATATTCCTTTACCAATGTTCCCTCATGGGATTAATAATAACTTTCCTACTTTCTCTTCTTTGCTTTAATGCCTTTCCAACTGACTAGCTTTCCTTCCTTTTAGAAACGGTGCCATGTTTTCTTTTCTAAGGTTTCCCTATTTTCCATATTGATTATATTTTAGTAAATTTTCCCTCCTTTCTTTCATGAGGTTTCCTTCTTTTCGTACTGGCATTCTTTTCTGCACTTGCCTACTTGTGCATTGATTTTCTAGCCGACTGCTTTTGTGTTGCTTTCTATATTTTCCTAGATTTTATGGATTTTTCCTTGATTTCCTCTTGGTTGTCATTTAGGATGACAACTCATTGGATCCACAAGGCCCCATGTTGCCACCTTAGCTACCTTGTTATGAATAAAATCTTCCTATGGCTTGGGGTGGACCACAACAGATAGGATGACACCAGAAATCACATCCATTCTCAAATATGCTAAATAAATCAAAGAATATAACAACTAAGGGAAATAGTTTTTACCTCAACGAGATGATCGAAGAAGACCATCGTTGATCTCACAATCGAATTCTTGTCCCTACAATTTTCTCTCAGTAAAAAATATATATCCAAGCATTCAAACTAACATAATCCATTTAAACATGTATAAAGCAACTATACCCATGGATACAAATATAAACAATTGCACATGCAATTTGGATGAGAAATGGATATTTATTTTCATCTAAAAACGTAGATACAATGTGACAACCTATGTCGGCAACTTGTCAGAATCGAGAAACCAAGTTCCTCCACCTCCTTAATCCTCCATAGCAAGGAAAGCTCACAAATTCAATGGAGAGATTGGGAGATGAACATAAAGAGTTATATCAACAAGGACCAAGGGATGCAGACTCAAGAATATGGCAATGGGGAAAAAATGGCAATGGGCAATGGCAATGGATCAGTATATAGCCCTCAAATGGGAAATGGAGAGTCGAATCATAGCATTTCCAAGGATATAGAAGGAAATCGATCAAGCTATATGTTACGTGATAAGGGAAACTCCAAATATTTTTTGTTTTTGAGCATAAAACATTATGTACGTGGGATATATTGGTGTAAGATGCATATAATGTGAGCTGCATAGCTTCTAACTCGTGTGCATCTTCAAAAATGTGTTTTTTAGGGTTATATTGGAGCATTAGGCTAATACTAAGTAAGGGGAGTATAGTGATTTTGCATAGAACAAGGGAAGGCCATTAAGGAATGATGCACAAGGTGTGGAAAATCATACTATAAGAGATTCCCCCTAATGTGTGAGGTCATAGGGGTGTATGATGGTTGAAATACATTATAATAGTCCTAGGAGTGGAGTAGTGAAGATCTAGGTGGAAGAACTAGCCACTTGTCAGTATAATACAATGATAACTCTGTATACATGATTGCAAATATAGAGTGTATATAGGAGTCCAAATACATATAAGTATAATGGACATGAATAGGCATAATAGAAATATGTCATAAGTGGTCACAACCACATACAATACATAGTGGAGTCTGGTATCCATACTAAATGAAGACGTCTGGTACATGACAAGGTACACTGCTATGGTATGAGAACTGAAATCCCATAGTTATTGTCATGATCAAGGTAGTAGCATATATGGAATTCCACCGTACTCTAAGGTATTCTACATAATCGTCGATGTTACATGTCCCATCATGTGAATAGAGGTGTTGAGGTCAAACATGATGAAACATCATCTGATTACCAGTCGTTGATGTCTACCATTACCGACCGCGATACAACCCATCAATGATGAAAATGGGTGTCAAGATATTGAGTGCATTCAACAAGTGTGAATAGAGGTGTTGAGGTCAAAAACTTGAAGAATCCATCAATTAGGGGACATTTATGTATTCCCAAATCAGTCGATGATGAGAGAACTTGTCACTAATGACTGGATGTCTCAAGTCACTCAACTGACTCTAGATCCCAATTCCAAAATAGATGATATGAATTTGATGGAATGGAATCTGTTGGAAGGAGGGCCTTAATGAATTCCCCATCAACCAGAATGAGGTACACAACAGGGATGAATGATTTGGAAGAACTCATATGAACAAGATGTACACAAACCATTAACCATGTGCGTCTCTTGCGCATACCAGATGCAAGTAGCATGCGAAAGAGACCCTATGAATAGTAGCCAATAATGAAAAATACTGACAGAGACGAGGGAACCACCAATAGGGTCTAATGTAATCCAATACATGGCACAAATCCAAATGTGCAAATAGATTTATTGTCTTCAAACACAGGGGAAACCACTCAGCCAGCGACCAATGATGAGATGTCATCTACTAAGTTCAAGGTCACTTAAAAATGATGAAAGTAGGTATAGGGTTCCATATAGGAATACACCTATATGATGTACCGGGAATGGCCGACATGCAGAGTCAAGATAACCGAGGAATGACAGACTCAAGCTAAATACTTCCTTCAAACAAGAGCATGAGGTAGATAGAGACACTTAGGAATCATAAACTCAATGTGCAGATTGGCAAAACTCTATGACAAAAGAGGCGTCAACAAAGGCTCCATAGGGATTGGAAGCTTAATCATTCGGTGGAGAAAACTCTAAATAATCAATACAAATCTAAATTATACTAGGAACTCGACCCATGATGAATGGACTCATAAATTATAATCTGTTCGAAGGCGACACAACAACTGACAATATAACACAATATCATTTACCATCTGACTCTTTTATGTTTTTTTTCATATTTTAAAGCTTGGAAAGGAATAAAACATGCTTATAGTACAAGGGCAAGGAAATGAATGTCATGACCAAGCAACCTATTTCCAAGTAGTGGAACATACCCATGCTCAATGCAAGGAAGTGCATGTAGGTTAAGGACATTTTGCGGATTGTTTCCTCTCGAGTGAGGGGTGATCAAGTTGGAAAGGATAAAAAACTAGGCCCTTCTTGCCTATAATTGAGACAAGCTCGAGTGATTTGGATTATAATATTGAAGCAGGGATCCATCATTAAGCTTAATAAGTAAAGCGAACACATGCAATGAATTTATAACTTGATATAAAATGGTAGTCCCTAAGGGAAATGGCCAACATAAAAGATAAGAAAGAACATTAAGTTTCGATTTAAAGGAATGGTGGGACTATAAGGGAATCTGATACCTAAGGAGGAAGCTCATCATGGGAACCAAATGGAAAGACGTGATCTAACTAGGGTAGCCATGACCGGGAAAGCTCTACCGCTTACATAACGACACTTATATAAGAAACAAGAAGGTTTTGTGTCATCAAGAAGCGGGTTCGTACCTATGGTTTATGTGGCATAGTCATCGAACAATCCAATAATGCAAGAAGAATGTGATCCTATCCTATATTCCATTTAAGATATATACCTGCGAAAGGCACGATCATACTAGGAACAATCCCTTACTATATAAATAAATTGTTCCAAAAAAAATCCTCATGCACCAATTTTGTTATGGAGAAAATATTTGTATGGCTTGGGGTGGACCACAACAGATAGGATGACACCAGGAATCACATCCATTCTCAAATATGATAGATAAATCAAAGAAGCTAACAACTAAGGGAAAGAGTTTGTACCTCAACCGAATGTTTGAAGAAGACCACCGTTGAGCTCACGATCAAATTCTCATCCCTACAATTTTCCCTCAACAACAAATATATATCCAAGTATAAAACATATTAAATGTTAGCATTCAAACTAGCATAGTCCATTTAAACATGTATAAAGCAACTATACCCATGGATACAAATATAAACAATTGCATATGAAATTTGGACAAGAAATGGATATTTCTATTAATTTAAAAACAAAGATACAATGTGACAACCCTTGTCGGAAACTTGTCGTAACCAAGAAACGAAGTTCCTCCACTTGGGCCTCTACCACTTCAATCCTCCATAGCAAGGCAAGATCACAAAGACAATGGAGAACTTGGGAGATGAAAATAAATAGTTTTATCAACAAGTACCAAGGGATGCACACTCAAGCATATGGAAATGGGGGGAAAAATCATTATAGTTTCCTTACTCTCCAAGTTTCTCCTCCTCCAATGCTTCACAATGGCTCAATATATAGCCCTCAAATGGGAAATGGAGGGTCGAATCAGAGCATTTGGAGGCATATGGAAGGCCAAGGATCAAGCTATTTGTTACTTTAAAAGGAAACTCCAAATATTTTTTGTTTTTGAGCATAAATCCAGATGTATACAGACTATAATGGTGCAAGTTCCGTATACACAGGCTCCATAGCTGTTGACCCACATATATCTTCAAAAATTTCTTTTCAGGGTTATACTGGAGCATCAGGATATTACCGAGGAAGGGGGGTATAGTGAGTCTACATTGGGACAAGGAAATTCCATCAATGCATGATGTATAAGGTGTGTCAAATCACGCTATAACAAACCTAACACGTCCACTTATTACAAAATTACATATTATTGCAAAATATTATAATTTTAACATACTCTTTTTATCCAATGTTTAACCAAATTTAAATACTACGGGTAATTAATATATAAAAATGACCATTTATTAATTAATTAATTTCTCCACTATGAACCGTGGGGTGCTCAAGGTATAAGGGTTTCTCCATGGCGTGATTAAAAAAAATTGGGGACATTACAACAATGAGGGATTGGAGACCCAATCATGTCTAAAGGAGGTAGTCTTTTGGCCCCAATTTTATCTTATCTCATGGGCCTTTTCAGCGGGTATCTCCCTCCTTCTGGACTTTATTTTATTATTACGTCTATTTTCCATCTTCAATATGTTCTTTAACAAAAAAACTTTATCACCCATGCAAAATAAATAACAAACAAGAGATTATTTTTCTAGTGATTTAGATATTGATTGGTAAGAGAAAATATGATTTCTAAATAACTTCAAGAACATAAACTGGTAGATGTTATCTTTAATGAAAATATAATAAATCAAATAATATCCCACGACTAAACCACAATCTTGTGAAGTCTTGAGGTGAATTTTTGAAGCAGTTATGATTATGGTTTAAGCATCAATGCTCAAAAGCCTAAAGGATCATACAGGAAGCCTTTGAAGCATAAGATATGAATCTAGTTGATAGACATGGAAACATCATCTAATGTAGTGGGGTTTTGTCAGCTAATAGATTAAAATATTGACTAAATTTAGGGCATGAAAATCCTTTTGGCATGAGTTAGTCTACCAAGAAGACATAAGGAGGTAATGTCCCCAATTTAGACATGAAGCTAGTATGCTAGTTCAAGGAATCATTCTAGGACCTTACCTCCTTTAGGCCCACCTACCTAGGACATTACCTCCTTTAGACATGAAGCTAGTATTCTATTTCAAGGAATCATTCTAGGACCTTCATCCCTATTGTCGTCTTTGTAAGAGCCGGATTCCTGAGATTCCTTCAAGAAATAACAACAGAGAATGTTATGTGCCTCACTAGTTTCTCTGAGCAAGAACATGGAATATTCCATTATGAGTAGATAGCTCACTGCATAGACTAGGCAATCCATAAGCATTGTAAGAAGATGGTGTCTCTTATCAGCTAGAATTTTGAAGAAAGGATTTTCCATATATGTAATAACTATTTATATAATACCATCAGCAACATCCCCTTCGCCAGGGTAAGCTTTTCCAAATGCATATTCTTTGGAACAAAGAACTCGATTATGCTAACCGCTTGCGATATATTTTTAACTCCAAGATTATTATAAATCGAAAAAAACATATACAAAGGTATTATGGGATTAGAAGGATTCAACTTCTAGGTAAAATTTAATCTTGGTGAAGCTTGGTGAAACTCCCTTAAAAAAATCCTTTAGTTGTAATTCATCAGGGACAAATGCTTTGTCTCTACTACAAAGATGAATATTTCCATTATCTGAGTAAACGACAATTTAAAAAGACCATTGGTTACAATATATTGCTTTATATTCAAGGAGGAAATTGACAAGTTTTGTACAATATGCTTCCAAACCAAACAACATTATGATTTCAATATACGATGCCTGGAATTTCTTGTCCATTCCCACCATAGGGAGCAGTAGTCTTCCATTTGTCGATGTCTGTGTCCATCCAAATTTTTTTGGAGAAGAATTTAAGCAGCAATGGGTCATCATACCAGCCTTCCAATACCTTTATCCTTGACTTTAAAAGCATGTCAACATCATGGATAACACATGAATTTGTATCATGCCAACCATTATGCTTGGAATCCAAATTTTCAACATCGTGCTCTCAAGAGGCTACCATTTTGAATCATATAGATACTTATACAACCTTGTTATCACTTTGAAACCTTGAATCATTTGAATATGATGATCAACAATTATGTCATGTCCTTTTCCAAACTCAATGATCACTCCCAGCTTTTTAAGAGCATCCTTATATTCATGCATATTTTTTCCATGGAACACCTTATCGATAAAGGGAATGTCATCTTCTCGTAGGGGAGAAGATATCAAAATGGAATCAAACATGAAATTTATAACTGGACATTCATATCCTCTAGATGTTTTCAACCATTAGCCTTCCGATATACTGTGCATAAAAGCATCTAGCAACTTCCACTTTTTTTTCAAATATTAGATCCATTGTAGCAAAAGAAAGGAATTATCCTTTGTCAAAGCATGGAAAACAACATGAATATTGGCATTTGGAGGAAATGTATCTGGAATATCTACTACATCAAGGTGTATTCAACAGAATGAAACCAAATCATTAATTGGATACATGAAACCTCCTACACAAGGTGGTAATTTAAGGTAATCTTCAAAAAAGGTTGAAAACCTCATAGGAATTTAGGGATTCCTTTCCATTAAGTTGGCCTAATTACTTGTGGATGCAGGTAGCAGAAACTTTAGAGAGATTTGTTCCCTAATGATATTCCCACCTTCATCTACGAGGGGAATATTCTTGTAAAGACTGGTAAGTTGTTCGGGCCAGATGTAGTTACTTGTAAATGAATAGTACAAAAAGAGTGCACTTGCAATAACAAACTCATTTTATGTTGAGTCTGATACTACATGCAAGAGCTTCATAGTAAACTTTAGCTTCTAAAATAAAATGTTTTGTAATTTTAGGATGTTGATTCAACCACTCATGCGGTTCCTCACCTTCCCTAGTATACTATGCATTGGGTTGTACATAAAATCACTTCCCCAGCTTTCAATTAGGTACGAATGACATCTCTAAGTTACATTAGCTGTGGGTAACAAAAAATATCAAAGGGAAGGAATCAAAAGGCCCAAGTTTTGATGATAGAGGCACATTACCACTTATTAAAGTACAAAGTGATGAACAAAAATCTAATTAAACATAATGACGTATTCCTCGGTTCCACTTATTATTGAAAATAATACTTTATCTTGACGAAACCAATAAAAAATATGCTTGTATTATAAATGAAAATCCAGCTACCATTTATGTGGGAAGAAAATCATATATTCCTACAACTGCCATATTTCCTCCTATAAGTCATTTGGCCAGTGGAAAAGCTAATGTAATAGCCCCTTTTCCAACATCTTTCCTCTGCTCAACCCTACACTCATGTTCCACAGGAAACCACTGCCTCCACATGTAATAAGTAAATTATTTCATATAAAATTGGTCTTCTTTTGCTAACAAACACAAAATGAAGGATTCATTATCAATATTACTGTGATAAGTTCTAAGGTTATTTTCTTGTAAAATAGAGGTTACATAAATCCTATTAAGAGCCATATGTTCCAGGTCACGAATTGAGAGCCTCTTTATCTTAGACATAAGCAAAAAAAACTTCAGGATGAATAGTAGAAAGTTGTTTCTTTGCAGCTTCAATGTATCGTTCATGGATTTAGATTCTTTGATGCTTCCTTCATGACCTAAGACCCAATTTTCTCCCTCGACCGTGTTTAAAACCCCAATACAATGCATTCCTAGTACTCAAATTTTTTGAATGCTACCTCTCAATAAGTAATCTATGGTGGTTCAAGGCATCATTCTAGGACCTTGATCCCTATAGTGGTCTTTATAACAACCTAATTCCCAAGATTCCTTAACCAACCATGGTCAACACCCTCACACCCATACCGAATGCTCAAAAACTGATTATCCCAAGTTAAAGGTAGGTGATACTCCCAAGAAACCATTAGTGGTGGTATAAGGATTTGTTCTTGGAGTTGGATCCCTAAAATATTATTTAAGTCACAAGGGTTGGGTTTCCTCCATTAACGATGACCATGGGGCCATGATTATCCTTGCTGATAAAATCCTTCTAACAGTACCTATATTTCCATTGAAATACAAATACTCCATAAATAAGTCATGTGTGGTGGTTTTGAGGCCTTATTGATGAATTTTGAGCCATAGGAGCTTCTTTTTGGGCCTAATTCTTGAGTTTCATTGTTGAAATTTGCTCCAAACCTTGAGATCATTACCTATTACACCAAAAATGCTAATGGTGCTAATATTATAACTCAAAGGTGAAGGATCCTCTTGGGAGGTCATATGTGTTGGTTCACGACATTGTTTTTGGCTTTGGATGTGTGAAATTATCATTTAGGGACTAATTCCTAGGTTTCCTCCCATGACCTTCTTGCTGGCCTTGTGGCTCAAACCTTCTACTTGAAAACTCATAATGGTGCCCATATCCCCTTAGGATGACATTTTTTTTGTTTGACGCGTCGATCTTGAGATCATATTTCTATCATTTTCATTAGGGCATAAGGCTTGAATTTTCACCCTCAACCATGTCTAGGACCCTCATACCTATACCTAGCGATCATACATTACTAATATCAATAGTATTGCTACTCATAGCTAAGGATATGCTTGAGAGGTCGTGTGTACGTGAACAAGGTGTCGTTGTTGAACTTGGATGATTATATTTTATTTTAATCAATGAATCCTAGGTTTCATCCCTCAACCATGTATAAGGCCCAAACACTCATACCTAGAATCCAAGACCTTAGAATGGCCACACCCACATTCATACTTGGAATCTCGGCTAGCCTTGATAGATCCTATGGCATCGATTTAGGTGTTATTAATGGAAATGGATGCCTAAAACTCCTAACCCCTATGGTTAATGAGATAAGGGATGAGAGAGGGACGAGAGATTGGGTGGAGAGGAAGAGAGAGGGATGATTGGGTGGATAGGAAGAGAGAGGGTTGGTAGGGTTATAGCGAGGGAGGGGGTGTGGAGTTATAGAGAGGGAAGGGGGGGTGGGGGTCAGGGAGAAGAAGAGAAAGAAAAGAGAGGGTGTAAAATAGCATATGCATGCCAACACATGTACACTCTAGTACTCGTATGCACCGGTATGCGTCCACTCTAGTATGCATGTGTGTTTTTACAAGTACACACCCTTAAATTTAATTTTTGTTTGGTGCCCTTGTAGGTTTAGTGCTAGGTTCATATTCCCAAACCTTGGTGCTCCACTTGTGCACTACTGATGAAACTACACACTTTTTTCAAACACTGTGTCTATATTCTAACTATATAGTTTTTGAACAAATCTGTTATGGTTTTCTATTTTTAATTCAATTGTAATTGCAGTCATGCCAAATTTGTATAAAACATAGGTCCTTTATTTCGACTATAACTTTTGATTGGCTCACTTATTTGGGAAACAGAAAAGAACCTACATAAGAATACAAAAATACCTACAAACTAAAAAATAATTATTTGATTATGTTAATACCATGATAGGGTGGACCAATGCTTGACCATGTCCTTTTAGGGATTCACTGACTTCCTTAATTTAAAAATATATAAAATTAACTTTTAATTTTTTTTTAAATAGTCCCGCATAAGATCTGCTTGTTACCTATGACTTTACATATTTTTTCACAAAATTTGACAATTTACATACCAAATAGGTGGACCAACGTGAACATATGCATTATGTTTTAGAGAAAAAATAACATATCAATCTTAGAAGAACGACAATTTAGGGTAGTTATACATATTTTCCATAAATAAAAGTTATATTTCATAAGGTAATCTGATTGTCTATGTTTAATATTTTTACACCTAATTCTAAAAAAAATTGTAAGTACCTCTAATAATTCATTTTAATAATCATGTTTTTGTTTTCTAGCATGCCATTGAAACTAACACATCATGAGTTGGCATCATTACCTTGCACCATCCCTGCACTTAATGACTAGTTAACTACAACTAATAACTAAATAAACGGACTAGTTAACAACAATCAATGACTAAAAACATGACCTGTTAACATCAATCAATGACTAAATAAATGGCCAATTAATAACAATCGATGACTAAAACAATGACTAAATATACTACCAAACTGATCAATTAGAACAACCAATAAACGACTAAAACAATTTAGTCAAGTATTTAGTCGCATTATAAATGTTAATATTTGAGCAATAATGAAGATGTTTGAACTATAAAACTTTTATAAATCAATCACGGAACATATGAATGTCATAAACACGTCAGTCACATAAACCATTCATCCACATGAGACAATGTATACCCTGGGAAAACCCTCCAAATACACAGGATGAAAAACCCAAAAATCTTTGATTATAATAAATAGATTTTCATAGAATGGATTACACCACATTAGAAAATTGTCCAATAAGAGATAACAATGAAGAAATATCGAATATGTACACTCAATACAACTATAATCAACTTGCCATGTGCCCAACACTTTAATAACAAGTCAAAACATCAAGCATGCGTAAATTAGCAAATGGAATTCTCATGAATGCTTCTAGGAGCATCATTAACTTCGAATTAGCCTTAGAGAAACATTAACTGGGAGCATCAAACTCTCTCCATGTAATCATTATCGCTCTAACAACACTTGTGTCAAGTAGTAGCCTTGGATTCTTCTCCATGCACAATATATGCGCCATACCTTCTAAGAATAGATTTAACTGAATGCTAACTAAATTTGAACTTAATTTGATCTTTAAATTGAATGCATGTCCACTAAGTTAGGGGGATAACTGAGCGTCATGTTGTTTCAATTTTAGTGTCGTCCATGCAAGATACTTTGTTTACTATTACTAACATTGCATGGATTACTTTATTTAGTTTATGCATGATTTATTACAACTTGGGCTTTAGCTGAAGAATTATCTCTTCAATTTCAATGGAGCTATACTTAGGCAATTCAAATTCTTTCTCTCTTTATTCTTGTCTCTTTATCATTTAATATTCATTGCATGGTCCACATGTGTTTACATTCAATTATTCATCATATCATATTATACTCATGAGAATTGTCACCCATTATGATAATATTATATTACTCTCAAACAATATAGTCATTACTAAAGTAATTAACTATAGAGATAGATAATCCCCAAAGGAGACTTAATAGTAATATGTGACCATGGTCAGTAATACATCACATAACAATACTAGAGTATAGACTTGATATAACTCACAAGTCCCGACCTAATATAACTCATAAGTCTACAGTCTTGATATAACTCACAAGACCATCTTGATATTACACACAAGTTTTTCCATCTTGATATAACTCACAAGACTATCTTGATATTACTCACAATATTCCAAGCTTGATATTCCTCGCAAGTCTCCAGTCTTGATATAACTCACAAGACTGTCAATACAAAATCACCACCTCAATCATATGAGGATATTTATATATATAGGACATGATATGACTCACAAGTCCAAAGAATGACTTCTGACGTTGTACATTTAACACTCCCTCTCAGCGAGGGATACATTCTCTACCATTCCAAGCTTATCTCGAAGGTATCTAAACTTTGTCAACACATCTGCAATCTGCTCATCAGTAGCTATGTACCAAATTTTTACTATACCTTTATGGACCATGTCTTGAATTAAGTGATACTTCATTTCTATGTGCTTCAACTTATCATGAAACATTGGGTTTTCAAAAAGCTTTATACAACTCTGGTTGTCACACCTAATTACAGTAGACTCTAGCTTTTCACCAAACAACCTTTCTAGCAGCTTTCTCAGCCACACTGCTTCTCTACAAGTAGCACTCACAACAATGTACTTTTCCTCCACACTACTTCTCTACAAGTAACACTCACAACAATGTACTCTGCCTCTGTATTAATTTGGGAAACTAAGCCTTGTTTCTTGTTGGCCGAGGAAATCATAGCATAACTCAAGTTAAAAAAGTATCTTGAAGTGCCCTTTCAATCTACAATGTTGCCACCCCAACAAGAGTTAGTATAACCAAGTAATAACAACCCTCCACTGGAGGCATACCTAAGTCCAAAAGAAAATGTACCACAGAGGTACCTCAAAACACGCTTTGTTGCAGCTCAGTTTTTATGTCTAAGATTAGACATAAACTGACTCAAAATATTGACTTCATAACAAATATTTGACCTCGAGTGTATCGAGGTACATCAACAAGCCAATCAGATGTCTATATAAAGTGGGTTCCCCTCTGGTTTGGGAACAACATCCAAAACATCATTATTCAATATTGATTGATATTCTCCAGTCATTGCAGCTTTACAAACTTGCTACTCTACAGCCTCTTCATAGGATGAAGGATCTAAGTCACTAATCTAACTCATCAATGCAACATATCCAACATACATGTCAGGTTGATTTCACTCTATGGAAGATCCCACTGGTGCTCCATGTTTCCCAACATTTCTTAGTACATCTCGACACCATGTTGACCTCCTCTTGGAAGGAGGCTCATCAACCAGTTCAATCGGTTCATCAATAACAGGTAACTTTGTTGAATTCTCCCTATGAACATTTGGATGGGTAGAATCGATCTCTATGACATATGATATAGGAGTATCATGCTCCTCTGTATCGGTATCATATGGCAGTTCTTTTGATCTTTTGAAATAAACTTCCTCATGGAAGGTCACATCTCATATAACCTCAATATGTCTCTCACTAGCTATATATATATGGAAATCCTTGGATGTCTCACTATATCCCACAAAAGTTTCCTTCTTTACAAAAGGTTCCATCTTAGTCCTCTTCTCTATTTTTATATGAATATACAACGAAATCCCAAAGATCCACATATGTGATATGTATGGATTCTCACCGGTGAACACCTCTTCAGGTGTTTTCTCATCCAAAATGGCATGCGTACTTCTGTTCTAAATGTACACAACTGTGCTAATAGCTTCTTCCCATAAGAAAGCAGATAAGTCTTGATCATGTAACATGGCTTTTGCAGTCTCACACACAATTCTATTCTTTCTCTCAACAACCCTATTTACCATGATTTGTATGGAACATTCAACTATTTACAAATACCTGCATCACTACAAAGCTCATTAAAAGCATATGAATCAAATTCAGCTCCATTATTATACCTTCGGACACGGATCTGCCTTCCTAACTGATTTTCTACCAAGGCTTTAAATTGTTGAAACTTTCCAAAGGTTTCTCTCTTATCCTTAAGGAAGTAAATCCATGAATTCCTAGAGAAGTAATCAACTTTACAATACATAATAAATATGCCCACTAAGGGACAAATATGACATGCGACCACATACATCTAAGTGTATCAAATCTAAATTCCCTTTAGGTTTATTATGGCTAATATAATAACTCTTTTTCACATTATTTCCTAGTGCAAAACCCAACATACACTATCATGCTCAAAATCAAAGATAGTCATACCTTTAACCATTCATTATAATCCTAGTATTGCTTTGTAGTGGAAGTGACCAAGCCTATGGTACCACAACTTTCAAGGACTGATAATCTGATGTACTATAACATGAAGGTACTTTCTAGGTATCTTGTAGAGTCCTCCATTACAAACTCCAATCACAAAATCATCGTCAATACTTTTGTTCTTCGACGACATCTATACTTGATTATCCATGAAGATAACACGGAAGCCCTTACCTTCAAGAACCAAAACTGAAAGCAGGTTCTTCTTCAATCTTGATACATAAATAATGTTCTCTACATGCAACACATCTACCGAACTCAACTAGAAGGATGTAGATTCAAATCCTTGGATTGAATATGTTGAGTTCTCCCCCAACTCAACCATGCATGATAACTTATTCTATTTTATGTTTAAAATGGAATTCTGGTACCTCGACATGTGCTTGGAAACACCATTGTCAATCAACCATGTATATCCATTCATAATGATGGATCTGTACAGTGCCAAGATAAGGTAATACTCCCTCCTTGTCTCTTTCTCTTCGGTCATACTCTTTTCTTCCTCTGTTGTCGTGGATGCATAAAATTTTTCTCAATTCTTCTTCTTTGCAAGACAATCTCTTGCATAATGGCCTCTCTTTCCACAACAAAAGCATTTAACGTTTCACTTTTCAAAGTCCTTATTGAACTCCTTCTTTGCATGGAAGTACTTCTTGGGAGCAAATGGCTTCCTCCCTTTCTTCATCCTTGCCATGAGGGAAATATTTTCCTCCTTGGTGCATGTGGACTTGCTATGAATTCGACCCTCCTCTTTGAGGAAATCATGCCATAATCTCTTGAAGTTCAGTTGAAATTATCGACCATTTACTGCTGCAAGGAAAGCCTCCAATGTGGATGTAATCCCATCAATGGTTGTCTTAAGAAGGTCATCTTCATCTATTGTAAATCCAATGCTAACAAGCTAATCTCTTACATGAGAGATATTGGTAAAGAATGATGCTAGTGATTCATCCTTCTCCATATTTAGGTTTCAGAGCTTGTTCTTCAAGGCCCTCTTTTGAGATGGAGCCTTCTACTCATACATATTCATCAGTGTATCAAAACACTCCTTAATAGTCTTCAACGGAGTGATCATGTGCATGATGTTATCCTTCACTGAGTCATATATGATTATTTTGGCCTTTGCTTAATTCTTCTTGAAATTGACTCACCATACATTCGTGGTAGGCTCCTCTATCACAGATTTCATGAAGGTATCAAGATCATGCTCCTCAAGAATGTTCAACACTCTTTCCTTCCATGTGTTTAAGTTGGAAGTACCCTCAAGGCGGTCTTTCAATCGAAAGGAGATCAATGTCATGGCTTCTTCAAACTTTTCTCAAACCCTATGTATCACGTAGGATTCTAGTTGCTTACACAAACTCATCTCCTTCACGTCCTTGGGTTTGATACCATGTTAATATTTGAGAAAAATGAAGATATTTGAACTTTAAGAATTTTATCAATCAATCATTGAACATATGAATCTCATAAACCCATCAATCATATAAGTCATTCATCCACATGACACAATATATTCCCTGGGAAAACCATCCAAATACAAAGGATGAAAAACCCAACAATATTTGAGTATAATAGATAAATTTGCAGAGAATGGTTTACAACAAATTAACAGTTTGCTCGATAAGAGAGAACAACTAAGCAATAGAGAAGAGATCCACTCAATACAATTGTAATCAACTTGCCAAGTGCCCAACACTTTTATAACAAGTCAAAACCTCAAGCATGCAAAAAGTAGTGAATGGAATTCTCATGCTCATGCTTCTAGGAGCATCATTAACTTCATATTAGCCTTGGAGAAACATTAACTAGGAGCATCAAACTATCTCCATGCAATCATTAGCTTCTTTCCAGCACTAGTGCCAAGTAGTAGCCTTGGATTCTTCTCCATGCACAATATATGTGCCATACCTTCCAAGAATAGCTTTAACTGAATGCTAACTAACTTTAAACTAAACTTGATCTTTTAACGAAATGCACGTCCACTAAGTTAGGGGGCTAACTAAGTGTCATGGTACTTCACTTTTAGTGTCGTCCATGTAAGATATTATGTTTACTATTATTAGCATTGCATGTATTACTTTATTTAGCTCATGCATGCTTTATTACAAATGAGTCTTTAACGGAAGCCTTATCAATTCAAGTTCACAGAGGTATACTTAGGCAAATCGAATTCTTTCTCTCTCTATGCTTATCTCTTTATCATTTGATATTCACTGCATGGTCCACATGTGTTTACATTTAATTATTCATCATATCATATTATACTCATAAGAATTGTCACCTATTATGATCGTATTATACTCATAAGAATAGTCACCCGTTATGATCATATTATATTACTCTCGAGCAATATAGTCATTACTAAAGTAATTCACTCCAAGGGTAGATAATCCCTAAAGGAGACTTAGTAGTAATATGTGGCCATAGTGAGTACTACATCACATAACAATACTAGACTTGATATAACTCACAATTCTACATTCTTGATATAACTCACAAGACCATCTTGATATTACACACAAGTGTTTTCGTCTTTTTATAACTCACAAGACTATCTTGATATTACTCACAATATTCTAGACTTGATATGACTCACAATTCTCCAATCCTTATAGAACTCATACGAGGATATCTATATATAGGACTTGACATGGCTCACAAGTCTTGACTTGATATGACTCACAAATACGAAGAATGACTCATAATGTTGTACATTTAGCAATAAGTGACTGATAGTAAATGAATATTAGTCACGTGACTAAATTTAATCATTTATATGCAATTTTTAGTAGTTTTTAAAGTCATTTATCTCATTTTTTCTAATAGTGATTATATATGTTTCCCTCAAACTACATGGAAGTGTACTTGATTTTTTTTCATTTTTGAAGCAAATATTATTTATTTCAAAGTATTCTTATGCTTTGTTAAATGGTGATGCATCATATTTTTCTGAACTAATGGTATACTTTGTTCGGGTACACAGGGTACTCCCAAAAGATCGAACACCTAGAGCAACCACTTCACGCAAACAGATCACAGATCAATACACCGATGTTTGTCACATGGTTAAAACCCTCGAGAGGGAAACAGTCCACAACCCCATCCAAATAGCTACTTGGAGCAATTTATTATGCAAAAGAAAGAAAGTTACATATGAGCTTCTCATAATCGATCAACTAGCCAAGGACCCTCCATGCTCTTTAAATAGATATCATGGACCAATCGGTTGTTAAGCCACGGATCAATGGTAGGTATGATCTACGAGAAGTTGAACTGTCGGATCACTTTATGTCTAGAAAATATCGTGACCGTCGGATTGGAATATTTACAAATGCATACTAATGCATACTAAAGAAACACACTTTACCTAACGGATATATTACACAAGTTGATCTTAACTAACTCCTAAGTGTCTAAATATCCTAACATCCCCCCTTAAGAACAACTTGGGATAGGATTGAAGGATTTACAAAAGTGACACTATTAGGAGAAGGAAGCAGGCATTAGAGCCTATCCCCCCTTAAGGACACATTCCTGAACTCCTAACATAGATCGAAGTTTAGAAAACTTCACTTCTGTAAGAGACTTGGTGAAGATGTCTACAACTTGATCATCTATAGGGAAATAGAGCATTTCAAGAACATGATCATGAACAAGATTTCTGATGAAGTGCATGTGTAGCTCAATGTGTTTGTTGCGTTGATGTAGAACTGAATATTTGGTAAGCTTGATGGCACTTTGATTGTCGCACCAAAGTGGAGTAGGATGCTGCTACTTGAATCCAAACTCTGAAAGGATATGTCGAAGCCATAGAGCTTCCTGATTGGCATTAACTGCGGCTCGATATTCTGCTTCTGCTGAAGAAAGAGAAAGAGCTTGTTGTTTCTTACAATCCCAAGTGACAGGTCCAGATCCCAGACTGAAAACATAACCTACAGTAGACTTTCGATCATCAGGATCACCGACCCAATCTGAATCAGTGAAACCAACCAAAAAAGGCGTCCCCCCTATATTGTAATGAATCCCAAACTGAATTGTACCTTGAATATATCAAAGTATTCTTTTTGTTGCTTTCCAGTGACTTTCATGAGGAGTTTGCATATAACGGGCAACATGACCAATGGAAAAAGAAATTTTAGGACATGAATGAGTCAAGTATAAAAGACTACCAACAAGCTGACAATACAAGGTGGCATCTACTTCAGGGGAAATACAAGTGGCAGAAATTTTGACTCCAGACTGGGAGAGAGAAGGGGCTGGTTTACAATCTTCCATATGAAAGCGACGAAGAAGGTCACATGCATACTTAGACTGGGAAGGAAAGATTCATTCTTTGGTTTGCAAGACTTGGAGACCAAGAAAATAATGCAAATGTCTTAAGTCTGACATTCCAAAATTTTGCTTAAGACTGGATTTCACATGGGTTAAAAGTTTAGGGTCACTACCAATAAGGATAGTATCATCAACATAAAGAACAAGTATGATGAGATGGTTTCCTACTTTCTTGGTATAGACATTGGAGTCTAAATGGCATCTGGAAAAACCAGTGTCAAGGAGAAAGCTATCCATTTTGGCATACCAAGCTCTAGGAGCTTGCTTAAGGCCATATAAGGATTTCTTAAGGAGACAGATAAGGCTAGATTTATCCTGAACATATCTAGGAGGTTGTTCCATGTAAATTTCCTCCTATAAATCACCATGTAAAAAGGTAGACTTGACATCCATTTGATGGACATCTCATTTATGTAAGGCTGCAAGGGAAAGAACAAGGCGGATGGAGTTCATTTTTGTGACAAGAGCAAAGGTTTTATTGTAGTCAATCCCTTCAACTTGGGAAAAACCTTTGGCAAATAACCTTGTCTTAAGTCTTTCAATACTTCCATCTGATGCATACTTAGTTCTGTAGACCCATTTACATCTGACAAGTTTCCTTCCTTTTGGAAGAGGAACAAGATCCCAAGTGTCATTCGCCATTAAGGAATGATATTCTTCATCCATAGCTGCATCCAAATCTGGATTTCTTGAAGCTTCTGCAAAAGTTTATGGATCATGATTCTCGGAAAATTGAGCCAAAAGAGAAGAGGCTCATTGAAACTGAGAACGTGTTCAACGTTGATCTCTAGGATCACTGACAAGATCACCAGCTGCTTCACATGTTGAACGGACCCATCGAGGAAGAATTGGTGCTGGTGCAATTGGAGGAACGTGAGCAGGCGGAGGTGGATTTTCATCCTCACTGTCATCATCAGAAACTGGAGTTGGAAACCTGTCAAGGAAGTTGGAAGAATAAGAAGGCACAATCGTCGAATCAGGCTTGCAGGCCAAAGATGGCACACCCACCAAGTTAGGTTCACAGGCCAAGAGATTTTCATCAAATTTAACATCTCTTCTAATGATTATATCATGAGAATGTGGTTGAATAAGTCTATAACCTTTTACATCTTCTGAATATCCAACAAATATGCACTTTTCACTTTTAGGCTGCAATGCTTTCATTTTTTCATCTAGAATGTGAGCCCATGCTTCACAACCAAACACACAGAAGTGACTTAAATCTGGTTTAATTTTACTCCATGCTTCTTCCAGTGTTATACCTTGTAAAACTTTAGTTGGTGTGCGATTAACTATGTAATTTGCATAATTTATGGCCTCAGCCCAATATTGTGTTGAAATATTGTAACTTCGAAGAATATTCTATATGTATCTTTTGTGGTCCCCGATGGTCCAATCGGGAGAACCACTTGTATTATCTTGTACCCTGATGCTTCTAATCGGAAGAACTAATAAGAGTCATGAGGTTGTCCCCTCTAATTGTAAAGGTGGGTCATTAGCACCCTAGTGTGGTTACTTGAGCCTACATATGTAACTCGAGCCTACGTGTCGAATGAGTTAGTTAAAGTGAATAGGATGAATATAAATAGAGGTGTGGTGTTTCTCATTTGAGACACGCACTCTCACTTGTGTAGCGCATTAGTGGACAAGAGAAGTAGTTGGAGAAGGAGGAGGATCAGGCTTTGATCTCCTTGCTGGCTTTATCTTTTATCTTTTATCTTTTTGGGGCATATATATTGAGGAAGCTTTTGTTGGGTTTTTCCCTTTAGGGTTTTCCCAGGATAAATCTTTGTGTTCCTTTTGTATGGTTGTGCTTGTCTATCTTTCAGTGATCTTGTTTATATGCTTTTGTTATGAAAATGAAATGAAGTATTGATGTCTTAGCTAAGCATATGAAAATTTAACATGGTATCAAAGCCACCCTGAAAGAAGACATTGTGCAGCTAAAGAATCTATGGCTTCTTATTTTTTTGGGGTCTCTATCCATGATCGATCAACAAAAGAAGGCTATACTGACTCTCCATTGAAGGGCGCATCTTTCTGTCGAAGCGAAATTCGACTCCGAGCATTTTCAGTTTTGGTGCGGAAAATTAGGGCTTTCTACAGAAGAATAATTTTTTAGTGAACCAGCATAGGATTTTTCTCCTCGTAAAAATAGAATTTTAGAGACCTGGATCAAGAAATTTGGTTGGGTGAAACTCTGGGAAAGTCAAACCCTAGTTTGACCCCGATCTGGAAAAACCCTAAATACTAAAAGTGATAAGTTTTGGTACATTCGCTATATCCCAATATTGGTGAAGGATAAGGAGTTGAAAATTTCACATCCCAAATATAAAATCATGATTTACAATGTGTCCAAAATTCAGCCTCGGATTCGCTATATTCTGGGAGATATGATCCCTCCAATTTAGGGTTCCAGCCTCTTCCAGAATTCATCCGTAAACAGGACACCTGGGGAGAATTGCTGTAGCATGGGATACAAATGTCCAAATGGAATTCCTGAAGATGTTCCAAAAAGAGCATGGACTGTAATTGTTTTGATCCAAATTTCAGAACCTGAAGATGAACCAGTGACACGTGGCATGTCGTACAACTGCACTGTTTTGAACAGTCCTGTAATAGGTCACCTTGGGAAAATAATCATAAATTCAAATTGGTGAAACCAATTCTGATTAAGCTTGTGCTTTTGGATCAAGGACATGTGAGGTTACCTTAGTGCGAAATTTCAAACACAGAGGAGCAGTAATTTCAGAGATATCACAGAAATAGTAACAGGAATTTCTGCAGAATAAATTGGAAAACTAGGGCTTCCTGTTCCGGGAGCTTCCCTCCACTGTTTTTAGAAAATGAGTACATTGGACAGCTCCATTTGAAGAGATATATATTTCTATACAATCATATCTAAAAGATTCCAATTTTTGAAAATTAGTATTTCTCTGACAAACCCTAGATCAGCCAGCTCCAGAAACAGGACGAACACCTCAAATCGGTAAGATCTAATCTTTTGCTATTTGCATTTGAGGTTCTCATTTCAAAATGATCTATCACATAAGCTTGATGATAAGCTTGGTGAAGTTGAAAAATTCCAAGCATGGAAGTATTTGATCTCTCTAAAGAAAATGAATTGGACACCTACATGAGTAGAGAGGTTCCAGTTCTAGAGGGAGATGAGCCTCAAAGACTTACACAAGAAGAACTTGATCAAGGCCAAGAAGATCATTGTTGATTCAATAACGGATCAACTTATACCACAAGTGTCTTCCCTAAAGACACCGAAGATGTTTGATTCCTTGATCAAGCTATTTGAAGATAAGAACTTAAATCAGAAGCTGGATTTGAGAAAACAGTTGAAGAAAGTGAAGATCTAGAATGCAGAACAACTTGAAGCGGTAGAAGAAGAAGTATGCAGAAATTGTGATAGCCACCTTGAATGGCCTCCTAGGATCATGGGATTCATTCATGTGAAGAATGTATGCCAAAAGTAAGTGATTACTTTTAGCTCAAC
>LPNX010309072.1:388088-511178 GCA_001517045.1 Pseudotsuga menziesii | reverse complement strand
ACCTCCTACAAGAAAAGAAGGACGAGACTTGTTCCAAAGAACAAGTGATGACAATTCAATAAACATGAATATGAAGCTCCCAGGGTCAGAGACACCATGACGAAAGAAAGAGCTTCAGAGAGCGGTAGATTCACCTCAAAGGATGAAGACCACCATGGGTATGAGAGATAACTCAAGATGAAGAAAAGAATGCTATAAAAGAAACTATGATCAAAGAATAACAGTTGATCATGGGGAATGATGTATACGATATGATTTCGAGACATAAAGGGAAGTACATAGTATCCTCCATATGGATCTACAAGAACAAGTGTACAAAGAAAGGTTCGTGATTTTCCTTAGAAAGAATAGACTATGACATGACATACTCTATTGACCAGTATATATCAAGCATAGAACCACTTGTACAGAATGAAGAAGGAAGATAATACTCCACTTCAGGGGGAGTGACTACAGAAGATATCTGAGTTCAACACGGTACGACATGATGGACAGCTTCTTGATGGATCGAGACTTTACCAAGAGTAAAGTGGGTTCCAACCTTCAAAGTTGAATGCAGAAGACTAGGATATGTTGATGATCTAACAAGACGAACTCATGGAAGATTTTATGATGAAAGAATACTAGAATGATGTAGGGGATATAGTTTCCAAACCAGAAGAAAAGAGTATTGTATCATCCAAATGGATATACAAAATAGAGCATGCAGCTGACGGAAGTATCGAGAAGTATAAAGAAAGATTTGTGGCCAAAGGTTTCTTTCAAAAAGAGGGAATTAATTCTGAAGAGACACTTACTCCAGGAAGTAAGGTACACTTCCTTCAGAACTATCATGGTAGTTTCTTCCATGGTGAAGTAAAGACAAGCCTCCCTTAATGGTATGATTGAGAAAGAGTTTTACATCGAATAGTCATGAGGATTTGAAGTTGAAGCCAGATGAAATCACGTATGCAAGTTAAAGAAGGCCCTCTATGGCATGAAGCAAGCTCCCAGAGCTTGGTATGGAAGAATAGATAGTTTCTTATCGAGCATGGGATTTACCAAGAATAAAGCTAATCCTAACCCTTATCTCAAGGTTGTAGAAGATGAACTTTTCATCCTGTTATTATATGTGGATGACTTATCCTTGACAGGAAATGAGAAACAGATCATGGAAAGCAAGAAGAAACTAGCAGAAGAATTTGAGATGAAAGACCTTGGGTTAATGCATTATTTCCTAGGTCTGGAAGTATGGTAAAGTTTAGAAGAAATCTTTCTCAACCAGGGAAATTATGCGGTAGAGATATTGAAGAGATTCAATATGTTGGAATGCAAATTCATGGCCACACCCATGGACTCCAACCTGAAGCTGTTAGATGATGACTCATCAGAGTTAGTGGATATGACTCATTACAGACAGATCATTGGGTCATTGATGTACTTAACAAATACCAGACTAGAAATTTGTTTTGCTGTGAACACCTTAAGTCAATATATTGTTCAACCAAGACGGGTTCACCTAGTAACTGCAAAGCATGTGATGAGATATCTGAAAGGGACTATAGACTTTGGTTTATATTATGATGGTAGCCATGAGTATAGATTGTATGGCTACACAGATGCAAATTGGGCCGGAAGTATCTTAGATAGGAAAAGCACATTAGGTAGATGCTTTTGTTTGGGGTCTGCTATGAGTTCATGGTTTAGCAGGAAATAGTCCAGTGTTTCTCGTAGCATGGCTGAAGCAGAATACATAGCAGATTGCTCTACTAAGTTGTGAAGCCATATGGCTTCAGAAGCTGATATTAAGTCTCTTTGAACTGAAGATGGATACTACATTGATTCTATGTGATAACGAGAGTTGTGATAACAGAGAACCCTGTGTTCCGTCGTAACACATAGAAATCCGGTATTTCTACATTCAAGATAAAGATGCAGATGATGATGTTTCAGTATTGACATACTGTAGATACAGATGATGGTGATTCAATATTTCTATACTGAATATAGAGATGATGATGATTTCAGTATTCCCATACTGAAGATGTAGATGATGTTTCAGTATTTACATACTGTAGATGCAGATGATGGTGACCTAATGATGCTTTCAGTACTCACATACTGGAGATACAGATGGTGATAGTTCAGTATTCACATACTGAAGATGTAGATGAAGATGGTTTAGATGATGATGCGCTGACAAAGCCTCTGTCTCGGGTAAAGTTCGAACACTTTCGAGACAAGCTTGGTGTGGTTCAGAAAGACCTTCCTCGAAAGGGGGAGTAGTGATGTTGCAGTGGGATTGTATCATCCCTGGACACTTGCCCTAAAGTGACCCAGAGACCTCGGTCTTCGAGAATGAAGAGGGATTGTATCATCCTGGGACATATGTCTAGAAGTGATCCGGTGACTTCGGTCATCGAGAATGTGGTGGGATTGTATCATCCCTGAACACTTGCCCAAAAGTGACCCAGAGACCTCAATCTTCGAGAAAAAAGAGGGATTGTATCATCCCGGGACATCTATCCAAAAGTGATCCGGTGACCTCGGTCCCCGTGAATGTGGTGGGATTGCATCATCCTTGAACTTCAGTTCAAAATGTATCCGGAGGTCTCGGCCCCCATGAATGTGGTAGGATTGCATCATCCCTGAACTTCGGTTCAAAATGTATCCGAAGGTCTCAGCCCCTGTGAAAGTGGTGGATTGCATCATCCCTGAACCTCGGTTCAAAATGTATCTAGAGGTCTTGGCACCTGTGAAAGTGGTAGGATTGCATCATCCCTGAACTTCGATTCAAAATGTATCCAGAGGTCTCGGCCCCCGTGAAACTGGTGGATTGCATCATCCCTGAACCTTGGTTCAAAATGTATCCGGAGGTCTCAGCCCCCATGAAAGTGGTGGATTGCATCATCCCTGCACCTTGGTTCAAAATGTATCCGGAGATCTCGGTCCCCGTGAATGTGGTAGGATTGTATCATCCTTGAACTTCGGTTTAGAACGGATTCGGTGACTTCTGTACTCGAGAACGTGTGTTGATCCCGTAATTCCTAGAGGAAGGATTGTCTGAGTTCCACATCTGTGTTGATCCTGTAATTCCAAAAGGAAGGATCGTTAGTAACTCCGTAAAGACCTAAATCCCGTAATTCCGAAAAGAAGGATCATTGAATTGATCCCGTAATTCCAATAGGAAGGATTGTCTGAGTTCCACAGATGTGTTGATCCCGTAATTCCAATAGGAAGTATTGTTTAAGTTCCACATCTGTGTTGATCCCATAATTCCGAAAGGAAGGATCGTTAGTAACTCCGTAAAGACCTAAATCCCGTAATTCTGAAAGGAAGGATCATTGAATTGATCCCGTAATTCCAATAGGAAGGATTGTATGAGTTCCACAGATGTGTTGATCCTGTAATTCCAATAGGAAGGATTGTCTGAGTTCCACAAATGTGTTGATCCCGTAATTCCGAAAGGAAGGATCGTTAGTAACTCTGTAAAGACCTAAATCCCGTAATTCCAAAAGGAAGGATCGTTAGTAACTCCGTAAAAACCTAAATCATGTAATTCCGAAAGGAAGGATCATTGGTAACTCTGTAAAGACCTAAATCCTGTAATTTCGAAAGGAAGGATCATGATGTTGTTGCTGACGATGATGATGTTCTCTGATCGAAAGATCAGAATATGATGATGATGATGTTTCTCTGATCGAAAGATCAGAATATGATGATGATGATGTTTCTCTGATCGAAAGATCAGAAGTTGCTGATGATGATGTTCTCTGATCGAAAGATCAGAATATGATGATGATGATGTTTTCTGATTAGAAGATCAGAAGTTGCTTATGATTATGATGTTGCTGCTGATGATGATGTTTTCTGATCGAAAGATCAGAATGCGATGATGATGATGATGTTTCTTATTGAAAGATCAGAATGTGATGATGATGATACCATATTATCAAAGTATGATGATGATGACATACTGATCGAAAGATCAGAATATGATGATGAGTTGATGTTAGAGTATGATGATGTTCGGTTGATGATGGTTTTGATTGAAAGATCAGAGGCTAACGATAATGATGAGTCTGATTGAAAGATCAGAGTATGATGATGATGTTGTTGCTGATCGAAAGGTCAAAGTGCTAAAGATGTTGCTGATCGAAAGGTCAAAGTGCTGAAGATGTTGTTGTTGATTGAAGAGTCAAGATGTTGCTGATCTAAAGGTCAAAGTGTTGAAGATGGTGTTGCTAATAGAAAGGTCAAAGTGTTGAAGATGATGTTGTTGATCGAAAGGTCAAAGTGCTGAAGATGTCACTGCTGATTGAAGAGTCAAGATGCTACTAATCGAAGTGGTCAAAGTATTGATGATGCTGAAGACTAAAGATTGAAGATTAAGGCTACACGATGTTGAAAAGATTCCAATGATTTATAGATGTATCACCCTGATGATGTTGATGATGTCCTCTATCTCTCTCCTATTATTGTTGTTGATGATGTTGTTGTAGAATACCCTTCTCATTAAGGGGGAGTGTTGAAATATTGTAACTTCGAAGAATATTCTATATGTATATTTTGTGGTCCCCGATGGTCCTATCAGGAGAACCACTTGTATTATCTTGTACCCCGATGCTTCTAATCGGAAGAACTAATAAGAGTCATGAGGTTGTCCCCTCTAATTGTAAAGGTGGGTCATTAGCACCACAGTGTGGTTACTTGAGCCTACGTGTCGAATGAGTTAGCTAAAGTGAACGGATGAATATAAATAGAGGTGTGGTGCTTCTCATTTGAGACACACACTCTCACTTGCGTAGCGCATTAGTGGAGAAGAGAAGTAGCTGGAGAAGGAGGAGGATCAGGCTTTGATCTCCTTGCTGGTTTTATCTTTTATCTTTTATCTTTTGGGGGCATCTATATTGAGGAAGCTTTTGCTGGGTTTTTCCCTTTAGGGTTTTCCCAGGATAAATCTATGTGTTCCTTTTGTATGGTTGTGCTTGTCTATCTTTCAGTGATCCTGTTTATATGCTTTTGTTATGAAAATGAAATGAAGTACTGATGTCTTAGCTAAGCATATGAAAATTTAACATATTGAAGACTTAATCCCTTATATTGGATCATACAATTAGCCATTTCTTTTAAAGTGCAGTTCTTCTATTCAGCTACACCATTTTGTTGTGGTGTATATGGAACAGTGTGTTGTTGTTGGGTTCATTGTTCAGTGCAGAAAGTAGTGAACTTTTTGTTAACATATTCTCCTCCATTGTCAGATCTTAACTTAATAATTTGATGACCAGATTGTTTTTCAACAAGGGCCTTGTAGGCCAAGAACATGCTAAATACTTTGCTCTTAAGTTTTAGGAAGTAAACCCAAGTGTGTCTGGAGTAGTCATCAATGAAAGTTAAGAAATATTTGAAACCAGAAAAGGAAGAAAATGGAAGAGGACCACACCAGTCACTATGCACAAGCTCCAAGGGAACCGAGGCATGCCAAGAGGTACATTTGTCAAAACCATCCCGATGATGTTTTTCGAGTACACAACCAGAACAAACACCATCCTTGCAAGATACCATCGAAAGACTAGTCACCATATTGTCTTTACATAGTTGTCGCAATGAGCCATAATTTAATTGACCAAATCACTCATGCCAAAGTTTGCTCAAGTTATCACTATGAGCAACAAAAACTGAAGGAAAAGGTGATGACCCAAAGTTGTTAAATTTGTAAAACCTGGTAATATCATCAACATTTCCAGTAGCAAGGAAATTTTGAGGATTTTTAAAATCCTTGATTACAACTTAGTGAGGTGTAAACGTCACAGTTTTACCTTCACTCGAATGAGTAATTTGATAGACTGATAACAAGTTACAAGAAATTTTTGGAACACATAGTACATCACTGAAATGACCATTTTCTACTGGAACTGTTCTAGATCCTACAACACTTAAAGATCTATCATCACCAACAAATATTTGTTTGGTGTTACATTCATGCATAGTAGAGAAGATGGCTTGATCCTTAGCCATATGATAAGGTGCTCCAGAATCAATGAGCCATTCATTTGAAGTAGAAGAAGAATATGCAGTATAAGAGTAACCAGAAGCACAAAGTACATGTCCATGAGAGGTAGATTCTGAAGACGAATCTAGACTGATGTGGTGCTTCTTCATTGCTGCTTCCAAGGCTGCCATCTTCTTGAAACACTTAGATTCATCATGATTATCTTTCCCACAAAAATTGCAATGATGCTCAGTCTTCTTTCCTTTTGGCTGGGATCCTTTGTCATGTTTTCAAGAATGAGCTAACTGAGAGGGTTTGGGACCCTTGTTGTTGCTTATTATTGTGAAAATTTTGTTTCTTGGGAGGCTTAGACTTTTCTTTCTGTTGGGACAATAAGGCTTTCCCAGATGTATCTGTATTGTTAATTATTTCAAGATGAATGAGCTTATCTTGCTCTCTAATTAAGGAATCACAAAAGGATTAAAGACTAGGCTCTTGATAGCTAGCTGCAGTCAAGGATTCTTTCATGGAGTAGAATGTAGATACAAAAACAGAATATGCAGGTCCAAGATTGGAAAGAATATGATAAATACATTGTTTGTCTTCTTTCTTAATCTTGCATTCTTCACACAAGAGTCTAAGAGTTTTATACTTAGATAAATAGTCTTGAATGCATGAAAAATCACTTGGATTCAAATAAATCAACTCATTCTCAAGTTGATGACCTCGAATTTCATTGTGTTTACCAAACACAGATTCCAACTTTTTTCAAGCTTTATCAAGTTCATCAATTCCAGATATGTGGAATCGCAAATCAGTAGAGATTGACATCCTAATCAATCCTCGAACTTCATCACATCTATTTGCCCATTTTATTTTATTATCATCATCAGTGGATTCTGCTTCTTTCCCTGAGGTAATTCTGAAAAGTCCCCTACTTCATAGAACATCCTCTATACAAGATTTCCATGAGAAATAGTTAGAACTGGTAAGTATAATATCACAAGGGGTGGCCATACTTGAAAATAATGGCTGAAAGAACAGAAACTAACTGCCTAGATGCAAAGAGCTCAAAAAATTTGGCTATTTAAAAAAACCCGCACTAAAAACTGATTCTGAATGATGAAGTTATGCTTAATCAAAGAAAATGTTGAAGGTGTCCTCAATAGTGACGTGGCAGATATTAACTTGACCAACTAAAAAAAGAACCGCCCGCTTCCCAAGATCAACCTTTGACAATCACTTTACAATAAAATTGTTTTTAAGTGAATCACTTTTGTAGAATAAGTGATGTTCACTTTTACAATAATGTTACTTTAAATAGTGCGACAATTAAAAAACACTTAAGTGACTCAGTTTTTATTTTAAACAACTTTGGACCAAGTGAGCTAAGTTTAAAAGGTACGTAAAAGAATGGAAAGAGAAAGGGGTTTTTTTTTTTTTACTATTCTCTCTCGTTCTCCATGCTTATCTTTTTTTCCTGCAAATCACAAAAAAAACTTTTCCACACAATAGGGTTAGATCTTGGTTAGCTTAACTGGAAAGTCTACGTTTTAAAGTTTTCTCGTTGTTTCTGATTTGCTATGATCACACAAGGTGCACAACAAATAACATATGTAGCCGAGAAGACAAGAAAAAAAAACGTTCCCTTTCTGTTTCTGAATCGCCGCCATTGTGCAAGGTGCACGGCAAAGAGCATACGCAGCCAGGGAAGGCAACAGTTCGAGACTAAAACAATAAAGATCTAATAATAAAAATGATAAAATATGAGAGATTTAAAAAAAAATTAAACAAATCCGTCACTGTAACATTATACCTTCAGATTTTTCGAAATGGGTGTTTCTGGAACAAACATAAATGTTTTTCGATGAAATGAAATCTATTTCCCAATGGAAATGGTGCTCCGGATGCAATGGAACAACTCCCACAGCCCACAAATGCATAGAAATTCCAGAACCAGAAACCTTTCAAATTTTCGGCAACGCCAATTCCATATCTTGATCAAAACCAAAATCGACTCGCTCTTCATAAACACTTTGATACCATGTTCGGGTACACAGGGTACTGCCAAAAGACCGAACACCTAGAGAAACCACTTCACACAAACAGATCACATATCAATACACCGATATTCGTCACGTGGTTAAAACCCTAGAGAGGGAAACAATCCACGGCCCCAGCCAAATAGATACTTGGAGCAATTTATTATGCAAAAGAAAGACAGTTACATATGAGCTTCTCATAATCGATCAACTAGCCAAGGACCCTCCATGCTCTTTAAATAGAGATCATGGACCAATCAGATGTTAAGCCACGGATCAATGGTAGGTATGATCTAAGAGGAGTTGAACCGTTGAATCACTTTATGTCTAGAACATACAAATGCATACTAAAGAAACACACTTTACCTAACGGATATATTACACAAGTTGATCTTAACTAACTCCTAAGTGTCTAAATATCCTAACATACTTTGGTGATGAAACAAAATAATTTGATAAACAAATAATTGGTCTTTTAAAAAAGAAAAAAAGTAAAGATAATGATAATAAAAAACAACAATAATAATAAATTAAAAGTAAGTATTAAAAAAAAGGAAAATCTAAATAAAGAATGGGTAACTAAAAGTAAGAGTTAGTTAGATTAAGTAAATATAAGAGTTAGTTACTTGGAGTTGGATTTTTGCATCAATAGATGTTGATAATAACTTTTTAATGCAGGTGGAGAAGGTTTTAAAGAATCTTGTACTTGAAATATTTTCTTGAAAATTGGGATTCATAAGAAAGAAAAATAGAAAATGGCACAAGTTATTCATTTAGGTCTATGAGGGATCTTATTTGCATTGATTAAGGATTTTATTAGGAAGAGTGAGTAGATTCCCCTTACACTTTGTTGCACTTAGTGGGAGGGAATGGCTAGAGCTCAAGAGTTCAGTTCCATCTTCACATTAATTGTAAGTTGGTTCTTTGCAAATATCTCATATATGTGTCATAAACTTGATCCATAAATGGAATTATATATTGAATTTAGTTATTATCATTAAATGCTATATATAATCTTAAATTGTGATGAGATGGCTATATCATATCTTTATTCATGTAAGTTTTGGCTTTTTGGGATTTACACATAATTTTAAAATCCAAGCTCTCATGCCTTTACTCTTAAAAGTCTATGGCCCATTTTAAGTGTTTAATAAACTCATATCTAAACTGAATTAATATTGAAAAATTAAGAGAGTGGTTGCTAGGGTTTAACTCAAATCTTTTGACAAATATTAAGAACCATAGTAGTATAATTTGGTTGTATTGGACTTTAGTGCAAGAAAATTTGAAAGAATTCAGAATTCTTCCAATATTTAGTGAGGTATAATATAAATTCTTACTTGTGAACAATTAAATTTTAAAAATCAAATTTTAATTATTTAATGTAAATAGCATTCAATTTCAGATTTTTTAATCATTAATCTTTCTCTAATAAATAAGCTTTTACATTCTTATTAAAATAATTATTAATTACTATTCGTATTAGATTTTTCCATTACCTTTTTTCAATATGAAACCGACACCCATGAAAACAAAAAAGTAGAAACAAAAATCAAAGTAAAAAAATTCAGTATTCCATACATCATCATTAGTACTTAAAACGTTTATACAACTCCGAAAATCTGTGACTTTCTATTGCCTTTTCCTTCAACTAAGCTCTTCTACATCAATTTTACAGTTGTCACCACTGTAATGACTTTGGCCCACAACTTCCCCATTTTTCTCTAAATGGGATCATAAAGGATTTTTGTGATTAATAGTTAGTGTCAGTCACCATTAAAAGGCCATGCTCTTTCCTCGTTTCTTGTGAATTTTACACCAACTTTTTTCGTCCATCTATCATTTTACACCCGAAAGGAAAAGTAGATAGGCTTGGAATCAAACTCGTGAGTCGTGACCAACCCTTGCAAATGAGCCCTGCATCACTATGTGTCCCTTATTATTATTATTTTTATTATAATGAATAGTTTGTCCCTTATTATTATTATTTTTATTTTGGGAAGCCTCCGCTTTCCAAACATGAAACCTTTGACAAAGCCAGCCATGGATTAGTCGCTGTGTGTTGCAAATTTTGTATGTTTTGGTGTTTTTTTAATTTGCATCACTATCTCTCCCTTTTTATTATTATTTTTATTATAATGAATAGTTAGTCCCTTTTTATCATTATTTTTATTTTGGGAAGCCTCAGCTTTTCAAACATGAAACCTTTAAAAATATCTCCTTCGACATTCTCTTCTGACAAAGCCAGCCATGGATGAGTTGGGAAGTGTTGCAAATTTTGTAGGTTTTAGTATTTTTTTTAATTTTTAATTTTAAATGTGATTGCTAGGTTTGGAATCAAACTCGTGACCTGCCCCTTGCAAATGAGCCATGCATCACTATCTCTCCCTTATTATTATTATTTTTATTATAATGAATAGTTAGTCCCTTTTTATTAATATTTTTATTTTGGAAAGCCTCAACTTTCCAAACATGAAACCTTTAAAAAAATCTCCTTCGATATTCTCTCTGACAAAGCCAGCCATGGATTAGTTGGGGTGTGTGTTGCAAATTTTGTATGTTTTGGTATTTTTTTTTAATTTTTAATGTTATATGTGATTGCTATTTTTATATGCGAGCTGACATAGGTATTGGTATTGTGTTGAGCCGTTGGGTTGTAGGTATGATCTGTCATAATTTCGGGTATTATGTTGAACTTGCAAAAGGTTTTATGCAGATTTGTTTGGGTTTTGAAATCCACATCTTTTTTTCTGATGGAATGTGTTGGGCCCAGGATAGAAGGGCAGAATTTACAGAGAATTCTACCTAAGTAAGGAAAGAGGAGTACAAGGAAGAAGAGAAAGGACCTGCAACATGATAGACAACACCGAAGAGGAAGATTAGGATGTTGTGACGGAAGAAGGAAGATGCGGAGAAAGGTAAAGAGAAGGTGTGGGATAAATAATTTGCGCCAGTTTTGTAAGCGATGACGGAAGTATAGAGCTCGAGATGTGATGACATGGCAGAATATTTGCGGAAGTAGGTGTGCAGATAAGGTAACGACTAGAAAGTGACAGCAAGGTGTGATGCCGAGGAAGTAGCAGTCCTCAGCGATCATGGGTACGAGCTTGGCTGGAGCTGGCGAAAACCACATGCGTAAAGGCATTTTAGCGCCTCTATGGTCATATTTTGCTAGAATAGGAAAGACATCCTACGGGTTGAAGTTAGTAAGTCGACAGGGATAACGACTGAAGCTGAGTCTGTTAGAGTCTGTGTCGAGTCATTATTGAGTCTGTAACAAGCATGTATGGGAATATATCAAGTCTGTAATAAGGCTATAAAAGGAGAAACCCAAGCTGTAAATGGGCTAGACGGTCAATCAATTAGCCTATTATCTAGTTCTTGTTTAGACCCTTTTTGAGCTGAGTAGAGGATACATCAATTTTGAGTAGGTGACTCTAGATCGTTGAGTGCATCAAAGTAGTGGGTTTGCAGCTGAGTGCGCAGACAGATAGAGAAGGTCGAGTCGATCCAGTTTGTGTGCGGATTGCTGAGTAGGAATAGAGTAGAGCGATAAAGATAGGGAAGAAAAGAGCATGAGAGGGAGATGGAGTCTATAGAGTTAGAAAAGAAGATCTTGAACAAAGTCTGTAGCTTTATGTACAAACAAAAGTTGCATCTATTTCCTCATTCCAATGCCAGATGAAGAGCACCTTGTGGTTTTTTCTCGGATGGGTTTCCACGTTATCTGCTATGTATATATGTGATTGTTGAGTAGTTTAGATGAGAGCATATTTACTATATTTGATGATTGATTGGTTATTGTGCTTTATGGAAATAATTGTATGAAAGTTGTATGTTGAGTAATGAATATGTCCTCAATGTCTATTCACTACACATTTGTGTAAGGTTGCATAAGAAGGGCACATCAATATCCTGGGTTAATAAAGGACGTACAAACCACCAACTCACTTCCCAGTCTTCATTAGAAAAAACTTGGCGTGGAGCCAAGGACATAAAACACCCTCTCACACAAACTGCGGAAACATGGTTCTGACAGTTACCCATAAGAACTGAGATATCTCGGGTGAGATAGCATCTATGTCACAGGTGTTGTCGGATGGGCTATGCTCCCTTGGCCCGATATCTTGGGCTTTGTTGTGCTTACCAAAGAGAGGAGGATGAATCTGGGTCATAGGGGGGAAAAGGCCAATAGAATGGGAAGATCTAGGCTATCGGCACTGCAAAACCATGTTGTGTGGTGGTGGGTCATTTATTTTTGTGCTTTGATGTTTGTAAGAGGTTTTTAATGGCGTCTGGTCGATGATTCTCGGAGGCAGGGTATAGGGTTTTTTAATTTCATTATTATCTAGTTGTTGTTGTTTTTTATTTTGTTTTGATTTGAAAACTAGGTTTTTTAATTTCGTTGTTATCTAGTTGTTGTTGTTTTTTATTTTGTTTTGATCTGGAAACTTAGGGGAGTACTTACTCACATAAATGCTTTCAATAAGGATCTTTGCTAACAATCATTTGCATATATGTATATAAAAGAACTTGAACGAATTTTATGTTTTTGAACACAACTTAATCAAAAGGAAATACAATAATACACACACACATGACAAACCATATGGTAACGAAGTTCACCAAACCCCCTGGCTATGTCTTTGGGCTCAACAAAAATTTGAGTTGCTTTATTGATTCTCCTTTAGAATAGTATGGACAAAATTCTCATTTCACGTGGAACAATCTCCATCTCTAGGCAGCCTTATCCCAAGGTTCTCATATGAAATGGAAAAAGCAAGACCCCCTTGCTCAATCTCTCCAAAACAAAGAAATTTTACACCAAACCCTAAGAAAAACTTGCCTTCACTCTCCAAATGAGAGGATTTTATAGGTTTGTCATGGATGATTACTCATCAGATCAATTAAGGAGAATATCTCTCTTTAGATTCTCTAAATTAGGACCAAGAGACACCTTAAGGATAGGTGGAAGATAAGTCTTCATGAAGATCTTAACTCTCCATGAGACTTTCCATAACACTAGGAAACTAATGGTGAGGTGGATTCTCACACCTTTTAATTTCCTTTTACAATTTAAATGAGATTTTTGTATGAGATTTTTTTTCATACATTCCCTTTTTACAAAGTTTTTGTTGCACTTTCAATTTTAAAATGAAATACACTTTGTTCAAATTTTTATGAACTCTTGTTGAAGAAAACCTCCTTTATGGTTGTAAGTTGTGTTAGAAATCCTTCCACGAGCTCTTCATGGACTGAATGTATTTGAATCTAATGGAAACCTTCTACATTCTTTAACTTGTGAATATCCTCCTGGATCAAATCTCCCCACTAAAAAACTATTTTTGAACCTCCAAAAAGTTTGTCTTTTACTCCTTTAAAGTTTTTTCCATGAATGTCTTTGGCTTCACTTGGACTTTGTAAAGTCGGTTTTAGGATGTCAGACACAACCGATCATACACCCAATTTTACAATGTATATCTAAAAACTTGATACCATTCGACCTCTTTATTCTCTGCTTGTTTTCAAGCCCCAATGGCTCAATGTCATGCCTTACTTCACATTTGAATGATATAACCAGATGGTCACTTTCAACATCTTATTATTGAAAAAGAATTCCCTCATAAACTGTCCAAAGAGACATTGAGCATAACCATATGCAAAACAAATTTCAATCTCTCCTTGCCATTTCTAACATTGAAACCATGGGTACCTTGGACAGAAAGGTCGTGAATTTTGGTAAAAAATTACTTTTCGATAGTTTTACCAACACATAAAAATAATGGCCTACCATCTATTCAACCAAAATATATGGCGCAATGCTAAGATCTCTATACCAACGGTGTAAAAATTCGACCTCTGCAAAAATCCATTTGATATTGCATTTATTACCAATAGCCATTCTTGATTTTGCATTTGGCCATTCTCAGAAGAAACCTCTGCAAACTGGATGACACCACCAAACTGGATGCGTAGGTGATTCCCCCTTCCACCTGACAGCATCAACATGGTCACTGCATCATGCTGTCACATAGCAAGAATCTTCATTTCGAATTCCTCGTAAACTGCAAAAATATTGGTGATCTTCACCCGAATTTGGTTTTCCACCACAGCACAGACAACGATCTTCTCTTTTACGTTTCTCAGCAATGTTAGGAACCAGACGGACAACAACGATTTCAATGGAATCCATACATAGGACACACAGCAATGGGCTTCTTCTGTAAGTGTATGTCTTCAACGAGCTTCCTGCCAAGCTTCACGGACTATACATCCAGAATTCAAGGATCTCTGTCAATGTTCAACGCCAATAATTGACAGTCGGCCTGTCTGCGAGATCGATCACCAAAATTTGCGTCCCCCATTAAGTGCTACAGCAAGGGCCTTTTCAGCTACCTGGTGACCGGATTTAGAACTGGGATCGCCTCCTCTACGTTGAATTTCTAGAGTCGCGTTCTATTCTATCCTGATCATTTTAAATCTTACCTCACGAATCTCTCAGATGGCTTCTCCTTCCCCCTTTACCAAATAGCCTTCCAACCCAAACTCTTCATCTAAACGGTTGGGCAGTGACCATTTCCATTTGTCGTTTCACCGGCTATTTGGCTGTGTCAATGATAGAGGATAGCACTTATGATATATTAGGACAAATATTAATCGTAACGGGATTATATTGATCTGTTACCATTTCTTAACGCCCATCCATGTGATCATAGCCATTCACAACGACTGTTTCAACCAACAGACAGGTGTGCGATCCAACAACTCTTTCGCACCGAGTCTATTGGCAACGATAAAGTCGTATCTATCGGCCAGCTCTTCCACAAATTGACGGAGGATTCTCTTTGGGCGTGAAGAATTTGCAAAATGTCTTATTCGCTTTCGCATATCAGAACATTGAGGATGTTTTCAACAATATCAATATTTGGCTTGCTTGACCAAGAGTTTCTCCTTGATTCCCATATACATAAATTGTCTTCAATCAACCAGTTCAGCTTCTCTTTCTTCTATTTGCCGTCAGTGCACAGTTAAAAAATGGTGGCAAGCAATGACAATATGGAGACATCAATACTCTTGCAACGTCTGTATGTTCTCGGCGTTTAAGCTCAGCCCTGGAAATGAACCATATCATGCAGCACAACACTGTGAATGTGGAGCACCAACGCCAGCAGCAGCTCCATTTGATTTTTCTGAAAACAACGGAAACAAAAATTTGACCTGCAGACCTATAATATGTCTTGGTTGCAGAATTTATTATTTGATGCATCGATCTCATATCTACTTTAAAATTTCTTGTGCTAACCAGATCTGTTAATAACTGTCAAAATCGTTATGCACAGTTTGTACTGAATTCCATGCTTGCCCATGCACATAGCAATATTTTTCTCTTCATGGTTTCACTAATGGAAATTACATAAAGTACAATATTTAAATTCAGTTTTGCAAAAATGCCATCCACCTCTTACCGAACCATTCTAATGTACTTTCTTTTTGAAACTGTGTTTCTTCAAGGACCTGGTCTCGAGTACTAATCGCATACTCCACCATTACGTTTGTATCCTCTTTCTTCATGGATTCGTGCCCAGACTTCTTGTCTGAACTATGACGTAACTGTGGGTGGAGTTTCCAACGTTTCTCCTCCCGATGCCCACTGAGATTACAATGGGTGCATAAATTCTCAAGTGAGGCTCCCTTTTGACATTTTCTTTCTTCAAGTGAGGCTTGCTTGAGTTTCCATGACTCTTCTGCAATAAACTTTCTGCTTCCAACAATTCAATACACAAAGGTTTTCTTTTTCGCAAAAAGTACAAGGAATTGCATTCTCTATGCGATCAAAAAAATCAAAATAGTTATTTAAATGATTTTTAAATCCATACCTTGAAAATTTCTGCCTCCTTGGAGATCCCTTAACCGGATTTCCTTTCGGTGATTCACTCTCAGACTTTGAATCACTGCTTGTATCTACTTTATGTTTGCCTTCACGAATTTGATACCATCTCGGCTTCAAATCTGGATTCAGATCCCAACAGTGTGCTTCATCATGCCCTCGTTTTTGACAATATGAGCAACTCACCCAATGACTTTCACATGATGTTTCTTCATGATAACTCAATCCTTGTTATCGAGGTCGTCCTTCAATCTTGATGGGATTTGTGTTCGCTTGACCATGTATACTCAAACCTTTTCCTTCATAACCCATTTTTAACAATAGTTTTGATCCAATCCATCGAGTATGTTTCTCGAAAGATCCTAAACCATCATTATTAAATGAAGAATTTGAACTTGAATGATTACTACTTACCTTATCTTCCTTTGACTGAGGAACAAACATGCACATATGGTCCCTTTCGATTTTTGAAGTATCATCATTCTGCTTGCTTTGACTTGTTGCAAATGAGACATCCAGAAGATCATCCTCCGTATGTGGACAGAATGAGCAAATTTCTTCATTTTCTATCTTGGGAGGACTCTTTACATAAGAGCTTTCTCAAACTTGTTTTCCTCTAAGCTCATGCAGCAATAGTTGTATCTTTTGCTTCTTGTCTTCCGAAGTTGCTAACAATCTTTTAAGCTCAACATTTTCAGCTTGGATAGACTGTTCACTCTTCCCATTATACTCACAATATGCAAAAATAGTTAGATATGCTTTGATACCACTTGGTCCGAAAACTTAGGGGAGTACTTACTCACATAAAAGCTTTCAATAAAGATCTCTGCTAACAATCATTTGCATATATGTATATAAAAGAACTTCAACAAATTTTATGTTTTTTAACATAGGTTAATAAAAAAGAAATACAATAATACACACACGACAAACGATATGGTAAGGGAGTTTGCTAGACCCTTTGGCTACATATTCGGACTCAACAAATTGAGCCGCTTTATTGACTCTCTTTAGAATAGTATGGACAAAATTCTCATTTCACGTGGAACAATCTCCCTCTTAGAGAAGCCTTATCCTAATGCTCTCATATGAAATGGTAAAATCAATACCCCCTTTCTCAATCTCTCAAAAACAAAGAAAGTTTACACTAAACTCTCTCTCAAAAAAACTTGCCTTCACTCTCCAAATGAGAGGATTTTATAGGCTTGTCATGGATGATTACTCATCACATCAATTCAGGAGAATATCTTCTTTAGATTCCCTAAATTAGTATCAAGACACACCTTAAGGATAGGTGGAAGATAAGTCTCTATGAAGATCTCAACTCTCCATGAGACTTTCCATAACACTAGGAAACTAAAGGTGAGGTGGATTCTCACACCTTCTAATTTCCTTTTACAATTTAAATGAGATTTTTGTATGAGATTTTTTTTATACATTCCATTTTTACAAAGTTTTTATTGCACTTTCAATTTAAAAATGAAATACACTTTGTTCAAATTTTTATGAACTCTTGTTGAAGAAAACCTCCTTTCTCGTCATAACTTCAACCTGTAATTTCTCTCACATACTAAGTCCATTTCACCCCGTTCAAGTTGTGTTAGAAAGCTCTTGTGAGCTCTTCATCGATTGAATGTCTTTAAATCTAATGGAGACCTTATGCATTCTTCAACTTGTGAAGATCCTCCTGGATAATGGTTATTTGGAGTATTTTGTGGGGTTGACATGGTGCTGGTGAGGCTAGAGGCAGGGTCGAGGGTTTTTTTAATTTCACTATTATCCATTGGTTGTTGTTTTTTTATTTGATTTGTTTGGAGTGTTTTGTGGGTGTTAACACGGTGTTGGTGAGGTTGTTTTGTGTTTGTTGCAACAGTGCTACTATGTGGAGGTTTTATTGATAGTTTTTGCTAGTTTTCCAGGGCAGATGTGGCTTTGTGGGTTGGTGTAGATGGCAAATTTATCATCTTATTCATTGCAGTGGTCGTCCCTATAAATGATCCATATCGATATTGTTGGCCACCCACCTATTCCACTAGCTCAAAACAATTGTCCATTGTGGCAGTTTCCTAGTTATTTTTCTGTGGTTTTTCGGGTCCCAAACTTCCGAAGCCGTTTTGAGGCCCTAAAAAACATTTTTTTGGCATCGAATGCTGAAAAAATATGAGTCCTTTCTAGACTTAATATTTGTTGTTATTAGATGTAAATCTCGGATAGATCTTTCTAATGAGCTATCGAGCGCCCAAATCGGAGATCATATGCAAAAGTTATGACCGCGGGAAGTTGTCTGTTCAACTTACCACCTTGGGGCCGCAAACTATATGACGGTTCATCTTCTAGGGTTATGTTGTTACTATAAATAGGCCCATTTTGCCTCATTTTGTATTTAGATTTGCACGGATGAGCGTAGCAGTCACATCTCTTATCAGAGATAGCCACTTCCATTCTAGCTATTGTATTACAGTCTGTTATATTTCTGCCATTTAATAGAATATGTGTTTACTGTATCTTTGTTGTCTTTGCAAAATGTCTGTGATTATGATTTTGTATATGTTCTTTCATTTCGTTCATACATAAATCTAGATCAGTAAAGGACAGTTCTTCTGGGTGAGGATGTTATTTGTGCTCTTTGTTGCAATTGGTCCCTCCTTTGCTCAAGTATGTTGAGGAATTTGTTTATTTCACAGATAAATAGTTAAATTATGTGATCGTTATTCTATAATTTTAAGTCTTTCATAGTTAGGGTTTATAGGTGTTTCTTTGCTCAGGTATGTTCTAGAATTATTTGGTTTCGAATGCAAATAGTTGAATTTTGTGTTCGTTGTTCTATATTTTGAAATATGTCATGGTTAGGGTTCATTTCTAAATCCGCTAGGTTGAATGTTTAGTGGGAAAGATGTGCCTAGTGTTGAGTGGGAAAGATGTATACTTTCCAATTATGTATCCATTGAAAATAGAGTGAGATGCGACAATGGCAAGATCATATTGCCCTCTTTGTTGCTTGCATGGGACAATTTCTCACCATTCCACAATCTATCTAGTAAAAGGAACCTGATTGGCCATGTTTTGCATTCCCTATGAGGTGATTAGGGCAGAATATGGGTGTTCACGATTGTCAAGTCCTAAATCGTCCAAAATTGATGGATTTTTATGGTTGGTTCTTAGCATTTTGGGGATTTTTCTCTCTTTTTATGTCCCAATTGCTACTCTACTTTAGGGGCTTGTTTGTCTTCAAGTTTGCTAATGCCTTTTCAATAAATATATACAGTTTGATTTCCTCCAATGTCTCGTTTCCATTAAAAACCATTGTGTTTAATTGTGAGCATGTTGGTGATTATATGGAGAGTGCATCATAGTTACTCATCAATTCCAACTCAAATTTTGAAAAGGTTGCGCCAAAACATGCATTTCCTGCTTGTAGGCTAGGTTTCCAACTTTCTGATTACAGGATTATAAATTATTGTTAATAGTGCGCGGATCTTGTGAAATGTAAGTTGGGCTAAATGTAATTTGTGGTTTTGCTTTCTTGTTTTTTCATCTGGTTTTATGGTTTCCTTGCATCATGGATGTCTTCTTTGGAAAGTATTTGCAAAATACTTTATATTGGATACATAGACTTCCGTTGTGGAAATGTTTTGCAGAGTTTTTCTTTGATTTGTTTTGTTATGTATCTCAACTTGCAAAGTTAGAAGATGATGCAATTTTAGATTGAGGGTTGGGTTTCCAAGTTCCTGGTTTCTCTTGGGAAAATATCTGCAAGCCTGTACAAAATTTCACTCTTCATGATGCTACATGATTCCATATGTGGAGAAGATTAAGGGCATTGACAATTTTTTTTGCATATGTTGTTCTTCAATTTTAGGTTTCCAGTGTCTCCCGTAAGCTTCTTATTGTATCCTGCAATTTAGCATATTGTAATTTCTTTTTGACACATGTCATTCGTGATATTCATAATGGATATTTTGTTGTCTATCCATGCCTATTCTCAGGGTTTCATATTGCATTCTAGGATCATCCTAGTGGTAGTTGCTAGTTTGCACATGATTAAATGTCTTACTATGTTTATTAGTCCTGGTCTTATATACATTATCAGAACATGTATTATTGCTTCAAAGGCATTTGACAATCATATATAGTATTTGGGGACTTGAAATTGTTGAAAACAATTGTCTTATTGTTGTAATTTTGCATTGTTTTGCACGTGTTATGCTTGGGTATGCAAAATAATCTTTATTCGGGACATAATTATCTTAACAAATGAAAAATGAAGACCAACAAAATGGCAGTGTCCTTCATTATTGAAAATTAGCAGTTTGTAGTTTTATTTTCCAATTTTTGAAGGATTTTGTTACTAATCTATATAGTTTACCATACTTGACAGGTCAACACACAAATTAAATCTATGCGAACTACCAAATGCATCTATCCATTGGTGCCATTATGAATTATGCAAGATTTGATTGGAGAAGAGCCTCGACAACCTAATTTGTAGGTGAATGAATATATATAGAAAAACTTGGATGACCATCGCTGTGAGCACCGATATCCACCAATCATGTAGATGACCGGTTAAACGATCCATGAGCAAATATTACAACCCATGGTTTTTGTTGTATTTCAAAATGTTGATATTTTATTTAAGCAGTTATGTTATTAAAAAAAATTAGACTTTAATTCAATTTATTTCATATCATAATAACTGCATGCATAATGATCACTAAAAGAAAGACATTCACAATATACACAAATATTTTCCTGGGAAACCCTCTTGGGGAAGAAAACCCAACATAAATTATTTTGTATAGATTCATCAACAAAGTACAATGACAATAAAATGAAGAGATAAATCTCTCACATAGAAAGATACCCCAAATACAAAGATAAGATAATATAAAACCCGAGATATTATTCTTCCTCTAACTACTTCTTTTCTCTCTTGCGCACATGTCTTATTAAAGCCATCTCCATCCAGGAAGCAGAAGAAGAGAAAGGATCGATCAAAGTTAAAGTGTTTACATGTCATACATTTGGACATTATGCCTTTGAATGTCCTCAAGGGAAGAGAATGGGTAAGCAACATGCATCTATCATTGATGTTTATGATGAGGATGAGCATATGCATCAAAAGTTTTATTATTCCAGCAGCCTATTGTTCAGCAGGCCCCTATAATGGATACATCTAGCTTGGCCTCAATGGAAACGTTACAAGTTGGACGGTTAAATGCACAGAATTCCAACCAATCTCTGGTTCAACCACCACAACTTTCTTTATTATTAGGGTATTTATCCTCACCCCAGTCAAACATATCTTCAACTACTACTTCTGTGGTCCATTAATATTGGCACCCATTTAAACACTTCCAAGTCAACCAGAGATGCCCATTAAATTGCAATTTGGTCTATTTCCTGGACCTTCAATTCTCCCAGCTACAGTTCCTGCAATTCAAATTGCCTCAATACAAATGCTTTTGCATCTACATCCTCAGGTTTACCCATCACTAGCACAAATCCCTCCTTCCCAACCTCCTCTATTCCATTTTGGTCAATTGAGATACCTGGCTCCCATATCTCAAGGGATTCTACCATTAAAACAACCACCCATGCCTTAACATACATCCACGGTTTGGCACATTATTCATTGGGGTAGCCTGCGGTGCAATTATCCACCCAACATATTTTATATTTTTCTTTACATAAGATATGATGTGAACTTGCTTGATGTTGCAATTGAGGTAGGCACCCTTCTTATTTATACCTTTATTTTCTATTTCCATGCTTTCTGGGGATTTTTATAACTTTATGGGGGATTTCCTTTCTCAAAATTTCTTGAGGTTCCCTTTCTACAACTTTTCAAAGGGTTCATGGTCGATATAAGAATATATTCCGGAGCTACATAAGATATCAACACTCCCTCTTAGCAAGGAAGGTATTATTTTGACGCGATATTCAATACTGATTCCACTGACCTGTACTTGACCCTTTACTTGTTGATCTTATGTGAATCTATCCATCACTAGAATTTTTGTATGAGCAAGCTATCATCCACATCATGCATCTGGAGCCTCAATATCATACATAACATCTCACTAGTGGGTAGAACATCATCATCCTTTTGGACCTTATGGGTCTCGGTATCCTTTTGGACCTTATATAATTACAGGACTTCATCTATCTCACACATAATTAGGTAACCATCCAACTCAAATAGAACTAGGTAACTAGCCTAAAATCTATATCCCTTCTGGTTGGAGCAACTAGGCATCTAGCCTAAAGTGACTAAGCATCTAACCATAAGGGTTAGGCGATCCAGTGCACACACACTAGCCATCTATCCCAAGGCTATGAATCCTCCAACCCACACAGGTTGTCCCTCCATCCTAAAATATGGGCATCCACCAGTCCACATGACCTGGTCTTCCATCCCCGGAGACTGGGTATCTTGACCCTATGCAAGGTCAAGACAACTTGTGCCTCAGTTGATAACGTGTCTGTGAATGACTACCCAATGTTACCACACTCTATATACCACTGCCCCTGGAATCACACCTATAACTTAACACTTCCTCTCATGGAGGGAAGTCATTCTACACCATGCCAAGACTGTCCCTGAAATACTCAAACTTTATCTTTGATAGAGGCTTGGTCAAAACATCATCTATCTACTCATCTCTCGCAATATACTGGAGCTTCATAGCTCCCTTCTGCACCATGTCTCAAATATAATGGTACTTGATCTCGATATGCTTGGACTTGTCATGAAACATAGGGTTCTTATACAACTTTACACAACTTTGGTTGTCCTAGAAAATACAAGTCACCTCCAACTCAAGATCAAACAATACTGCAAGAAACTTCTAGAGCTACATAGTTTTGCTACTAGCTGAACATGTTGCTATATACTTTGTCTTTGTCGTACTGAGCGCCACACTAGTCTGCTTCTTGCTGAAACACGAGATCATAGTTGATCCAAATCTGAAGCAACACCATGATGTACTATTTCGATCTATGACACTTTCAGGTACCTCATCACATACTTTACTGCAATCAAGTGAACATGTGTTGACTCGACCATATACTAACTCAATGTGTTCACCGCAAGGCATATATATGGTCTAGTGTTCGTCAAATACATCAATGAACCAATAATTTGTCTATACATGGTGGAATCCACTGTCTCCAAAGAAGTATCACTCAATAACTCCAGGTTCGTTACCATCGGTGCAGGCATGGGTTTATAATCCATCATCACGAATCTTTGCATGATCTCAATTGTGTATTTTCCTTAAATGAGGAAAATCGCATTTGGTCTCTACCACACATATAATACCAAGAATCATGCCAAGATTATTGAACCCTGAGATCTACTCTCTCTTAATGACAGGATACATTCGTTATCACCCCAAGCATAACCCTGAGATATTGAGTCAAACAACCCTTGCCTTGGATAGAGGCCTAGTGATAATGTCTCTCGATCTATGATGTAGTCAATCCCTCTAAAGTGGAGTTTTATGATCCTTCTGTAACTAAGCACTGTCCCCCCTCTACATCTTAACATCTTATATTCTCTGCCTAGGAGAATATTACATTGGGTGATTATTGATCTTCTATGTATCTATCTATGTTATCTCATCCATTGTAAGGAACAGGTCATCTACATATAGCAACCATCTTCAACCTTGTAGAAAATGTTGAAATATGTATCAAATAACTTTCTATCCTGTCATACTATGCCTTGGGTTCCTTCTGAGCCTATACAAAGCCTTCTACACATGTGATTTTTTGTTGAGAGTCTCGAATCCTAGAGGTTGCTTGATATACATTCTTCTTCGATTACACCATTTAAGAAAGTGGTCTTTCCATCACTTAAGCTATAATAGTTTTGATAGAAGCATGTTACTGGAGCAAATGTCTGGTCATAATTGACTCCCTCTTTCAAAGAGAAACCATGAACCTTGCTTTGTACTTCTACATTATGCTTAATTTTGTAAATCTACTTGAAGGTCACTGCTGAATAGTCATAACTTGTTCTTTGAAACAAGTCTCATCATCCTTCTCTTGTAGGTCATAACACATGATTTTCCTACAAGTCAAATGCAGTCATGTGATTAGTAGCATCTCATATCATCAAATTGGATTGACATTTTAATGACAAATTCTTATGCATACTAACATAATTCACATAGTTATGTAACCATCTTAGCCAATTCTTCAACACAACACTCATCCATGTCTCGTATACATACAATAACTATCTAGATTCCTTCCATTTGTACCAAAACATACTATCAACAACGTGCATTGCTCCCAGCATGTTAACAAAGAGGCTTCATCCTAGACAAGCAACAATGGCTCATGGAACGTTGTGTAGAACTATAGGCTACTTACCCATCACATGCACGTTAAGAGTATATTGTTCATTAATCTTATACATATCAATGCATTCACTATAACACACATAATACACTTCCCGATTGTAGTAATATAAATATGCATACAACTGTTATGAACAATATCATTTAAACACTTAGAGATTTAAGAAATAACTCAAATGACAACTTCAATACTTATCTTTCATGTGGTTGATATTTGTCCCACTCCTCTTATGATAGGTCGGACAGGCTCTCAAATCTGGTCAACTGTATATAATTACAGTCAATTGTCTTGTTCTTCATTATCTGGTGAGGACACTCAATCTAAGCATAACTATCGTATTGGATGTCTCTGTCCATAATATATGGGTAAATCTTGATCATGGATTATTGCTTTAACAACCTTCATAGTGGACCTAACAGAAATGTCCACAAGGGTTAACCGATACGAATTTAAACAGTAATATTATTCATCAATAAAAATATATGTGTTATTTATCAATAAGATAAAAATTTAAATAAATAACACTTGTTTCATAAAACATTAAATACTTATCTTTGCTTGTTTGGTTGACTTCCTCTTGATCTCTGCTTCCTTGCAAGTTCTAAAGTTTGATGTTGTTCTTCACCAAGGTTTGAACTTTTGGAACTCGTTGAAACTTCAACCTTGGTTTTCATGTCTTCTAGATGCAATGGATCATCTTGGATCTGCCTTCATTGTTTAGAAAAAATCTCTTAGCATTGTACATCATCGTGCTTTATCTAAATCTACTTCATGCTTGGAGAAATTATTCATTTGATTCTTCCTTTGTCTTCTTGTATGGAGTAGGCTCATCATCATCCATTGTATGAACATGATGCTTTCTCTTTCCTCTTTTGTTACCTTGAGTGCAATTTTAAGCATAGTGTCCAATCTTGTTACAACTATAGCACCTAATTTTGGACATATCTTTCTTGTTTTCTGGTATTGGTCTTCTATATATATTCTTGACAGGCTTTCTTCTTCTTCTTCTTCTTCTTCTTGCATGAGCTGCAATTGCTTGATTTTCTTCATCAATGATCTTCTATAATTTGGAGATCAACCTTGGTAGATTTCTTCTTGCACAAATGCATAGAATGAATTCCATAAGAAAAGGGGTGTCCCTAATAGGTCATGGACCATAGACCTTCTTCTCTCAATAGTGAGGGTTCAATTCTACTCAAGGATCCTCCTTTTGTTTATTATAAGGACCCCTTTGAAGGCTTCCATCTTTGTATATCAACTCTTCATAAAAATTATTTAAGTAGCCGCCTTAAAGAAATTTTGAAAATATAAATCAATAATATTATTATTTTATTCTTGGGAATAGAAATTCAATAAAACTTTTATGGAAAAGGAAGTCTATTTCTTTTAAATGTCCTTCCTTTAAAATTAATGGAATTGTTGTTCCTACTCTACCATAATTTTCTTCTCATGTAAGAACCTTCCTATTAGTATTTGACATATTCATGTCAATACTAAACAATTAATTCAAGATATTGCATTGGTCTTCAAAACCGATGGGTAAATTAGGTTGTACAACTAGCTCCGCAAGGGTCATTACAACTGTAATGGAGTCACCTAAAGAATGTTTTTCATTATTTCTCTAGCATGGTGACCAAATGTTGATCTAATTTTCTAACAGAGGAAAAGGGTCAACATTAAGGGTAATCATCATCATTATATAACAATTCCCTCCTTTTTGTATAGTTGTGATACCCCTCTTTGTTAGTGGTTATTTTTGTTCTTATATTTACGAGTTGGAGTAGAAGAATACTATGTAGTAACTGCCATAGAATCTTCAAGTTCTTTAAAAACAAGGCTCTTAATATTCTAAATCATCTTTAAGCACACGTCGTTTCCCAAGGAAGGATGAGGCATATTCTAACTATATCAAAATATGCAAATATATTCTCTGTTAAATATTTTCTCTGAAATCGAACACCTTTAACTACAACACTCAAAACATAAGAAACAACATCATTTTAGAGATAGTAAAAGAAACAAAATACAATCAATGGATATAGATTTCAAAGAATATTAGGAAGACTACATATTTAATTATCAAATGGGTTTGAAGACTATTACATGCTCAACACCTTTGCTTTAATGAAATTTAAATGACATCAAGTGATAAAAACAATGCAATCCTTGATATCTCTTTGAGCAAATTTGTCAAAATTATCCAAACATAATATGAATGCATTTCATTATACAAGTTTAAAGCAATTATTTCCTTATGGCATAACAAAGTCTACTTACATAAATATATCAGTTGGGATGGGACTCCAAAAGACCTAAAGGAGTAAGGATACCATGGTAGAAAACATGAAAGGGGAGGTTATTAAATGATATGTTCTTAGGTTTCAAAACATCTATGATAACAACAATGCAATGGACTAACCCAAAAGGAAAATGGGTGGAGGAAAAACTCAAATTTATTTACTTACAAAATTTGTGGGGGCAAAATCTAAAAGGTGTAACCACTTTTATGTTTTGAAGAAGCTTTGTGGAGGCAAAACCTATAAGGTGTAATCACTTTTATTTGTTAAGAAACTTTGAAAAACTAAGGGAAATTTGAGGGATTTACATCGAATTACAATCCAGAGTTTGAGCTTATAAGATAGTGGTTCACATTGCTCATTAAATACTAGTAAAGTTGGTTTAATGGTTTATTAGCTTACATGGATTTTAGTGAACAATGATAAAAAGGACTTAATCAACCAAATGGTGCAAGAAGGGATCATAGTTTTCTATAAAACAAAGAAATAATAATACTAAAAAAATTATTCTTTATATGGAGGAGGGAAAGGAAATATGATTTCAAATACAATTATAGGAATAATAGGAAAGGATATGAGAGCACTAATCAATAGATCTCATGTTACCAAATATGATGCAAAGTAAGTGATAATCACTTTAATGCCTAGACATATGAACTATTTTCGAGGTCAATTAAAAAATTGTGTGTGTTTTCTTATTTCAATACATCAAAGGAAAAACAATTGAAAGATGAAACATTTGGCATGTTAAAATATGATTTGTCTCTGTGTTTTCTTATTTCAATATATCAAAAGAAAAAACACTTGAAAGATGAAAAAATTGACACGTTAAAATATGACTTGAAACATTTGACACGTTAATATATGACTTGTTGATTCTCTAGCCTGCAAAAAAAACATGCACTTAATCCACAAATGAGTTTTTTTTCAGAAAGAAAAAAGCTTGTCCTTGATATTCATTATATAGAATTAAAGGGCATCTGATGTGCCATCCCTTATCAAGGGTTACAATCATGAAAGTTGTGGAGAGAGTTTCATTCGGCTGTACACCATGAACAAGTCACAACTCAACAGAGCTGCCAAGGGGGTGATCAAAGTACAAATCCATCAAATACAAAGTTTTAATCAGAGACGAAAGGAGAAATCTGTCCCTCTAAACCATATCAACCATGAACATAAGAGCACGGAGCTGCTGTCTAAAGATTCCCGATCCGAATCTATCAAGAAAGGTGCGAAGAAAAAGGAGAACAAGCTCCAGCACCGAGCTCAAAAGAGCTTGAAAGTGTCATGAGAGGCCAAAAGGCCTTCAAAAATTTCAGAATATGTACCGAATCCAGGAGCCAAAGAAAGAGCAGATTTAGAAAGGTTGTCTGCGAGCTCATTGTGTTCACGGTAGATATGGATGAAAGACAGGTCAAGAAAGCAGGTGCAGAGTTTTCTTGTGTCACTACACCAGTGACTGAGATCAGCTGGAGAAAGGGCAGCAGTACCCTTTGCCCAATTTACAATGGCAGTAGAGTCACCAAAAACATTAAGTATGGGAATCCCCATCACCTGGGCAGTATGCAGAAGAGCCCAAATCCTTATCAATTCAGCCTTCGTATTGGTGCATGTTCTAGCCCCCAAATCAAACTCGAAGGAATGAGACTCATTCAGGAGTAAGCAGAAACCAACTCTTCCAATATTACTTACAGATGCCCCATCAAAAGAGCCACAGGGGTAGACAAGAACAGGGCCAGAGCCCAAGGCTTTAGGCTTTTTTGCCTTTAAACTGGGAGGACGATACATCTGAGAGGAATATGCAATCTGATGGATTAAGCTTACGACATACAACTTTTTTCCTTCAAATATATATATGTTCCTTGCTTTCTAGATAGCCCACATTGCAAGAAAAGGAAGATAGCAGCAGGCCGAGTGTTTAAAAAACTGACAGTCCAATTACCCAAAAAAGAACAGAGATTATCGGCCTAGAAGGGGATTATGAATTGGTGTTGATCACTCAGGTGAATAAGAACATTCTTCCAGACAGCGCAAGAATAAAATAAATGCTAAACACTATCTTCGTCCACACAGCAGAGTGTACAAATGCTGGGCCCAATCCATCCTCTCTTCTAGAGATTGTCCCACATTAGTAACTTATTCTCCAATGCCAGCCAAATGCAACAGCTAATTTTTCTGGGCAGGGTGCCAGACCAAATGAGGGTAAGTAAACTGTTACCGGCTGGGGGAGAAGAGGATTGAACAATATTGTCATATACGAGTTTTGCAGAAACAGAACCATCTAATTTGTTATGAGCCCATACTAGAGAATCGAACTTGGAGTTGAGTCAGATCCTTCCATATTCCAGACCCCTCGTATAAATGTCCCATGCAATCTTCCATTCCCCAGCAATGCAAAGATCCTCGGTCGTATACCAATAATGGTGCATACCCGATAAAATATTACGTGCTTGCGAGAGAGTGGTAATGCCCAGGTCCTCTAAGAAGTCTCTGAGCCCTATAGGCAGAGAATATGGTGATTGAGCACCAATGATAGGATCGATGCCTACAAGGACTTCTTGTCCATTACCCACTTGCTAGGCTAAGCATCTTCCCAACCATGGAAGTGTTAGCAGAAACCCTTTCCAGATTACAGAAACTCCTCGAAGATTAAAGTTTTTACCTCTGAGCCATGCCACCACCGAAAGATTCTTCAGGTACTTACTGAGTAAAACATTATGCCACAACCCATCATTCTGTAGAACCATCCAGAATTTTTTTAATCTTAATGCAATACTAAACCATTGGAGGTTTTTTATGCCCCAGCCCCCATTCTCTTTCGGCCAGGAGAGGTGCTTCCAATTGGACAAATGGTACCTGTGTTTGTTTCCTGTAGAGCCCCATAAAAAAGCAAAGGTTAAACTTTTGAGCTTATTTAAAACAGAGACTGGAATGGGTGCAATGCCCAGCCAATAGACCGGGATACTAGACAACACAACTTGTATGAGGATCAAACGGCCACCAAGAGAGAGATACTTATGAGACTAGTGGAAGATTATGTTTTCAAATTTGTGTATCAACCAATTCCAATCACTGACCTTATACCCCAAAGGTTTAAGATAATAGCCAAGATACTTAAAACCAGAGACAATAGGCTCCATTTTATAAGGAAAAAACCGAGCAATGTCAATGAGGATACCATCCTCCACATTGTTGAAGAGGAAGCAAGATTTGTCCACACTAATGCTCACCCTAGAATCCTTACAGGAAGGACTTAAAATAACTTCGAAAGCAATCCATTCAAGCAAGGTGCCAGTACCCAGCAGGATCACATCATCCACAAAGAGGAGGTGTGTGAGGGCAAGTGTAGAAGAGATTTTAATACCTCTGATGAGGCCATGCTCCCTGGCATCTATGATCAAGAGACTGAGCCCTTCTATAACAAGTATGAAAAGCAAGGGGGACAAGGGACATCCTTGTCTGATTCCTCTAGAGGCACTGAAGAACTTAGAGGGAGTACCATTGATCAGTACAACAAAATTTGTTGAAGTGAGGCATCCCATTATCCAGTTAACACCCAGGAGAGGTACCCCTATCTGGATCAGAATGAGTCTTATGTAAGACCAGTTCACTCTATTGAAAGCCTTCACCAAATCCAGTTTGAGGATAAGAGCACTAGTGTTCTTGGTTTTCACAGTGTGGAGAGTCTCCTGGGCTATGCCAATAGGTTCAACAATCTGACGATTTTTGAGAAATCCACACTGTTCTCTGGAGATGTGGGAGTCCAGGTAAGGCTTAAGCCAAGTAGCAATAATCTTAGAAATTAGTTTGTACAACATATTACACAAAGAGATAGGCCTAAAGTCAGTGAAGGTTGTGGGCTTATCCTTTTTAGGAATTAGGGTGAGGAAGGTGGAATTCAGAGAGGGAGGAATGCAACCCGAAATCCTAGCACATTCAACTGCTGACAGTAATTCATTTCCCAACAAATCCAAGAAGTGTAAGTAGAATTCTACAGGCCAGCCATTGGGACTGAGGCTCCTATCCTTTTTGAAAGATTTCAAGGCTCCTTCGATCTCGGACATAGTAACAGGTTGTATGAGGCTAGGGGCTTCCTCGTGTAAGATCATAGCGGGGTAAAGCATGACAACCTTGACTTGAGTAAGCAAGCAGGTTTGCTTATCATCTCAAAAAATATGAGCAAAATAACTTTGGCCCAGCTCCTTAAGAGCAGTCTCATCCTCAATACAGTGTCCCTCATCATCTTCAAGTGACCAAATAGTATTTTGATTCCTTCTTCCCGAAGCCAGTGCATGAAAAACCTTGGTGTTAGAGTCACCATACATAGCCCACTTAGCTCGACTCTTAAGTTGTTAAGTCAGTAGGATGTAATCCATTGGTTTCTTTTTTTTGGATCTTAGAAGAGTCAGAGACAATTGATCCTCATGGGAGAGAATACCCGAGGAGGAACAGGAGAGCAGGGATCCAATTTCCTTATCCAACCTAATAGAATCTGACTCCATAATGGTTCTTTTTTCCCTAATCCAGCCTTTTACTTCCTTCTTAAGAGATCGGAGTTTGTGGGAGAGGAGGTCCAATTCATTATCAGAAGACAGAGGAGTCAGCTCAGGCCATCTCTTGGAGACCCAGTGAATGAAATCCAGATCATTAAGCCAGGATCTATTAAATTTGAAAGGGAAGTTACAGGACCCCACCGATTTATTCCACTCAAAGCAGATCGGAAAATGGCCAGAGATATCAGCATGTTGAGTCCACACATGGTGAACCTTGAGTGAGGGGATCAAAGAGGAAGAGATTAAGAAGCGGTCTAATCTTTTGTTGATCCCTTCATCTCCAACCCTACCATTTCTCCAAGTGGGCCCAGCATTGGAAGGGGCAATATCCATAAGACCAACAGAGTCAAAAAGGAGCTTGAAATGTGAAGTAAGAGGATCTAGGGCAGCTCTCTTACCCCAGGTCTCAGAAGCACTCATGGTTAAGTTAAGGTCCCCCAAAATCAAATTTAGTGTACTGAGAATAATCCACAAATAAGTTTATAAAAAATAAATGATGATAATCACTTTCTCTTCCAGTGATGTTCTACAATATGATTTCCTACCGTTCTTGTAAAATATATCTAAAATTGTTCCACATGTTTACTCCTTATTAAACATACAACAAATTGTTAATGATGTAATATCTTAGTTAACGATGCAATATCTTAGACCCCTCAACATAAACATAAATACTTAGGGCATTCCAATGATATGTTAAATATGTCATGGAACAAAGTATAAGGAAGAGTTTTAATATATAAAATTAGACAAGTGGTCACTATTCTAAGGAAAGTGGTTTCATTTGAAATAAAAAATACATGATTATGATTCTATTCGAAAGTAGATTGCAAGGGACATACTTTCTAAAAACAATTTTATGAAAACATTAAATTTCTAGGAAAAAGCCGCTACAAAACCACTTGAATGACTTGTTTTAAAAGTTTCCAACTTGGACCAATAGTTACCCTTTTAGCCATAATTACCTTGTACAATATTATATGGATGTGATTACAGCTGTAAGTAAAGCAGAGTATGAGAGATTCACCCATCCAAATATGTTTTTAAAATTATTCCATGTGGCCTTCAAAAAAATCATTGGTAATTGTTTTCTAACATCTTTGCAGCTAAGAATGTGGAAAGAGAAAGTTTTATTATATTTTAATAATTTTATATAAACTTTATAAAAATATGTTTTTAAAATGATTTCATTTAGCTTTCTAAAAAATAATCATTCTTAATTGTTTTCGAGCATCTTTGCAGCTAAGAATGTGGAACGAGAAAGCTTTTATTTTTTAATATTTTTACATTAATTTCAAGAATATGTTCCTCTATGTTTGAAGGCTTTTATCATGGCTTAGAATTTTATGGAATAATGTATCTTTGTGGAATAATTTTTTTAAAACAATTAAATATTGGAGGCTTTTGTGAGCATCCATTTTTAATTGTATTTTGTAGTGTTCTAAAAATTCAGGTTGAAGTCCTTAATTTTCTTTTTTATCTAACTATATTTTGGTGAACTAGGTGAGAAGAGTATGGTAAGCCACAACCTAAAACATAATTACTTAGAAAATAATGGGATCCAGTATTGCTTAGGATTGATAGGCCCAAGATGTGTTGGATCCTAGTTTAATTATCAACCAAAGAGTGTAAGACTTTCCAAAATTATGTTATTGTACATACAACTACAAGGAATCCCAGTTTAGGATGGTGAATTAATTGATGGGGGGGTGAGCTAATCATTTCTTAATATGCCTTCGCTAGTGTCCAAAAGGTAAGTTATTGCATGCAAGACTTCCTAGAAAATTTGTTGAGCGTAACCCCAAAAGTGAACTATGACTTTGTCACTTCTTCGAGCTTCTCTAGCAAGATGGAAACCGATACCCATAAGGAAAACTAACCACAGATTCATTTAAGTGATGTAGATGAATCACCCTATGGAAAACTTTGAAAACACACACCTTGGTTCATTGGAATCACCAATCACTAAATAAAACTCTAAATATAGTTCAATCGGGGGCAACCAAAGGAACTACCACTCTTGGCATTGTAGAACTACTCTAAAGGTTTAAATTATGCTATGATACTTAAAACAATTCAACCTAGGGTATCCCAAAGAACTACCACTCTTGCCATTGTAGAATTGTCTCAAAACCCCAAAACCAATGAAATTAAATTTTAGGAAATAAATTGCAAGAACTAAATCAAGCTAATCACAACAATAAATAAATTGTAGGAAATAAATATAGCTAATCACATAACAGAAAATAAAATGCAAGAAATAAATATAGCTAACTACATAACAAAAATAAATTGTAGAATGGAATTTAAGCTAAAGAAAGGCATCAACAACAAGTAATAAAGTGAAATACACACTTTCATGCTGGGCCCATGCTATAAATCTCATTGGTGTCCCCCAAAATTAATCATGATTGAAATAAAATACATAAAACAAATCCAAAACCATGAAATAATTCAAGAAGAAGAAAAAATTTCTTGAAAAGAGGGGGTTCTATCATCCATTGCATCATTGCATTTTTGGAGCCTTGGATCCAAAGGGAGAAAGGGATGAATCTACCAAACTCATAAGCTATTCAAAATCGCCAATATCAAAGAGTTGTCTTTGTCTATGATTAAAAATTGAAGTGAAGCACTGAACCCCCAAATAGTTTGAAACTTATACATTTATAGAAAATTATGTGTTTTATTGGGAAATTCCCAATTTTTAGCTGAAAACCCTAACAGCTTTTTACACTAATTGTTTCTTCAAATAAAATACTCCCAAGAAGTGACTAGTTGACAACCTATTCAAACATAAATTAAGAATTATATCTCCTAAAAAAATGTTACTTTCATTGGAAATGCTCAAATGTAATATAATTTATCTTCACATTTCTACTACCCATAAAGAAATATGCTCGTTTCTTTCAAAATACGTCTTCTACAATTCCCTACAAAGAAACTCATCATCAATTGGAAAATTCATCATCAATTGATGTAGTAACATACTCAGAGAACTCTATAGCACTCTAAGAAAAAATTCTACAACACATTGGAATTTTGTAGCACTTGACAACACACTACAAAGGAATTATATGGACCAAGAAGCTCCCATAATGTTAGCCTTTGTAGAAAATATGAATAAACATTAGTATTTCCCTATAACATAAATCATCAATGCCTCCAAAATATAATATTTATCAATAACTCATGCATTCCATTCAAAGACTCCATAAAAACTATCAAATACATCAATTTACAAGGAGATACTAGATAAAACCAATACATAATGTTTAAGCCATAAAATGGGATTTTAGGGGTTAAATAAGGCTTGAAAATGTCAAAATAAGATGACAAAAAAGAGATATTTTGAAGTTCATTGAACTCCAACCATCAAGCAAGCTTATTTTGGAGACTAGGAAATGGAAAGTGCATCGAGATTTGAGAGGATAAAATCATGGGAAATCCACCCCCTTCACAGGTCCAAGAAACAACAATCAACTAAGCTTATCTAGATTAATAGAGAATCACTATCTTATTTGAGTTATCAAAACAGGACAAAGAACATGAAGGAAGATGGGAGGGATGGATTCAACATTTGGTATTATAAGAACTTAAAGGTGCATGTGATACCTTCTACACACTCCCCTAGGGATACATTTATCTCTCACACGTAATAGGATGAATGAGTATGGGTTCAAAATCTAGAACATTATAATGTGAAAAGAGGGTATGATGCCATTCTACAAAAATAAGATCTTCCCTAAAATTTGGTGACATGGAAGTATATTTATGGGGAAACTACTTACAAAGTCCTCTCCATATGTGTTTTTTTTGTAAGTAACTACCCATGGGGGATTTGAACTTGTGGCCTTCCATTTATAACTTATCATCTCAATTACTCATTACCAATTGCTCTAACCCCCATGGACCCTCTTCATATGTGTTATGTGTAAGAAAATTAAGGAATAAACTTACAATCTCTTCTTGTATTGTGATTTCGTGGAAGTGGGGTGGGGAATTGTGAGTAATCACATTTTAGGATCTACAAGTGATACTAGACACCCTAAAGGACTAAAAATAAATGTTTGAAACCTAGAAATCAACATACCTAAAAAAATCTAGTAAAGATCCCTTGTTATTTAAAGTTTGGTCAAATATCCCAAAACTCATCTCATGGAAAATTTGGTAAGCAAGAAACAATTACATCATTCAAGACAAGCCTACAAATTAATAAAGTAAAAGAGGGGGATAAGAGGTATAAATGTTCCTAAGGGGTTCGCATATATGTTAGTATAGTCATTATAGGACATGCAATTATGAACAAGTGATTAGAAAATATGAATGCATTGGTGTGTCTGGAGGAGGTTCTCTTAATTTGCAAGAAGTTAATGTGCAACTTCTCTCTATTATATCTTTGGGAGATATGCTCAATGTTCACATCTTGTCTAATATAGTTTATTATGCCATATTAAGCATTTGGTAGATAGAAATTGGTGTCGAAGCATAAAATCCTCAGGTTTGACTCTTACAAAAGATTATAATTGGTTAAGTTGTAACATGTTGAAGGTCGGTGAACAAGATAGTTTCCAAATCAAGGTTTTAAAAGTTGACTTAAAATTAACATAAATTATGATTTGGACGTTTGATTGAGGTGTTTCAAAATTTGTTGGAAAGATGAAACATATGAGAATATATTTGTAAAATGATTATAAATATTTGGGTTTATTTTTGTTAACTTAGTGACATAAGAAGTTGAGGATTTTGGTTATAACTCAATTAAGAATCAATGGAAATTTCTACATTTAATGGAGATGAATAGATAGGGAGTTAACCCTATGGAATGGTTTAGCACTGCAAAGGAAGAAACTTTTATCCTTCCCTTGGTATTTGGAAGGCAAATATATAGATTGGTGGAGTAGTCTAGATATCGAAATCAGATTCTCTAAGTGGGAAGAGTTCGAAAAGTATTCTTTGATTAGTGGATAAGGGATAAAATAATAGAGGCAATGAATAAAATTCGAGGCGATTGAAAGAATAAAAAGAATAGATCAATAAGAAGGGTGATGAGTTGTAAAAAATACATGTCCTTAATGAAGCACTTATTAAAGAGGCTCATAAATTTAAACAATAAAATATTAACTAATGAAAGTGGTAAAAGGAAGAACTGAAAAAGAAAGATGAAGAAATGAGAACGCTGTGTAAGCATAATCAATACCTTAACAATTTTAAGAATATGAAAAGTGTCTATAAGAGTACAAATTAAAGAATAAGGATGAATATATTAATAAAAATTAAAGAGAATATGACCAAATAACTTGAACATGAAATTTGCAAGAAGGTAGAAGAAACCCTAAATAATGATGAGGTAGAGTCACAAATGAAATATAGAATTGAAGAAGGATGTAAGAATTTGATAAATGGCATCACATTGTAGCTTCAAAAGGATAAGAAAGGGAAGATTCAAAATAGTCACCATAAAAATACTTGAAGAATTTGAGCTCTAGCTTGAGCATGTATATGTCAAATATAATGGTATTATCTCAAAGGTTAGAGTAATCAAAGACCAAGCACATAAGATGTTAGGATTAATTAATTAATCATCCCCTAACCAACATAGTCTAATTGTCTTTTCCTAGCTTAGGAAGCTATTTCCACCTCACTAGTTCCATGGGGGACTCATCTAGGGCCCACCTAACACATGATGCACCATTTTGCATGAGTTTAGGGCTCTAGAGACCAATCACTATATTTTAGGAACCCACACTGAGTGCCACCAATAATCACCAGTATTTGACCCTAGTCGATGCTCAATTATGTTTAGTTATTCTCTGATTCCCACCAATTAGTTCATCTTTAGATAGTCTAGTGTCGTTTTACATTATTTAAGGGAGGTTGGACACATTTTCTCACCTACCTTGATCAATTAACTGGGTGTGAACTAGTTCAGTTGTCTGTAGTTGCATAAGTGAGCCTCTAGTAGTGATTTTACCACATTGAGTTAGTAATGGATTCAATCCAAGTTCGTGAATTCGAATCCTACCTACAACATTCAAATTCTTCCTATTGCATGATCATTGTATTACAGATAGGTTAATGATAATTCATGTAATGTTATGCTGATTAAATTTTGTCTCCTGGTTGTTCAATTTTCACCATGAATTTTTGATCAGTTTACACTGAATTACTTCTCTCTCCTGCAACCTTTTTTTCATAGTGAATTCATTCAAGCCAGAGGATCCTAAGCTTTGCTAAATTAAACGTGGCATCAGAGCAGGTATTCAGGTCAGCTTCAAACCTCAGAAACTTCCATTGATGCACCAGAAGCAATTATGTTCCACATAACTCCTAGTATTCTTACCTTGCTCCCTCTGGATTTTGTCCAGAGAATTCTATCCACATGCGATGCACCCAGAGAAAGTGCACATGTTGAAGTGGAGAGTGTTTAAATTAGTTTGATTTCAAATTGAAGTGTTTTGGCAGTTTTTTTGCGGGTAAATTGAATATTTTCTGAAGAATTAGTTGTTCCTTAAAGATTTAATATGGAGAGTTATACATCTTTGACACCTAGGATCCTCACACCCTTCAACTATCTTGATTGGATGGATGATATGAAGATATTCTTGTGCAACAAGGGTCTGTACAGGGAAACCATAGGCAGGGAGGTTGAACCCCAACAACCTCTTGAGAAGTCTAAGTTTCTAAACAAGTTGGATGAATCATTTGGCTTCATATGCATCCATATATGCAGGGAGTTACTCTTTCATCTTGATGGACTGAAAACTCCAAAGGAAGTATAGGAGAAGTTTGAATCCCTATTTGGAAATCAGAATGAGATGAGAGGCCATATTCTAGAGAATTGTTTGATTGCACTATATCCCAACAAATTCAAAACTATCCAACATTTTTTCTAAAAATTCAAATCCCTTGTCATGCAGTGCAAGCAATATGGGATTGATAAGAAGGATGAGAAATTGGTGCTCTCAACTCTGAGAAAACTTGGACTAGAATTCTTAGTGTTTGTATCCAACTTTCATTTCGGGATATTAACAACTCCTAGTTGGAAAATGCCATCACTTGACTCCTTCACATAAAATCTTATTCAAGAACAAGACAAGTTGATACAGATGGGAGCACTTAAATCCTCCACAAACCAATATCTCTTGGCAAGGGAGACAAATAATGTGCAAGAAAGTAGGAAGCAGAAAGGAAAAGATAATAGGAACATTGAATTCGAACCTAAAGAAGAGTTTGATCCATCATATGAATCCTTAGCCTCTAAGAAGGACAAACATCATATGCTTGACAAGGGAAAGTGCTCCTAATAAGAAAGGAAACCATACATAGAAAGGTTGCATGTAGAAGACCATATATCACATGTTAGGACTCCTTAAACATCACAATATTTCCCTTCATAAAGGCACAAGGAAGGATGAATATAGAGACAAAATTGAAGATCATGAGAGATGTCATGCATTGAAGGTTGTATTTTCAAAATCGCATGCCTTCCTCATTGATTCAGGAGCCTCCAATCACATTGTTCCATCCAAAGAATCATTAATTTCATTAAAAATTACTGATAGTTCAAGTATTCACATGGGAGATGACACTCAAATCCAAGCTGAAGGGAAGGAGTCAATCATATTAGAGCATGTAGTGTTCAAGAATGTCCTTTATGTGCCCTCCTTAGTAGCAAATTTGTTGCATATATATTAGATGACTCATATAGGCTCACCAAAGTGAGTTGTATTTGATCCTGATTAAGTGGAGATCTCAAATATCTCAACTGGGAAGCTAATAGCGAATTGTCTTGCAAACCATGCATCTAAAGCATATGAATTCTCACAATTTCTACCATACTCAGATCCAACGCAATCTTAGCTTCCATTTGAAAGGGAAGGTAAATTCATTCTACCTAGACCTTTTGCATGTGATAATGTTTCCATTAATGTTTCAGATTCAGAATCCAAAGCAGGGGACCAAGTTGAATCTGTTTTTGGAATTGAAGATGAAGTTCAATCATATCTAGATCCAGATCCAGTCCCTAATCCCAATATTAGGCATAAACGGGATCAAAAGGTCATTGAGGCTGTTGGGAACATGACTAGAGATTCATCTAACAAGAGAAGAACAAGATCTCAATTTCAAAATGAGAACCTTGCGCTATGTCAAGCAAATCCACTACGCCCAAAGAGCTGCTACAAATTCCCAAAGAGATGCTAAATGATGGTAAGGTGCGATCAACGATTCTGCTCAGTAAAGAACAATGTGGCATTGGATCATGTCACTCTTCCTCCAGAAAGAAGAGACAAAAGCAACTTTCTACATGAAAAATTGGAAGGAAAAATATACATGGAAAAGCTTAAGGGGTACATTGATTCTCTCTTATATGGGCTCATGCAAGGCCCCAAGGCATGGAATCCCAAGTAAAACTATTCTATATTGTCAAAAGAGGTTCAAAAGATGCAATATTGGCTGCAAAAGAAACAACATTTCTTTCCCTATTTGTCATTAGGTTGGAAGAAGGTGGAGAGGTTTGCATGCATTGTAACACCCCGGTTTTGACCCCGTTTGCATTAGATGTATATGATGTATATATTGTAATTAATCGTGGTGTGGAGCTAAAGGAAAAAATATCCACCATCGTTTTAACGTTTTATGTTTCGGCGATTAAAATCGTTGCCGATGGTATTTCGTGCTAGCCGGCACATTATAATTTTGGCATCATGCAATTATGCGTTTTAATTAAAATCCCCGCAATCNAAAAGGGCATGATTTTCCTAAGGAATAGGGAGGGAAATTATTGAAACCTTTGGGCCAATGGGGAGAAGCCAAATGTCAAAGGGAGATCCCATCAAACCCTCAGCTGCCCATTTTGTCTTTTTCCCCAATCATTAAATTATGCCAAAATGTGGTTGAGTTAGTTATTGCATGGAGTGGGAAGAGTATGAGCAGAAATTCGAATTGGGCAGAGGACCCATTTTTGAAAAACGTGTTTTGACTTCCTTAGCAAGGAAAATGCCCAAAAAAGTATGCCATTCTTCCATACACCCACGTTCTTCATTTTTGCTCATGTAGGGAAGCTTATGAGCTATTTTACCTCCATGATTTTGTTGGTTGTGTGTTCTTCCTTCACGATTTGGGCTCCTGGACATTTTTTTCCATCTTAAGAAATCCACATTGGGCTATCTCTCAAATGGATGGAAGTTTGATGTGTGTGAATTTTGATTTTGGGAATTGTTGTATGGGTGTTTTTACCTCACGTGGACAATCGTTCTTCACTCTCCTCAGACTGAGAATTTCATTTTTTGGGTGATGATCTGTGGTTGGGTTCTTCCCCAACATTTTGGTTGCATTTCTCCATCGTTTTCCAAGCTGGAAATCGATTTTGGCTCTTGGGGTTGTTTTACCCACTTACCATTTCTGATTTTAGCTTATAGGATGTTTTTGTCCATGCCCAGCATTGTAATATTGTGTATTGTATTCATTTTTGGCCACGTTAGGGCCAAAACGTCCCTGGGATATGGCCTACTATTAGTGGGTTGTTCTTACCTTCCTTGGCAGTTAATTTTGTGGTTGAATTGTTTTCCTCTACACATAAATGGTGTGTATTGCTATGTATGCAATTGATCTTTGGACTGTGTAGGAGTGGAAAGGAGTCTTCTCGACAACCTAGTGTTTTGCAGGAGACTCATAGATAGAGCTATAGGGTTGACTCTCTTCTCTACACCCCCTAAATAGCACTGGAAGGGAAGTCATGTTCTAAGGGACAGTGCAGCAGAGAAGGGAATGATTCCTTGTGTTGGGTGTGTGTGGATGTCCTAGGAGTCAAGCTAGTTCTGGTGTAGGCATCCTTAGCTCTTCAGTGAGCCCACTATCTTAGCAGACAGTGCTTTCATCTCCTGATAACCTGATAAACCCAAATTGATGGCTTGGTTATGTGTTGTTCTGTACTCTTGGTCTAATAAACCCAACCGTGTTGGCCTGATCGAGTTTTGACATATCTTTAGCTATGTGTGAGCCTGCGTAGTTTCCTTATTCCTTGTGGGAATCATGCCCAGATCGGGGGTGGCAATGTTGCTGAGAGATTAAGGAGCACACTGGCCTATGGTTGGGTGGAACATTGCAATGACATAGCTAGTTTGAGGGAGCTTCATTCGAAGATAAGTATTCTTGTGTAATCACCCATGCAATTGTTTTGTTTATGTAAATTATGATGAACAATAAAATGTGTTGAATGCTTGAACTAAACGTAATTTGCTTTCGCTGAATGTTATTTCTTTATGCATCTATGTATCTTGGTTCAATGCATTTTATTTTACGTTTTATGGGGATAAATTCTTGGGTAGATAGTGTTATGGTAGCGTCATCTTCATCGGTCGGAGGGTCAAGGACGTTACAGTGTGGTATTAGAGCTTTGTTGTAGCATGGGCCTCAATGGGCCATGAAGAAGCAGTGACAGAGGCAGGTTACCCTCTACCCAGTAGAGGAAAAATGTAAAAATCAGGGAGAATTTTCAAATTTTCAAAAAAAAATTTCTGAGTATGGGAAATATCGGATGACTTAGGCTGAAGTGCATCCGATACGTCAGATGACTTAGGCTGAAGTCCATTTGATACATCGGAGGACTTAAGATGAGTCCATCCGGTAAAGAAACCAAGAGGAGAGAAATTTTGAAAAATTGTCTAAGTTTGAAATTTTTCTGAAGGTCTCGGCTGGAAGGAGCCGGAGGTATAGGCTGGGAGGAGCTAATGGTCTCGGCTAGGTAAAGCTAAAGGTCTCGACTGGAAGGAGCTGAGGGTCTCGGTTGGGAGGAGCTGAAGGTCTCGGCTAAGCAGAGTCGAGGTGTCGGCAAGGCTCGCTGGAAGGGAGCCGACACGACGACGGAAAGAGGAAGAAGAGAGGAAAAATTTTGAAATTTTTTTCTAAGTATAGAAAATATCGGAATTTTTTTATGATGGCTCTTAGGTGAATCCATTTGAGGCATCTCATAAAAGAAAAGAAGATCGATCCGAGGCGTAGAAAAATAATAGAAGATCGATCAGTCCATACATCGGAAGACAGAGGAAGATGTAGTCAATGCATCGGAAGACAGGGGAAGATCGAGCCGATGCATCGAAAGACAGAGGAAGATCGACTCGATATGGTATCAGATGACAGAGGAATATTGACTCGATATGGCATCGAAAGATAGAAGAAGAGTGACCCGATACATTGGATGACTAGTTGGGAAGGGATCCGATCGGATGGAAAAATCTGAGTTTTTCAAGGGGATTTTTTTTCAGCAGATTTCAACAGTTTTTCAGTGGAATTATAGGTGCTGAAAAGGAAAAAAAATGGCAATGATCTTATGTGCCAGATTGCGCGAAAACCAAATATTTACAACAACAAAAAATGAGGGCGTTGCCCTCGAACCGCCCTGCAGTGGCGGAAGCCACAAGGGGGAAAGCCCCCTTGACCCCCGTCGTCCCCCTAAGACCATCGTTCTTGGTGAAAAGAAAATGATGTAATTTGACAAAGTTGTCAATATAGTATTTTCCAAATGCAGGTAAATAATTATGAACTCATGATATTGTTATGCAGCTAACAGTTGTGTTTATTGAATGACTAAGGTTGAAGTCCATCTAATACGTCAGATGGCTTAGGTTGAAGTCCATCTGATACATCGGAGGACTTAAGCTGAGTCCATCCGGTAAAGAAACCAAGCGTAGAGAAATTTTGAAAAATTGTCTAAGTTTGAAATTTTTCTGATGGTCTCGGCTAGAAGGAGCCGGAGGTATCGGCTGGGAGGAGCCCCTGGTCTCAGCTAGGTAAAGCCGAAGGTATCGGATGGAAGGAGTCGAGGGTCTCAGCAGGGAGGAGCTGAAGGTCTCGGCTAAGCGGAGCCGAGGTGTCGGCAAGGCTCGTCGGAAGGGAGCTGACACGGCGGCGGAAAGAGGAAGAAGAGAGGAAAAATTTTGAAAAAAAAACCTAAGTATAGGAAATCTCGAAAAACGTTTTTCGATGGCTCTTAGGTGAAGCCCTCCCTTCTAGGCATATCGTAATAGAAAAGAAGATCGATCCGAGGTGTCAAAAAATAATAGAAGATCAATCAGTCCATGCGTGGGAAGACAGAGGAAGATCGAGCCGATGCGTTGGAAGACAGGGGAAGATCGAGCCGATGCATCGGAAGACAGAGGACGATTGACCCAATATGGTATCGGATGATAGAGGAAGATCAAACTGATATGGCATCGGAAGATAGAGGAAGAGTGACCCGATACATTGAATGACTAGTTGGGAAGGAATCCGATCGGATGGAAAAATCTGAGTTTTCCAGGGGGATTTTTTCAGCAGTTTTTCAGTGGAATTATAGGTGCTAAAAAGAAGAAAAATGGCAGCGATATTATGTGCCAGATTGCACGAAAATCAAATATTTACAACAACAAAAAACGAGGGCGCTTCACTTGACCCGCCCTGCAGTGGCAGAAGCCATAAGGGGGAAAGCCCCCTTGACCCCCATCGTCCCCCTAAGACCGTCGTTCTTGGTGAAAAGAAAATTATGTGTTTTGACAAAGTTGTCAATATAGTATTTTCCAAATGCAGGTAAGTAATTATGAACTCATGATATTGTTATGCAGCTAACAGTTGTGTTTATTAACACATTGTGCAGAACTATAGTCACCTTCGGAGGCAACATTCTGCATAGAGCAATTTTCAAAAATTCGTTCTTAGTCGGGACAAGATGAGAATCGATGACATGAATGATGCATAGGATCCCTATGAGTTCGAGGAAGATGCTATGGGAGAAAATGTCAAAGTTGGAAATGACAAGACAAAGTCGAATGGGAGAAGATTTCAAGATACTCCCCCAGATATTGCAGCCACCGTGAGGAGTCTAAGGGTGGAGTTGAAAAGTTGCAGAGAAGACAATGAAATGATGCTTAAGGCTCAAGAAGATCAAAATCAGATAAATGCAGCTATACTGCAAAGTTTGACAGATATCTAGGGACAGATAAACTCTGGGCATCAAACAACTAATCCGGAAAGAAGCAAGAGTAGCGCCAGGGGAGATTCTCGTAAAAGGTCCCATGTCTCCAAGAGGGCTTCCAGGGACAAAAGGAATACTCTAGGATGGCCTACTAGTGGGTCATCTGATTCTGAAAAACCCAATGGAGATTCAATCTCTCCATCGCGTAGGAATAAGAGGATGAGACATTACAAGAACAATTCATGAGATGAATTCAAAAAGGCAAGGCCTCATACTTTTAATGGTGAGGTCAAGACTGGTCAAGAAGCTAAGGCTTGGTTATTTGGGATGAGGAAGTATTTCCAAGTTCAAGACTACTCTAGAAATATGAAAGCAAGGGTATCTATATTCAATTTGACTGGAAGAGCATCCATATGGTGGGAACGCCACAGACAAGTAAAGCAGGTTAATGAAAGAAGAATTGTGTGGAAACAATTCAAGAAGTATCTCTCTGACAGGTACTATGATGATAAGATTAATGAATTCCATGAGCTGAGATTGGGACAACAAACTATGGAACCACTCTTCTGTGACTCGGGGTAGTGAACCACCAACAATGCGCGTCTCCAAAATGAACGTGCTTCCACAAAAACCATGCGTGAATGAAAAAATTTCCCATGGGATGGAATATTAACCAAAACATTCAGTGCGACCCATGAAAAATTATTGGGCATGCATTCCAAGGTTTACTTGCTTCAGAAGCAAGAACATAGCTTCCCAAACTGTAGACTTGCAGGCTTGCTCAGTCAAGTAATCAAACTGCCATACCTTGCTCAACCCAAGGCATTAATTGCCTCAACCAACTTCTGGAAGAAATTAATGATTGAGTGCAGGGGACAAAAAGGTAGTTCAGGTTTCATGGGTTTCCCCATTGACATCTGGCCTGACCCTAAGGATCAGGGGTTTGACTAACACCCCACCCTATTCCTTGTGAAATCATGCCCCCATCTCTTTCACGTTGCAGTGCATAGCTAGCTATGGTATTTTTATTAATTGTATATTTACATGATATCTTCATAATGTACTATGCCTGACTTAGCACCATAACCATAGGTATCGACCTTGATCACCTATACACAAAACATCAATCAATGGCAGGGCCTTTCCATTGAGCTCCCTTCCGCAATTCAAATACAATATATACATCATGTACAATTTAATACCATGGGGTCAAAACCGGGGTGTTACATTCCCCTCCACCTTACAACAACATTGTCATCAGTGCTCTTCAAAATTGAACAAAAATGGATATGCCAATTGCCTGACATCCTCTAGCGCCAAAGTAGCCTCCTCGGGACCATAGTGCTCCCATTGCACCTTTACCTATGTCATGGATCAATTCTGGAGCACTATGACCTTCCCATCGAGGATGCGCAATGGCTCGATTTTGAACTCTCCCTCCGGTTCCACCTAAATCGCATCCCAATTTATCACAAGGTTAGGATCATGTACATTCTTCTTAAGCAAAGAAACATGAAAAACATTATGAAGTCTAGTGATAGTAGGAAATTCAAGTCCATATGCAACTGGCCCTATTCTCTCAAGCACTTCAAAAGGCCCACAATATATAGGTGACAACTTGGCACAACTTCCAAGCTTCAAGGAACTATTCCTTGCCCTCAATCTGAGGTAAACATGATCCCCAACACAGAACTCTCTATGCACCCTATGCTTATCTGCATAACTTTTCTGTCTGTCCTGGGATGCTTTCAGATTCTACCTGATCTTTGAAACCTCTTGCTCCATTTCCTTAACCAATTCTGGACCAAGCACAATCATGTTCACTAGATTATCCCAAGCCACTGGTGTCCTACACCTTCTGCCATACAAATCTTCATATGGACTCATCCCCAATGATGCTTGTTGTCCATTGTTATATGCAAATTATACCAAGGGTAAATAATCCTCCCACTTGGTTGGCTTGTCCATCACATAAATGCGATGCATGTCTTCAAGCACCCGATTCACTCTCTCCATCTGTCCATCAGTCTAAGGATGGTGGGAAGTGTTGAAGTTCAACTTTGTACCCAAACCAGCAAACAACCCCTTCCAAAAATTGGAAGTGAATTTGGCATCTTTGTTAGAGACTATTGCCTTAGGAAATCCATGCAATTTGAAAATCTCCTTCATGAAGATTTTTGCAATGTCATCAATCTTATGTGTGGACTTAACCGATATGAAATGTGTTTCCTTTGTCAACTTTTCCACTACAAACATGATGGAATTGTGTTGTCTCCAAGTCATTGGCAATCTTGTAATAAAATCCATGGAAATAACTTCCTATTTCCATTCTTGAACTGGAAAAGGCTGCAACAAACCTACTGAGTGTTGATGATCAACCTTCACATGCTGACATTTCATGCACCTTGAAATATATTCAGCCGTGTCATTTTTCATTCCTGGCCAAAAATACTGCTTTCTGGTTGTAGCAATTGTCTTCTGATATCCTGGGTGACCAGAATATGGAGCTTGATGGATTTCATCCATAACAATTCTCCTCAAATCTACTACATTTGGAATATAAATTTTGTTCCTATAGGTAAGAATACCATCTTATTCCAATTTATATCCCTCATACCTCTTCTCAAGAATTTGTTGCTGCAACTTGACCTTTATCTGCACATACATTTCATCTTAAGCAGTATGATTAACAATTTGTTGTCTCAAATCTGATTGGAAAATACTAAGAGATGCCATATGCATTTCATGCACCTTCCTGTTGAGTGCATCGACCACTTTGTTCTCTTTTCTTTTAATGTGTTTGGATCTCAAAATCAAACTCACAAAAAAACTTTACCCATCTAGATTTCGTAGAATTCGAGGTTGGATGATCAAACAAGTACTTCAGACCACAATGGTATGTTCTTAGCTCAAATTTTCTGCCCATTAAGTAATGCCTCCACATCTTGAGAGCATGTACTATGGCTGCAAGTTCTAAATCATGAGTGGCATAATTCTTCTCATGATCCTTCAACTTTTTGGACTAATAACACACCATGTGGCTCTCTTACATAAGACCTCCTCTAATTCCTTGACCGCATGCATCAGTACACACCACAAAGTATTTTTATGGGTCTACGATTTTCAGAATAGGTGCACTTGCGAGAACATTCTTCAGCTGCTGGAAGCTTTCCTCACATCTTGGTGTCCATTCAAACTTTATCCCCTTCTTTTGCAAATAAGTGATAGGATGTGGAACCTTGGAGAATCCTTCAATGAACCTCCTGTAGTATCATGCAAGTCCCATAAAAGACATTACATCTGTCACATTCCTTGGAGTTGGCCAAGTCATAATGGCTTCAATCTTTTCAGGGTCCACAAATATGCCTTCATCTGAAATAACGTGTCCCAAATAATGAATTCTATATTTGTAGAAGTCGCATTTGCTCAACTTGGAATACAGCTTATGCTCCCTTAGACATTGCAACACCTTTCTTAGATGTTCCTCATGCTCAGGTTCATTCTTAGAGTAAATAAGAATGTCATCAAGGAAGACAAGAACAAACTTGCCTAAATACTGGTTGAACACACTATTCATAAGACACATAAATGTAGCTGGTGCATTTGGGATACCAAATGGTACCACTACAAACTCATAATGTCCATACCTTATTCTGAAGGTTTCCTTATGAATATAATCATCCTTGATTCTTACCTGATGGTAGCCATACCTCAAGTCAATCTTGGAAAATACATTTGCTCCTCTCATTTGATAAAAAAGGTCATCAATTTGAGGTAAATGATATTTATTTTTCACAGTGGCTTTGTTCACTTGTCTATAATCAATACACAATCTGAGTGTACCATCTTTCTTCTTCACAAACAAAAATCGTGCTCCCCAAGGAGACACACTCGACCTGGAATACTTCTTTTCCAACAACTCTTGCAGCTGCATCTTCAGCTCTAACAATTCTGGTGTGCTCATCCTTTAGGGTGTCTTGGACACTGGTGTTTTTCCTGGCACAAGTTCAATTAGAAAATCAATGTCCCTCTTTGGAGGAAGTCCTGGAATCTCCTAAGGAAAAACATCCTTGAATTTTTGCAATACATGAAAGTCCTCCAACCTTGGAGTTTCATTTTCTGCTGCCTCCAAAACATAGGTTGCATACAACTATAAACCTTTCCTACAGAACTTCTTCAACTGCATTGTTGAAATTTGCCTTATAGAAATCACCTTTGGAATGCCTCTTACAACTCTTGGATTTTCTTCTTCATCCATGCATTCAAAAGTCTTATTATAATAGTCAAGTTTGACTCTGTGCACTTCTAACCAGTCCATTCCAATGAAAATATCATAGGAACCAAGTGGTTGAACATTTAGATCTGCATAAGTGAATAACCCATCCATAGCCAATGGACAACTGAATTTTCTCTTGGTTCCAGTGGCTAGTTTTACTAACCATGATTTGTTTTGCTTTAACTTCTTAAAAGCACAAATCTCAACAATCCTAGGAGTGATATAACTGTGAGTATATCCAGGGTCAATCAAAACAGAAAAAGATTGCTCAACAATCTTACCTGTAACTTCAACCACAATGGATGTAACTTCAACCACAGTGGATTGATGATTTGCTTGGTGGTCCTCTAACGCTACATAAATCTTAGGGACTTTTCTTGCCACTTGACCCACAGTTTCTACTTCTTGGACGTTGTAAGCTATCCTTACATACCCCTCCTCGTGAGGACAGCTCCTGTGCATATGGTTTTCTCCACATCTCCAACATTAGAGTGGTCATTTGATCTCTTTTGGGTCTCTTGGCTTCCCCCCCATCACTCTGGTTGGATGATTTACAGCTTGTGATGGTTTCCTCTGTTGATTTCAAAAGTTAGAGGGTTTGAACCCTTTCTTCCTTTGGTCAAACTTTTCATTTCTTTTGTCCTTCCATGCCTCATGGCAATCAAGTTTTTCCTTTTTGATCTTAGCAATACTTAGCCTTGTTGATAGCCTCTTTTAGAGTTCTAGCCACATCAAACTCAATTCTGTATTTGTAAGATCGAGGTAGCCCACTCATAAAACTTTGGATTTTCACTTTGTCATCTCTAATGTATCTGGCATACCTTAAAAGCTCCAAGAACTTATTTGCATATTCTTCTATGGTCAGTTGTGTTGAATTTTTAATGCTTATATCAGATCTTGAAACATTTAGCATCATAACAGCATAACCATAAGCCAAAAGATCACTGAAAGATAGACAAGCACAACCACACAAAAAAATAACACAAAGATTTATCCAGGGAAAACCCTAATGAGAAAAACTCAACAAAATCTTCCTCAATATAGATGCCCCAAAAGATAAAAGGTAAAACCCAAAAAGACTGCTCCTCCTTCTCTAGCTACAACTCGTTCTCTCTCTCTCTTATGCACTACACAAGTGAGTGTGTGTGTCTCAAATGAGGAGCACCTCCCTCTATTTATATTCTTTCGTTCACTTAATATTTAACCCTGTCATATAGGCTCGAGTAACCACAACTGGGTTAACCTAATACAATAATACATTTTGGAGGGTACTAATGACCCGACTTACAACAGAGGGGACTTCCTCATGAATCTTAGTAATTCTCCTGATAGGAACATTGGGGACCACAAAATATATTTAGAATATTCTTCAAAGCTACAATAATTCAACACTCCCCCTTAACGAGAAGGGTATTCTACAACAAGATCAACAACAACAGTAGGAGAGAGAGGGCATCATCAACATCATAATCATGGTGATACAGTTATAAATCATTGGAAGATTTTCTTCATCTTCGACATATAGTCTTCATCTTCAATCTTCAGCAGCAACAACACTTTGACCGCATTATCGACAACATCATCATCAACATTTTAATCTTTTCAATCAACAATCATCATCATCAACAATAATTTGAGCAACATCATCAGCAATACTTTGATCTCTTGATCAACAACATCATCATCAACACTTTGATCTCTTGATCAGCAACATCATCATCGTCGACAATATCATCATCAATACTTTGATCTTTTGATCAAACAACATCATCGTCATCGGCTTTGATCTTTCGATCAAACGTCATCATTATCGTCATTAGCAATACTTTGATATTTTGATCAACAACATCATCATCATACTTTGACTTTTCGATCAACAACATCATCATCATCATCAGCAATAAATTGATCTTTCGATCAACAATATCATCATCATCATACTCTGAACTTTCGATCAGCATCATCATCATCATCATATTCTGAACTTTTGATCAGCAACATCATCATCATCACACTCTGATCTTTCGATTAGTAACATCATCATCATTAGCAACAACCTGCAATCCACCGTACGAAGACAAAAGTCTTCGGATCACATTTGGACTTAAGTCCAGGGATGATACAATCCTACAACATTCTCGGGGACTGAAGCCTCCGGATATGTATTTGTATACCTTTCGTGAGCCTATCCTACAGCATCCAGAGGGAAACCATTGCAGTTGAACATTAGAGATTTATTCCACACTGTCAGCGCTGGGGTGGATAACATGCAGAGCTTATCGTCTGCAATAGGCTCAAACACCAGATAAGAAATTGGGTAACCCAACGCCATTGGCCTTCTCCAGCTTTTCCCGCTCCTTAACAAGGGTACCTTGCATCTTTACAAGTCTAACATCTCCATCTCCAGCAGCTTTAGGAGTACTTTGCATCTTCCCATGGACTAATGACATCGATCGAAAGGCCGGTCTCAGCGCGGGCATTTCCAAATTTGAAATTCAAAAATTGCCTGTGAAAATAGTGGCGGGCATTTAGAAATTCAAAATTCAAAATTGACTCTAGGGAATTGTAGCAGGGAACGATGAATAAGCATGGCATGGATAAGATATAATGTGCATCCATGGCATAAAGCTTTCCGATAAGGTATTCCCCGAAAAATTCTGCCAAAAAAAACCGAGATGCACGGAGGGTTAGGTGTGTCAGAGACCCCGCAACAGCATTAAACAATCTGCTGTGGGGTGCATATTAGTTGCCCAGTTCATTAGGGAACTCTACTTGCTGCTGTAGGATATGAAACAGGTACATGGGCTGCTCTAGCTACAGTGCAAGGCTACAGTAGCATGAAAAGAAAAAGAAAAAGAACTGTAAATGCTTATGCCATACAATCAACAAATCAATCTTTCAAATCACACCCTAACATTGAATGAGATGTTTATTCAATTAGGTTGAATTTTGCGTGGAGTTATGAGATCCACAGAACCTTTCCAACTAGTGGCCAATGCGAGCCAAACAACCATGGTCCTTGCTCTCGTTCTTGGAATGTTGATGGGCTTTTCCCTTGTCATGAAAGTGCTGGACAACAACCTCTATTTCTTCCTTCGCCCTCTCAAACACATTCAAAGCTTTCACATCTTCAACATGGGTGTCCTGGTCGATTGTTTCGTCTGTACCATGCGATTCATGGTGGTGATGATGGTGGTTCTTGTGAACAACTGCGTCATTTTTTTCATTCGCCTGCTCAACAGAAATCGGTGCTTTCAAATCTGATTCGCTCTTCCCCTTGCCCTTCTCTTCTGCTGCACCCATATTCGATTAAAACTCCACACATAGCATGGAATGAACAATGTACAAACTAGGAGTGTAGGGGTAATTGAAATACCTTGATAAACATCCATATCAAATGTTGAGAGGGTGATTCTGCGTGCTCTTCCCCGATGGATTGTGAAGCGACCGTTGTTTGTGATGGTGGATTCAAGGCCGAGCTTTGCAAATCTTCAGACAAAGCCGCTTCAATTACCAATGCCTTCAATGTAAAACAAGCTGCGTATCAACCATGCTTTATTAAAAAACACCATCTTTATAAAATAATTATGCAACCGTGCTTTATTAAAATAAGGCCACTTTTATAATTTAATTACGCAATGAGCTTTATTAGTAGCTTGGGATTTAGGTGGAATTTATCATAATTCCATCATATCTGATTAAACCCGTCGGTATAGAAGTGCCAGCCATTTATTATTTTTGTTGGAGATTGAGTTTTTCCACACACCAGGAAAGCGCAGACTGCAGTAACCATTAAAACAAACCTGCAATCTATAACTCATAGCAAGTACCTCTTGAATGCAGCTTTTAATGTTGCTCACCTCATACATCCGCCAACTCCTGCAGGCGACTCTCCATGCACTACGACAGCTTACCCCTAGCCAATCAGCTAATGACAAAATGATCATTTTATGCTTACGCAAGCTCGCCACCGGGTCTTGGGGCACAACCTAGGCCTACGTCACCTATATAAACCAATAGAAAGTAAGATAAATCGAAATTTAAATAACTCCCCAAAATAAATTGATACAAACAATAACAAAAATTATATACTTTTGTTAAAATTATTACAAATTAGTCTAAATAATTGTCCTGACCGATTCATATATATCCCTTGTCAGGAACACAATAAGATTACCTTCTTGGTCATAGAATAACATAAAATCTAAATTTATAATTCATTGACCTTCTTGGTCATAGAATAACATAAAATCTAAATTTATAATTCATTGACCTTCTTGGTCATCGGAATAACATGTGGAAGGGGTTTTTATGACTGTGACTGACCCGAGGGAAGTTCCAATATTAAGGCTGGAGCCGGTCCATGGTGGGGCCTCACAGACCACGATTTTCACTTCGGCTCTACCATTTTCATTTTCTGTCAGAGAGGATAAGACCATTGTCGTTGTCGGAGAAGTAAATGCAGATACTATGGCAAACTTGTTTGCGATTCGGCACCGGGAAAGTCAATATTATAACCTCAAATGGCCAATTGGCGTTCCTTAATGGAAAGTTCGCGTTAAATTCGTGTTCCTTGTTGATAGCATCCTCAGCCGTGCTCAACTGTTCGAGAATCACACTAATATGAATTTTCAACTCCGGCGGAATTGCGTGTTAGCTGCTGCGTCCTTAGGCATGGCGAGAAATTTACGCCAATTGAGAGGAAAATTCCTTGAACAAAATTTAGCTCAAAGTCCTCTTTCCTCGTTATAGCTGGAGTTCAAGATTATGCGTTCGAGGCTCTGGATGGACCGAAATGGCGAAATTTTGAAGAAATTTGCGGTATCATCGATAAATTGAAGAGGATTTTGCAATCCATAAGCTTAAGGTGAGTCGATTTTATTTTTATAAAACATTTGATGGTAAATGTTGCTCCCGAAATTAAGCACGAATTAGTGTGAATTTCGGTTTGAAAGTATATGGCTTACATAAGTTCAGTTAAATGGAAGTATTAGTTTGTCTGAGATATGGGAGCCTTATAAACTAGCACTAAATCACTGCAAGCTATTTCTTTGCACTCACGAAACTGTATTTTGTCAGAGTCGAAGGGACGATTCGATCTTTGCCAGCTAGACCCTTGTGGAATTATCGACTTAGTTCCCAAGACAATGTCCGCTAGACTAACAAGCATTCAAGATAGTTCACTTCCTCCATCTTCGAGTGGTGTGGCATCTCCTCTAGACAAAGTGACATTCATCGGACTAGTCCTAGCCTGTCCATCTAATCTTCTATCCAGAGTTTCTTCGCTTCGGCATCATATGGTAGGAGAGTTGCTTTTGAGGACTATTATCACCCAAACTCACACATTTCACATTTCAAGATAAGTCCTAAAGTTCCAGGCATGGGCTTAGTGAAACTAAAAGGGAGGGCATTGTCACCACACCAAACCCTCTTCTGCTCTTTAGGTTGGCTCTTTTCCAAATTAACGGAGGCTTCCCTAGGATAGGATTGCTAAAGCTTGCAACTATGCACCTCATGTCATTTAATAAAGTATGAGCACCCTCTTTTTATTTAATCACTCACTTAACATTTATTAAATATGAACTTAGGATAGACCATGGATTTTATCTTTTAATGAAGTCACTTTAAAAATATAAAGTACGTCTCACTTCATTAAATTAAATATGACTAGGGGTCACCAATTAAAGTGTCCTTGTCCACCCCAAGGCAATGTTAGGTGAACAAACATTTCCTAGGTAACTTTTCAACACTCCCTCTTATCGAGGAAGGTGTTTCTTACCACTCGAGTCCATCTTGTCTCTGGAATATATGTGCTTTCCTCTTCCTAAAGACTTCGTGAGAATATTTGCTACCTGCTCATCTACAGAAATCTACTGTAACTCAACAGCTCCTCTCTGAACATAGTCTCTGATGAAGTGATATCTGATCTCAATGTGTTTCGACCTGTCATGAAACATTGGATTCTTAGAGAGCCTGATGCAACTCTGATTGTCACAATGAATGATAGTAGGCCTCAACTTTTGACCAAATAAATCAACCATAAACTTGCGAAGCCACAATGCCTCGCAACCAGCCTGACTGGCTGCCATGTACTTAGCCTCTGCAGAACTCAATGCAACGGACTTTTGCTTCCGGCTGAACCACGACACAACAACCGAGCCCAACATGAAACAACAACTGGAAGTGCTCTTCCGGTCCGAAGCACTGCTTGCCCAATCTGAATCTGTGAAGCCAACCAAGTCCACTCCACTTGACCTCCTATAGTCTAGACCATAATCTACAGTCCCAGCAAGGTATCTCAAAAAATGTTTTGCAACTATCCAATGCATTCTCTTGGGCTCCATCATGAACTGACTAAAAGTGTTCACTACAAAACTCATATCTGGTTTGGTGTTGACCAAATACATCAACAAAGCAATGAGCTAACGAAATAAAGTAGGATCCACCAACTCTCCCTTGGAAGCATGAAGCTTCTTCTAGTTGGTGATCATGGATGTATACATAGGTCTGCAGTCCTCCATTTGAAATCTCTTCAGAACATATGCAGCATATTTTCCTTGCCGCAGAAAAACATGTCCATCCTCCCACCATACCTCCATGTGTATTTTTTAGTGCATCAACCCAAGATCTGTCATCTCAAACTTCGAAGCAAGATCCTTCTTGCATGCATCAATCAGGTGCTCTCCTCTAGTAATGAACAAATCATCAACATACAACATAAGAATGAGCGAAACACCACCAACCACAATGTAGTAGAGGTTGGGATCAACCTCACTATCCTAAAACCCAGTCGAAAGCAAATAGGAATTAATCCTTGAATACCAAGCTCGAGTGGCTTGCTTCAGACCATACAAGGCCTTTTTCAGCCTGCATACATGAGAATCTCTCGCATAGATCTCAAATTCTTGAGGCTACTCCAAATATACCTCCTCCTGTAGAAGACTGTTGAGAAAAGCGGTCTTCACATCTATCTGATGGATCCTCCAACCCATCTCTGCCACGACGGAGATCACTGCTCTGATTGAAGAAAATTTGGCAACCGACACAAAGGTTTCATCATAATCAACTCCCTCTATCTGTGAGAACCCGCGCGCTACAAATCGAGCTTTGTACTTCTTGATGTTGCCATCTGCAACATGCTTGATTTTGTAGAGCCACTTGGAAGTCACAACTGACTTCCCCTCTTGTCTCGAAACCACTTCCCATACCCCATTCTTCACGATGGAATTGTACTCTTCCATCATGGCATCTTTCCAAACCTGGTGTACAGAAGCCTCCTCATCAGTGTCATCAGAACCGAACCAGTTGTCGAACCAGCCGACCCTAGGAACTGGAACCAGACAAAAACTGGGAAACAAACCGGATGAAAAAATCGGTTGAGCAAAAATACATAAAACATTCATATTTTCAAAAAATACATATATATCTATATGCATCCATGTGAATCAAGCCATTATACACAAATATGCAAAGTTTCTCATGTATATAGCAAATAAGAGCATATAAAACCAAATAGTATCGACTGCAAATACATATCTAAAGAAAAGTACATCAACAAAGAAGTTATAAATGGCCTCTAAAGTCAAAATATAAGCACATGACTACAGTCTAGACTGTAGAATCTACAATCTAATGATTCTAATCATATATCATAATTATCTGAGTCCTCATGCTCAGACTCAGAGTCATCATCTACATCCTCAACATGAGCATGGCTTGACTCCCTTAGGCTTGAAGGCACTTGTCTAACTGCAACATCAATGTTCACATCCTCTTGTTGTGGAAGAGGGCCCAAGTCCATTCACAATTAAATGTGATTGATATGGAGGGTGGGAGCCTCCTTTTATAACACTAGAAGGGTCGTGGGTCATGTTATCCACTAATTTTGCACTTCGTGGATTTTTGGTGAGCCGCCAGAGTATTGAACAAGTACACTTGTTCATGGTCAGAGTTTAGAAGTCCGTTAGCCTTTTTCTGGGAGTCTGTTCGAAAAGTTTTGTAACACATGTTCATACCCCCTTGGGGAAATTGTAAAAAATGTCATAGCATTTAATTTTTTATAAAAGGCTCCGCTTCCCGGACTTAAGCATCAAGCCGACTAGACCAGAGTGTTTTTTCCCTTAGTTATTATTGGTTGTTGAACAAACGACTAATAATTTCTGAGTTTTTCACTCACACCTCCAAAGCTAGGGTAGTTGTCTTGGTGTTTTGGCCTTGGGAGGTTATTAGAGCCTTCGTGCCAGTGTTTTTCAACATGCTATACATTCGAATTGAGTCGTATGAACATGTAATAGGTCCCCCTAGAGTTTCGTTTGATTCCGTGAAAAAATAATTTTTTCTGTTTCTTAAGCCATTTTTTAATTGTTTAAATGGAAATTTTCAAAATGGCATAAAAGATGGGTCCAGAGTCCGTTTTTGGCGTGGTTGGGCTCATTTTCAAGCCCAGAGCAGCATCCTTACCCTAAGGGCCACTTTCACTATGTTTCAGCTAGCTGAAACATCCTAGAAGGCGTCATTTGGCTAACAGAGCATCAGAGTGGCATTTAATTGCTAAATTTGGACAAAATGCACAAAGTCAAAGTATTCAAAAAGTCAAAAAATCATTATTTTTTAAGTGAGGTGACATAGCATGATATCACCATAAGTCATATGACTCTCTTTAACATGAAGTGGAAATTAAACTTTGGGTAAAAAGGAATTTTTATGAATTAATTTGAAGTGAGCTGACGTCACCCACTTGGGACTCACGCTTACCCAAAGTCATGGTCACGCTAGCAAGTGGAGGGTGCGTCTCTATTAACCCCTTATGTACACGTCACTCAAAGCATTACAAACTAGACCATGGTATATAATCCAATGTTGCGAATGGTTTCAAAGTAAGAGGGTGACGTGAGGAAAGGACTCACGCTTATGTGGAAAGTGGTGAGTGGGATTGGGGGACCCATCCACAAGAATTATTATATTAAAATAAACCATGCCATATCATGTGTATCCAATACAAATTGCAAAGCGAATGGTGGAGAATGTGGGTGACGTCAACATGGACTCACCTCACGCTAGCCTTGCATGCATGCGATTGGTGTGGAGGGTGGACCCCTCTCCACTTAAGATTTATGCTTTAAACACATATTGTATTTTGGGAGTATGTTGTACCTTGTCCACGAACCCTTCAATTTATTATTCCTTCACTCCAATAAATCCGTACGGTTCACGTGAGAATCAAAGACTCGCGTGTGTGGGAGTTTGGTAAGGTTTTTGGTGATGTGGCTCCTGGGATTCAGTTGGTAGGAGAGGTGGCATCTACCTCTCCAGTTCCACCTCTGGTTTAACTCAGTTAACTCTGGCTTGATCCTTAGTTCATTAATTCCCCCATGGGGCTTGGTTTTTGTATAAATACGAGGCCTTCTTCCTCATTATAGAGGGATGGAAGGGACCTCTGCCTATTGTAATGCCGCTGAGATTTTAAGGAATAAAGTTGAAGACTTTGGAGGTCTACTGTGTGCAATTGAATGAATGCTTGCGCTATGAGGTGACATTGTAGAAGTTTGATTTTATTTACTAATATTATTGATGGATCTAGCTTAGAAGGTTATTCTAAAACACGTGGGGTAAACATTTATGGTTGTTAATTTGTTTACTTGTACTTTGCTTTCAAGAGGTAGGAAAGTAGCCAAATATACTTAGTTGTATTGAGGTTCTTTTGATTTCTTGTTTTCATACACACTAGATCTAATATTGTTGTGCAAGTATTGTCTCATATTTTTGCAGGTCATAGATTCGAAGGGGGATTGGAACTCAGCTGTCTCTTCTCTTCCCTTTGGTACCTTTACAAGATTAATGCAATTTGTTGCAGGGACTCCAAGGCCATCAACAAAAAGGATCAAGCAAGAGCTTGAATTTCCCCATCTTTCAAACTCAAAATTTCCTTTTTGGTTCTGGTTACTTTATAAATGCTTAAGTAAATTAGTTTCTTTTTTTTTAAAAGATTATTCAAAGGCCGATTTATTCAAGTACATTTCTAGATCCTAATCTTAAAGCTTTATTCTGAGTAGATCTAGATTGATTAGGTACTTAGTCTTATTGTTTATTATTTAAGTACTTAATCTTTTATGCTTTTAACGACTGATTTGGCGCATGTGGTGCATTTCAGGTGGTTGGTTTTACATTTTTCATGCAAAGACAAGGGGAAGTGCTGCTGAAAAATTAAAGATCTAGGCCATCCAAGGCCTCTCGGAACAACTTCCTTCTTCTTCTTCATTTTTCAAAACCTGTAAGCCTTTGGATCCATATCTGTAAGGACCAAAGGCATCCACCTCTCATGAGCTTTGTAAATACCGTAATAAAAGACTTTGAGTAGGCTCTTTAGAGACAATCCCCCTTGGGGAGATTTGTGTCGGTGTCGTTTTTATGATTTTCCAGTTTTAGTTAGTTTTATCCTTATTTCTGATTTAGTTGTTTATTTGATCAAGGAAGTAAAAGAAATACTTACCCCACGCTCTCCCGAGTACCCGGAAGGGTGAAAGAGATTCGTGGTAGGATTAATTAGAAAACATTTCTTTTATTTATTTGTTCTTAATTTTTTAAATCAATTCGACTGTTGCTTTCTCGAGTACCCGAAAGGTGAAACAGACTCTTCGGTCGTCATCTAAACAACTCATTGTTACGTCTCTAATAAAATAAACCAAGACTCCTTCCCCATATGCTCTACACCGCTGCAGCTTGTTTGATCAGTTGGCTGTATTAGAAAGGGATACGAGTTACTAGATTTAATAGAAAAATCCACACAAGTCATTTTCTTGAGAACTCGAGAGGTTGCAAAGGGTAATCACTACAAAGTTAGGGGGCTACTCCAAGCAGGTTCATCCTCGCCTCGTTGGACACTTGGTATTACTGCTTTAACACTCAGTTCGAAGGGACTTGACTTGTTGGGCCAAACCCACAATTAACCCACGCCCTTAATTACTCAGTAATAATTTTAAAAATGACCAACGAGACAGCGGCAATACTTACACGACAGAACAACACTCCACTTTTACAAGCACTCCATATTCATTGGCATTGGTCTGTTTTACTTGCAATGCTTAAATCAATTATTGCAAAATGTCTTGAATGGTGCTTACATTGTCATATGATGTTGATGTGATCTCTTTCTTTCAATAGTCTGTTGTGTTACTTTATCCATTTCATATTAACTCCTAGATTTAGTATTTTCTTTCGTAGACTAAAAACTATAGATTTTCTTCTAGTAGGGACTACCCCCCTTGGCTTCGTTAGGAGTTAGCCTAAACGGAGGAGCTGGGATCATGTGACAGCACCTGGCTCTTTGTTTTCCGCCAAGGCCACACCTTTCCTGCTTGGGAAACAATAGTCCAAAAGATTTTTGCTGACGGTGTGCATTCGACAGATAACATTTTTGGCGCCGTTGCCGGGGACAAATCTTTTTGTTCCTGGATGACTTAAACCTTAGTTTTTTCTTAGTTTTTTACCTTTCTTGATAGATTTTTAGTCAATTCAACTCTCTGAAATTAGACTTCAATCCATCTGGCAACTCCACTGTCAAATAACTTACCAAGGTATTCAACTAGAAGAAACTCTGAAGGCTTACTCAATTTCATCCCTGAGCCCGAACAAGTTTATAGGAGGAGATTGAATAAGCTAGGTTCTCGTAGGATCCTTGAGAATCTTGGATCTGAGTTTGTTTTAGACATCCATAGTTTGTTTCAAGAAAATAATAATCAAAATTGTTTTTCTGACATAATGGGTGAGTATTTTACTCAGCTCGACTTCTCTTAGATAGCAGGTCAACCCCATTGTCTTCTAGACAAAGTTGTAGAGAAGCTCCCTATGTTCACTGGCACTGATGCCACCACTTTCGCTATGATTTTCAAAAGTTTCTCCAGATGTGTTAATGCCTTCATTAGTGATCCTGCACATCAACATGATGATGTGTATATGAAACTCTTTGCTTTTTCCTTGGATGGAAAGGCTGGTGATTGGTACAACAATTTACCATACAATTCCTTTGTTAAACTTGAAACTTTCAATACTGCTTTCACTAACAGGTTTAGTGAAAAGAAGGAACCTAGGCATCAGCTAGCTTCCTTGACAAACATAAAGAAGAAGGAGAACGAGACTATGGATGAGTTTAACCATAGGTTCACAGAACTATCCAATGCCATTCCTGCCACTTATAAACCACCTGCACCATCTATCTTTCTTTATTACATTGAAGCACTTAGCGGGAAGATGCAATATCAGATCAGGGATAAAGAACCCACTACTCTTCTAAACGCACAAGATATGGTAGTTAAAATAGACATAAATATGCAGTCTTCAAGTGAATCCAACCTTCCTGGTAATTCAAGGTCCTCAACTCCTTTAAAGTCAAATGAACATAAAGAAGAGGATTCCTATAAAAAAACAAATGATGGAAATGAAGGAAAGACTTGAGAGAATGGAAGATAAACATCTAGCCCAAATGAGAGAGATGCAGAACAAGGTCATTAGTATGAAAGAGCACAGTCACAACCTGCCCCTAGAACTTTCTCTCCAAAAGTAAATTGACAAAGAAAAGCACCCAACCATGAATAGAGGCCTCCTCATCAATTGAAAGTTGCTAACATGGTTGAAACTTACATGCCACTCTGTAGAGCATGTGAAGACTTTCATGAGGAGTCTACTTGCCATTATGCATGTTATGTTCAAGAGCATGGTTTTCCAGAAGGTTGTGGTCCCAGAGCATCATCAAGCGAGCCTGAGTATATAAACTATGTAGGTGACATGCATAATATTTTCAGAGAAAGTTGGAGAGAGGCAAAACAATATTCAAGAGAGCCTGATTACATTAACACAGTGGGGCAGCTCCATCCTGTTACCACAGAAACCTGGAGCCAAGCGAGAGAGTACAATCAAGAGCATGATACAAGTGATGAAGAGTCCCTTACACCTCACATGGATGATGACTACGAGACTTTAATTGAAAATCCAATCTTAGAAGTTTTGTGTGATGAGAATCCTCCATGCTCTCCACTTGATGACAAAAATTTGGAAAGTTGGGTCCCCTGTGATATCTTTGAAGCCCAGCTTTTTGAAGAAGATTGTTTTGAGCAGAATGAGGAGTGTAGCCAGGGACTTGATACCGGTGATGAGGCATCTCTCGTATCCGACATAGATGGTGATGATGACTATTGGACTTTTATTGAAAATCCAATCTATGATACTTTTGAAAATATTTTTGAGAATCCCATCTATGATGTGACCAACAAGGGGAGTTTTTATTCTGAAACTTATGAAAGTTGTAAAGAAGAGTAGTCAGAGTTTTCCCATGATCAGTCAGAGTTGTATTTGAGTATTTGTAACGAGGACTTGGAGAAGCAATGCAGTGAAGAATCAGATGGGGTGTAACTAGCTGAATTTTTTCCTTGGCCATCTTCTTCACACATAGATGTTCCTTATGATTTGGAGGAGTTTTGGGATTACACACAAAGTTATCAATGGATAATAAGCCATTTTTATGAGTATGATGATCTGCCTCATCATACAAATTTTTACATTAGTCCTATCCAATCTTGGATAGAAGAATCCTGCAAGAGCACTTACCAGTTTGGGAAGAAGTTCGACAACATTATGCATGCCTATGATTCACCATCCAGCCCGCCCATTCTGGATCATCACGCAGGTTTGCATTTTTTGAATAAAATATTCTTATTTTGGCTGGTAACCAAAGACAAGAAAACACATTTTTACATTAATAAAATGCTTAGGTGGCTACATTGGATTTATGATTACACCTAACCTTTTTTATGTCATGCTTAGAGTAGGAAAATAGGCTCCTCAAAGTGAGCATTTACTTCTAGCATTTTCTTTCTGTACTTATAAATAAATAAATTTTTAGTTAAGTTTTGTCATTCCCTTGAATAAAGCAACTTTTGGATCATTGGCTCTTTTTCATAAAGCTTGTGCTATTGAGGTTTTCTTGTCAAGTTGAGATGTTTTTATAGGATATGGAAACCAAAGATTCTAGTGTTCTCGTATGCTCTTCTTGCCTAAGAGACTAGATCGAGCACATGTCCTGCAGTTGGAGCCAGATGTTATCCACTAATTTTGCACTTAGTGGATTTTCGGCAAGCTGCCGGAGTATTGAACAAGTACACTTGTTCATGGTTAGAGTTCAGAAGTCTGCCAGCCTTTTTCTGGGAGTCTGTTTGAATTTTTTTGTAACACATTCATACCCCCTTGGGGAAATTGTAAAAAATGTCCTAGCATTTAATTTTTTATAAAAGGCTTGGCATCCTGGACTTAAGCATCAAGCCGACTAGCCCAGAGTGTTTTTTACCTTGGTTATTATTGGTTGTTGAATAAATGTCTAATAATTTCTGAGTTTTTCACTTACACCTCCAAAGCTGGGGTAGTTGTCTTGGTGTTTTGGCCTTGGGAGGTTATTAGAGCCTTCGTGTCAGTGTTTTTCAACATGCTAGACATTCGAATTGAGTTGTATGAACAAGTACTAGGTCCCCCTAGAGTTTCGTTTGATTCTATGAAAAAATAATTTTTTCGTTTTTAAGCCATTTTTTAATGGTTTAAATAGAAATTTTCAAAATGGCATAAAAGATGGGTCTGGAGTCTGTTTTCACCGTGGTTGGGCTCATTTTCAAGCCTGGAGCAACATCGTTCCTCTAGAGGCCACTTTCACTAAGTTTCGGCCAGCTGAAACATCCCGGAAGGCATCATTTGGCTAATAGAGCATCAGAGTGGCATTTAATTGCTAAATTTGGACAAAATGCACAAAGTAAAAAAATCATTATTTTTTAAGTGAGGTGGCATGATGCCACCATAAGTCATATGACTCTCTTTAACATGAAGTGGAAATTAAACTTTGGGTATAAAGGAATTGTTATGAATTAATTTGGAGGTGACTCACGCTTACCCAAAGTCATGGTCACGCTAGCAAGTGGAGGGTGCGTCTCTATTAACCCATTATGTACACGTCACTCAAAGCATTATAAACTAGACCATGGTATATAATCCAATGTTGCGAATGGTTTCAAAGTAAGAGGGTGACGTGAGGAAAGGACTCACGCTTATGTGGAAAGTGGTGAGTGGGATTGGGGGACCCATCCACAAGAATTATTATATTAAAATAAACCATGCCATATCATGTGTATCCAATACAAATTGCAAAGCGAATGGTGGAGAATGTGGGTGACGTCAACATGGACTCACCTCACGCTAGCCTTGCATGCATGCGATTGGTGTGGAGGGTGGACCCCTCTCCACTTAAGATTTATGCTTTAAACACATATTGTATTTTGGGAGTATGTTGTACCTTGTCCACGAACCCTTCAATTTATTATTCCTTCACTCCAATAAATCCGTACGGTTCACGTGAGAATCAAAGACTCGCGCGTGTGGGAGTTTGGTAAGGTTTTTGGTGATGTGGCTCCTAGGATTCAGTTGGTAGGAGAGGTGGCATCTACCTCTCCAGTTCCACCTCTGGTTTAACTCAGTTAACTCCGGCTTGATCCTTAGTTCATTAATTCCCCCTTGGGGCTTGGTTTTTGTATAAATACGAGGCCTTCCTCATTCTAGAGGGATGGAAGGGACCTCTGCCTATTGTAATGTTGCCAAGATTTTAAGGAATAAAGTTGAAGACTTTGGAGGTTTACTGTGTGCAATTGAATGAATGCTTGTTCTATGAGGTGACATTGTAGAAGTTTGCTTTTATTTGCTAATATTATTAATGGATCTAGCTCAGAAGGTTATTCTAAAACATGTAGGGTAAACATTTATGGTTGCTAATTTGTTTACTTGTGCTTTGCTTTCAAGAGGTAGGAAAGTAACCAAATATACTCAGTTGTATTGAGGTTCTTTTGATTTTTTGTTTTCATACACACTAGATCTAATATTGTTGTGCAAGTATTGTCTCATAGTTTTGCAGGTCACATATTCAAAGGGGGATTGGAACTCAACTGTCTCTTCTCTTCCCTTTGGTACCTTTACAAGATTAATGCAATTTGTTGCAGGGACTCCGAGGCCATCAACAAATAGGATCAAGCAAGGGCTTGAATTTCCCCATCTTTCAAATTCAAAATTTCCTCTTTGGTTTTGGTTACTTTATAAATGCTTAAGTAAATTAGTTTCTTTTTTTTTAACTGATTATTCAAAGGATGATTTATTCAAGTACATTGCTAGATCCTAATCTTAAAGCTTTATTCTGAGTAGATCTAGATTGATTAGGTACTTAGTCTTATTGTTTATCATTTAAGTACTTAATTTTTTATGCTTTTAACGACTGATTTGGCACATGTGGTGCATTTTAGGTGGCTGGTTTTACATTTTTCATGCAAAGACAAGGGGAAGTGCTACCGAAAAATTAAAGATCTAGGCCATCCAAGGCCTCTCGGAACAACTTCCTTCTTCCTCTTCATTTTTCAAAACCTGTAAGCCTTTGGATCCATATCTGTAAGGACCAAAGGCATCCACCTCTCATGAGCTTTGTAAATATCGTAATAAAAGACTTTGAGTAGGCTCTTCAGAGTCCATCCCCCCTGGGGAGATTTGTGTCAGTGTCTTTTTTTATGATTTTCCAGTTTTAGTTAGTTTTATCTTTATTTCAGATTTAGTTGTTTATTTGATCAAGGAAGTAAAAGAAATACTTACTCCACGCTCTCCCTAGTACCCCGAAAGGGTGAAAGAGATTCATGGTAGGATTAATTAGAAAATGTTTTTATTTATTTATTGTTATTAATTTTTTAAATCAATTTGACCGTTGCTTTCTCGAGTACCTGAAAGGTGAAAGAGACTCTTCGATCGTCATCTAAACAACTCATTGTTACGTCTCTAATAAAATAAACCAAGATTCCTTCCTCGTATGCTCTACACCACTGCAGCCTATCTGATCAGTTGGTTGTGTCAGAAAGGGATACGAGTTACTAGATTTAATAGGAAAATCCACACAAGTCATTTTCTGAGGAAATCGAGAGGTTGCAAAGGGTAATCACTACAGAGTCAGGGGGCTACTCCTATGGAAAATGATAAATCCACCATAGCTCTATCCAGGGTGCAAAATGGGGCAAACTGACTGCTCTGGATGATCTGGAGACATAGAAAAATGGTAGAAGTGACTACTCATACGCCCTGGAGCACTGCACTGCTCTATGAGAACTCATCATACTGCCATCTGTAATAAAAATTGATCATTTGGCCAATATTAAAGTGATAATAATCACGTTTCAAGATAACCGAGGCCAAATTCTCAAAACTGAAACCGCAGTATTGATCTTGGGCATGTCTGGAACAAATATAGACCATGTTGCATTTTGGGTCATTGCCTTGAGAACCGTGATTGACTTGGTCAACTGGGTTGACCACCTCAAAGTACCCAAACTGAAGGTGAGGAACTGTATCCATATGATCCTGTAGGCATTCAGGGTAAGAAATGCTCCAATAATGTATATCAAAACCAAGCTTAAATCAGTTATTCATAATCATGGTGACCAATAATATTAATAATAGCAAGATGTACCTTTGCGTCTGAAGAATCTTGGAAATTTCTAGAAGTCTGCTTGTCCATGCCATACTTATAAAGGATAAACAATGTGCTACAGATGGGTGAGGATGAAGGAACAAGGTTAAGGCAAAAGGGAATGACTTTTAATTGACTTAGACTCAGTGATCTATCCGAATGATAAATAATACACTCAACCAAGGTGACATGTGTATGACAGATAGCAATAGGGGATGGGAGTGTCTCACAAATGAATAAAGTACTTGGATATGCTTCACTTAGACTCTAACAAGCTTTCCTTTGCACTATAATTGCAACATAGGTCAACCTTCAAAGGCAGGTGCCCTGGAAGCCTGCTGGGCTCCAGTACTGACAAAGACCTAGCCTTTGCAAGCTAGTCTCACCTTGATGCCCTATGGGGGCACATGAGCTGAACACTATACAAGGAGTGAGTGCTCATCCTTTGACCATTAACCTTTTCAAGACACTTTACATTTTACAAGATAGTAGCCATCCTACAAGGGTAGGTGCCCTGGAAAGCTTTATGGGCTCCAATAAATGACTAAGGCCTAGACCCGCTGCCAGCGAGCAGTCCATAGCCCTGACGGGTTTGCCTCTCCCTATCGCCCCTGTGGAGGCTAGATTGAGCCTTACATTATACAACAAATGAGTGCTCAAACCCTTGGCCATTGACTACCTTTCAAACATTTATAGCTTTTGCATCCTTTAGATATAGCTTTCATGCATCTCGATGCTTCAGTGTTTAGCAACACTGTTATGGTGGAGCACTTGTTTTGAGCACTAAAGGAGACCTACCCTATGAACCCAACCACACTGGCCAAGCCACATACTTCAGAGCCAGAGGCACATAGCAACATGGAGTCTATCATACATAGGGGTCACAATGGGGAAATGATCTTCAATCTCACAAGTCTCAATTAGTCTAAGTCATGGGACAAAATCAAAGGTGGATGATCTGGATGGATGGGGACAAGTGATATGGAACCAACCTAGCACCAAGGTTTATAATTTGTACGAGCATAGCATGAGCAACAGTCTTCACATCAAATTCCTTGATTAATCATAACACGAGTTGAAATAGCAATAGATATAAGCATAGGTCACCATAATCATCCTAACATGATAAGCATAGGTATCTGACATACATCATAGAGCAAAATCAAACCAAGGAAGTGTTTACCTGATCTCACCAAATATAGCTGTCTCTAACTGATAAGCCCCTCTTTAACTTTGTGTATCCACTCTGATCTGCTGCTCTGCTACAATGAACTAGATCATCACCAAAAGCATCTCAATGGACCCTTGAATTTCAGTCCTGGCGAGGAAAATCCAATGAACAAGGCTCTGGAATAACTGAAGTTGTAAAGATCCATGCTAATACCCCATGTGAAAATAGCCCGGAACAGAAAAAGAGACAAGTCTGTATGCTGCATCATGGTAGCCCAGCTGCAGAATGTATATGTGATAACAGGATTCATAGAATAAATTGGGTAATCGATATATGCGCTTGTGTTTTGTATTTCAAGCCCACTGTCAGTTCAGCTTTGGAAGTTTCCGTGGATATCAGTTAGACTAGAGGGAGTAGATTGGATTACTCTTAATGGAATCATGCATGAGTGGAGCATTGAAATTGTTAACAGTAGTCAAATTGAAACTTAATCGTGAGAAAAAACCACACTTCTGTTGTTTTTTATTTTCATATGCAGCAAGTATTTTCTGTACATAAAAGAGTTATTTGCAAAAATTGTCACTCATTACAGTAAATCCTTTGGTATCTTTTGTTGCAAAAATTTGGTACTAACATATGGTTGGTAATTATTTTGTCGGTATGATACATGAAACCTCTGTTCTGTGGTCTCTTAAATTCTGGCATAATTGAAACAAGATGTGCAGGACTTCTGATACTGATGATTAGCTACATTTCAATCTCATCAGTGGCTGAACTTTATTATAAACATTTTATTAAATGTTCAAACTTCAAAGTCAAGGATCCTCAATATCATGGAAGGAACTGTAGAAAATGGATGCCAGGAAGCACGGTTAGATGTCATGGAGCAGGAGAATCCATTATCAAAGCATGGGCATTTATTAATGTCTGGACCTCTTGGCATATGTGACAATCCTTACTGTACGATTTGTCCTAGCTACTTCGCTTCCAGTGGCGCATCTATATCTATTTCACCCTCTGTGAGAAATTTCACCCTTTTATTTTAATCCTGGAGAGTACGTTTAGTTGTCAGCAACACATGTTTGGTGAAATATGTAAATTCACATTATATCTTCTCTTATTATCAGAGTTATACTTTCACATAATTAACAGAAAAGCTTATCTAATTTAGAATCTAGCTATCTGTGGAATTATACTAACCAATAAAAATATATCGTTGGATCAGAAGAATTTATTTTTCAGTGGAGCCAAAACTATGCATGGGAAACTTGTTGGATGGAGCAAGTATCAAATTCCATCTGTAATGAACCCCCACTCTAAAATGGTGCAGTGGTGGAATCAGTTCTTTGTGATATCTTGCCTTTTCGCGATATTTGTGGACCCTCTTTTCTTCTTCTTATTCTCGGTGAGTCAGGTAATTTGCATCCTATTCATTTTTAAAAAACTGTAGATTAACCTTATATGATTTCTACCATACTTTTGTCTTCTAGGTTTTATGTTGTTTATTTTCTTTATCTTGGTTTATATAAAGGTAGGCGATAATACTTCTAGGTCATCCTTTCTCTGATTTGTATTGGAGTACCTTCTAATAGTTTGCTGCCTTTGGGTTTCGACTTTCCTTTCATCGTCTCTAATTAGTTGGACAACAACTTTGGTGTCTAAAAGGTTGGCGTTCTACAGTTTGAGTGGATTGTTTTCCCTATGTTTTCCCATTTCTAGACACTCTTGTAGATTTTAGGCTGGTAAAAAATTTCATAAACCATATGTAAATGACTACCCTGCAACTTCCTAGATATGCAAGAATAGGTTTTATTGAAATTTATTGCGCTTATGGTGTCAATTTGGGGTCCTCACACTCTATATTCCATGCATCCATGAACATATGGGTTGAACCCTGAATATGCACAATAGTCTATGGATTTTACCACCCATATATATGCCTTCAACTTGTTTGCGGATGTAAATCCATGATTCCCTTTGTCTCCCTTCGATTTAAAAACCTTGTTGATTCACTGGTCTACAATATTTCCACTTAGGTGTATTTGTATTTTATCCACACAAGCTATATGATTGCCACCTACTCACATAGGTTATACTCACTGTTTGAAAGCTTACTTTCCTATCTTTCTATAATCTATGAGAAAGATAAATATGCATGAGATTTGAGCCAAAGAACATCATAACCTCAAATCTTTAGAATATATTCTTAGAAAGATCTTGTGAGATTATATATTATTTAGAGGTGGTGAGTAGATTCCTTATTGGTCTAAAGATGAATTACTTTGTGTTTCCACCTATTACCCCTTAGATTGCATTAGGGTAATCCAATTGCATAGTTGTCCCACCCGCTACCTCCCAAACTAGCATGTGTGATTAAAGTCTCAAAGAAGCAAGCTAGCTAAGGGGAACCAAGAGGAAAGGCAAGTGTCACCATGCTAATCCCTCCTTGATTTATGTATTTTGGTTACCAATTCCTAACTCTATGGGGGGGGCGAACCTCTTAGGGACATAATCTCTTGTTTTAGGGATGTTTGTCCCCACATGTGGCATTTTCTAGCCTAGGCGCACTTCTAGTTCTCTCTTGTTCACACAAGTGGCACTCAACAACTCACACATGAGATTTCACACTGCCTCTTCTCTCTCCCATGTGGTGCATTCTCTCTTGCATGAATCCAACACATGGCTAGCACCCCTCTTTCTTCTATGGCCATATAAGAAGAAGGCGTGTTTATTGTAAAACATGATTGGACTTTTGGTGTTCTATCCCTCTTAAGATTAATCGATATATCTTGTCATGGAACAAGTTTTGTTGTAAGGATTCCCTTCTACCTCATGTGTGGCACATTTATCTTGTTTGGAGCTTCATGGTTGTAAGTTTATCGAGTGCTTTTAATTCTCATTTCTATGCTTCTTGTTTGGGCCATTGGAAAAGGTATTACCATCTCATTGGAGAAAGATGTCTTAAATTAATCTCTAATTCATCCTTTCTTGCATATTTATTTATATGGGATTTATATGTTGTATCTTTACCTTCTATCACCCCCCAATTTGACAGGAGTGTGACAGAGATGTCCACAGAGCAGCATATCTGGATTTTGGTCGAATGCATTTTTAAAAATGACAAACCAGTAAAGCTAGAGGCAGTGGTATTTTGCTGAGGACAGTGAATGGTGGAAAGACATGGATCTGTGACAAGGCTGTAGATAATATAGCAGCTAGTCTTTACGCTGTGAAGTTTATTGATGAAAGGAAGGTGATGTGTTAAGTGGTACAAAATGATAGCTACTAAGTCCCAAGCCTTCCAAGATTAAGCATATGACCTCAAATCACAATGTTGTCCACCGATTGCACACCAGCAGTAGAAACTTTCCGAAAGCTGTCTCCTCACTTAGGAAAGTGGGAGAGGTGTGACCTTGGGGGCATGCACAGAGCTAGGTACTGTCACCTACTCCTACCTCCTCCGTTTAGGCTAACTCCTAACGAAGCCAAGGGGGGTAGTCCTTAACAAAGAGTTTTTCTAAGGCTCAATGTGGTTAAAGTGTTTTAGTTGGTTACGGATGAGGATGGGTGTTGTTAGGAGTTTTTGTGATTAGAGGTGTTTATTTATTATGATTATGACACATAAATCAAAAGCAATCCACGTTGCTAGCAAGAGATTAAAAGATAATAATGATTCTAGACTTAGTTAATTATGCATTCACAGATAGGAAAAACAGGCCACAGACAATTGATCAAAATAAACTAATTATGCAGATTAAAAAGGACTAGTGCCTTATGGAGTCAAAGTACTGAAATGCGCAAAGAATTAAATAACGAGTCTAGAAATCAAACTAGTGAATATTAGGTTGTGCGAGTGCTCTTGGTAGGTTTTAATAATTTTATGTGCTCTTGATTAGGGTGTCAACGAAGGTTTGTCAAAAAGTTGAGAGAATATTCCAAGTTCACTCCGTTGAAGACATGTCGGGCCGCCCAGTTTCCCAGGCTGATATCGCAGAGATTGACCAGCTAGCTGAGAAGCTTAGACAGCGGGGTTCCAACGCCTCTACTAGGAAGTACTTTAGAAAATTCCCTACAACGCCGGTGCATTGGTTACGGGGTTTTAAATTTTATTAAGTTATTCTTGCAAGATTAGAGATCCAGTGCCGTTTCTGGGTACTCCGATTTTGAGGTCGGTCAGAGCATACTCCGACAAGGAGAGAACTAAGTTAATTAATTAGGGGGTGTGTGTTGCAAATTTTATTAAGTCAATTAATTAGGACTCTTCGACAGAGAGCGCTCTTGACTCCGTCTTATGACAGTGGTTCAAGAGACTTAGCTAATCTAACATGCCTAATGCAAGGATATGCAGTTCTAAGAATGCTCTCCGATAGAGAGTGCTCTTGACTTGTGTTACTGCAAGTTCAAGAGTCTTACTTAATTCGTTAAACTTGAAAGAGAAATAGAAACATAAAAATCTAACTACCCAAGAGTCTCTTTCAGGCTTTTAGGGCCCTAATCGGGAAAGCAAGGGGGTAAGTAAACAGTAAGAAATTATGCAATGTTTAATTAAACAATCAAATCAATATTTTTCTCCATTTTCAAAACATAAACTAACTTAATTATGATTATGCAATTATCCTATCCTACTCTACCATTAGCAATTTATTAAACAAAAATGAAAAAGCATGACAATGGGACGCTACAGGCTTCCCCCAAATGGGGGAAGAGGGGTGTGGGAGCCGTAATCCTACTCGCTTTTTATTAATTTTTACAATTTTTGATGATTTTGCTTTTGCCTTTTCTTGAAAGAACAGGGAGAGAAAGGGATGGAAATAAGAGGGAAAATTTGTCTTTTTTGCTTCTTGCTTGCTTCCTGCTTTCGTAAGGCCCTTGGGATCTTCTTTCATCTGCTTGAAACTAAGAGCTTTGAACACTAACTCATTATGGTGTTAGTCCAAAAACAAATGAAATTAGATGTACAAACTTAATGACAAAAAAAAAGAGCCCAACCCTTACCAAAACCGGAAGAAGAAAGGAGGAATAAAAGGCTACGAAAAAGAGAAGTCAAAAGAGGTGAAAAGAGGACACAGTAAGGTCAAAGAAGGCTGAAAACAAAGGTGAAAGAGGGGCTGCAAATTGAAGAAAGAGGGCTGCAAAAAGTGAGGAAGAAGGCTGAAACTAGGGCCCAAAAAGTGGTAGCAAAAAAGGGTAAATGAGGCTGCAAATTAAGGCAAAAAGAGGGCTGCAAAAAGTGAAGAAAGAGGGCAAAAGTGGGCAGCGAAAGAGGAGAAGAAAGCGCTGCAATAAAAAGTGAAAGATGGCTGCAAATTGAAGACGGGACAGCCAATAGGGGCATACGGTTTGGTGAATGAATGTTCACTTTAGCCCAAACCTTGCCCTAACCCAAAAATGTAAATTTTTTTAACTTGAAAGATGAATAAAAATGAAGAAAAACATTCAAACCTGTGGCTCTTCTTGATGATGCTTGGATTCCTTAAAGCTTGAAATTGCCGGAAGTTGTCTTGACTTCAAGAGGAGAGGATGCACCGGAGCTCGAACTCCTACTTGATTGGATGGAGTGATCTGCAAAAATTCAACTCGAATACTTGCCAAAAGATGGTTTAGATCATGTATGTTTCAGAAATTGAAATGTAAAAGAGCATAACATATAACTGAATAACCAATGCTACTTTCAATTTCTAAGAGTAAGGCCATAAACAATTAAATTGTAAACTTCAAATAATTGATCTTACGTGCTCACAGAAGTCTTCTAAAGCATGAATCATTAACCAACATAAGCATGAAAGGGGAGAATTAGAACACAATCACCTCATTCGTCAAGAGCATTCATCCACATTTAACAAACCATATGAGCCTCCAAAGCCTTAAATTTATTCCACGGTTGCATAAAGCAACAAGCATTTATAGAGTTTGGACAGAGTTTTTCTACACAAAAATCCATCCCAATAGAGCTAAAGAAGCCTCTATTTATACAATGAAAGAAGACGCAAACCCTAAAACCAGAAAACCAGACTTAACTAGCTCGGCACACCACTGAGAGCACAAAACCTAAGCTGGAGAGTTAAGAGTGAGGGGAGGCCTCCACCTAGGCAAGGCACCCCCACTCCAACCCTAGGCACTGTAACCAAGCCACAGAAGGAGCCACACGTGTGAATTACGCCCTCATGAGGAAGAGGGGCGTGAGCATGAAGAGAGGGACATGAGCTGGTAGGTGAAGACGCCATCTAGGTATGGAGGAGCCAGATCTAGGTAAGGAGCAACCACTGTCAATAGATCATAATGTAATCACCAGTTCCTGCCTCGATCAAATCACCAAACCAATGAGTTCTCTCCATCTCATCCAATTCGGGAGTTTAGTCGGAGATGACAAGACCGTTAACTGAATATATCTTTATTGCTCACTGAAGTTGAGTTATGATAACTCCAATCATCATAAATGCCCATTGACATGTCACTCTGCATTTTATTTCACTGGATTTGGATTAATTTGGAGAGTTTTGGATTTTCTCCAAAATAATCATTTTTTAATAAATAATCAATTTTTTCCCCAAAAATGACTTTTTTGAGAAAATATGCGTTGTGTCCGATTGATGATCTGAAAGTTGGATCTGATTGGCTGGCCGATCAAGAATGATTTTTGGCTTAAGGTTAGAGCCTTCAATCACTGAATTCGGGGTCCGGATGACTAACTTATTACAAACGGGATTTTTCCATTTAATTTATGGAAAAATTTAATTAAAAACTTATGGAAATAATTAAAAAATTAAAAAATAAATTTTTAACGCGTCCGGAAAATTTTTTTCGGAAATTTTTTTCGGAAATTTTTTTGATGGTCCTATTGACTTAGGACATGACCATGCACTATTCTAATAATGCCTAGTAGGTTTATATACACTTAGTTAGGCTTTATAAGCCCCCAAGGCCCAGAATTTAAAATCGGGCATTCCAGCTTTGGAGGAAGCGGGAGAAAACCTCGTTAATTATACTCGGCTATAGGCAAAGCATAATTGTCAAGGGCAAAAAACTCCCTGGAATACCTTAGTTGAGATTCTACTTCTTAGGAGACCGAAACACTCAAAACACCCTACTAGCACATTTTATTACAAACCCTGCGTGGCCATGGTCAAAATTATTCAAATAAAAAACTGGCTAGCCAAAACTGGCTAGACACAAAGACAGATCAATTGATACATTGGAATCAAACATTGGACATGTTTGTCAACCAGCGGCTCCTCAGGTAACCCAACTATGGTACATAAAAGTTGGTAACACACAATACACTAATTCGAAGTTTCCAACTTGCATTGACATTGAGGAGCATTTCCCTTGATCAAGATTGTTATTTACGACTATGTCACCGCAGATCTCTCTTTACATTGGCCACATCAATGCTTGTGTTTGCAGCCAAAACATATAATTACTCAGCTCTTGTTATGTGTGTAAAGGCGGGGTTCATAGATAAAACTATTGATCCTTTTCTACAGTTGATTGATGATAGTAGGATGCAAGTTATGGATTCAATTTTTGGTGAGGAAGCATTATATGGTTCAAGTGAGGACAATACTGTTGCATTAGAGTTTCTTGCAGCAGTAACAGATACAGAAGACCAGTCAACAGAATCTTTAGTGTCCTTGATTATTTGCAAGTTAGGCAGATTATCAGAGACATAAGTTTCTACCATGAGGAAAGAACTCCTGCAAAACTTTTCTCCTGATGATGTATTCGCCCTAGGTGCTCAACTGTACATGGAGACACCCCGTCCATGTTCACCATTTGCATTGCAAAAAATTCATCATTTCCGGAGATGGCACCTCCAACATATGCACCAGAGGAAGATCTGGTTAATGAACCATTTGGAAGTCAGGCCAACAGTAAAGAGCACGTTTCTAAGGATGCCCAACATGTTCTCGGTGTTAATCAACTATTAGAGTCGATTCCGAACTGACAGCAAGAGAGGTTTCCCGTGGATTAAATGGTGATTTTTGCTGGCAGCCGAGTCAATGGAGCAGCTCAAGGGATGAAATCGTGGAAGAGTCCACGTTCTTTTGACGACCGGCAGAGTTCACCATATACGCAGCAGAAATTAAGTTTTATTCAATTCGTATCTTACGAGCAGTTGTTCATGTCATTGCTGTAGCGGGGAGCTGCATCTCAGATTGGCCGCCAATCACATGGAATTTAGCAATGGTGGAGAAATCACGAAGAAACTAAGAGTTTCCTTTCTTGGCAGTTGATTGCATAGTGCCACAACCAATCATGCGTGAGTGTGAATTAGACCGTGATGTTTCAGTTTGTAGATACGCTTCCACCTAAGTGTTAAAGTTAGTGCACTTGCGAGATCCATTCTTAGAGAGATCCATTCTTAGAGAATGTTTTCCTAGTCAATTGACTAGGACAGAGTAAGACCCTAGAAGTTACCCTAGGGCCCCCAGTAGTCTTTTGGGGTTCTTGGTCTAGGACCAAGCAGGTTGATGCCATGGCAAAGCCCCTAGCATGTGGCTAGGGCCCCTATATGCCTCTAGGGTATTCTAGTCTGGGACCAGGGATGTGATGTCCAAGTAGAGCCTGCAGGTAGAAGCAGAGATATATTTTGGTATGTGACCAGGGACACGATGTCCAAGTAGGTCCTGCAGGTAGTTGATAAACTTTCAGTGTGAGATTGAAACTCAACTTAGTACTGAGAACCATTCTGCGAGAGAATGGAGGACCCAGTCAAGGTCCAGGGATTGATCAACCTGATTCAGTGTAAGATTGAAGCTCAGCCTAAGGTTGAAAGCCATTCATTAAGAATGGAAGATAATGATGTCCTCTCTCCTAATCGATTATTGCTAGGTTGATTCTCAAGGGACTGGCCACCCCTTGACGATGTCCCTAGTACCTAACCCTTAGGAGCAGTGTTAAGGACAAAAGGATTGTACCATTCGTTTGGATCTTCCCCCTTATACAGTGATGACAAAATATATAAAAACTATGTATCTTGAGAGAGAAAAGTCTTTGGTCTTGTTGGTCCTAATTGAATGATTGTCCACCTTTACGATTCACCTTGATCTTGTGGTTGTTGAATCTTGGTCCTAGCACTCTCACTTGTGTGCACCTTTGACTACGATGACTCCTACTTTATGGAGTGTATTTACTTAATGGTTTATTAAATACCATTGGACCATGTATTGTTATGGTTACCTTATGTTTTGAACCCTTGACCTTGTTGCCGCCTTTCACGCACCTTGAGGGATTTTGGGCATGGCAAAAATCTTCAAGCCACTGGGTGCGTCCTTGGGGGCAAGTCTCGAGTTGAGATACTGTCACTCAACACTCAACTCCTTCGTCTAGGCCAACTCCTAGTGAAGCCAAGGGGGGTGGTCCCTATTAGAAGAGAATCTTTGGTTTTTAGTCTACGAAAGAAAAGACTAAATCCAGGAGTTAAAAAAAATGGATAAAATAACACAACGGACTATTGCAAGAAAGAGATTACATCAACAGACAGGAGGGTGTCCAAAGTGGCTGTGAAGGGAGATGAATGTGTCACAGTTGAAGCAAAGGCCACGAGAGCACATAAATAGGATATGGAGCCATGTGACCCAGTGGTTTTAGGGGCCCTGAACACCAACCCTGAGGTTAAAAACCCCAATAAAGGGCAGTCAGCAGTTCCATTAAGCCATATACCCCTAAAGGATGACCAAAGGGCCCAACCAAACCACCATGTTAGATTTTTATAGTTTATTTAATATGATCTAGGATCCAATCTGAGAGAATAACATGCACAACAATAATCACAAGAGATGAGACACAAAGATTTTCCTTGGGGAAACCATAAAGGAGAAAACCTCGTAACTTCCTCAAAGATAGAATGAGCACCAGTAGCAAAAGTAAAACCCAAAAGTGTAAAGATGATCTTCGACAACTGCTCTCTCTCTCACTTGTGCGAGCTTGTCCTTTCTCTCTCATGCGCACTTGATGAGTGAGTGTGTGTGTAAAATAGAGAGTCACTCTCTATTTATACCTATTTTCCACTTGACTTTTTCTCCTACTCGGACGTGACTCTCTATTTATACCTATTTTCCACTTGACTTTTTCTCCTATTGGGACGACTTCTCTAGGAGAGTCTAATAGCCCAATTACCACTTATTTCTGGGGACTAATGCCCCGACATACAAAGGAGGGTTAACCTCAATGACTTTACATGACTCAAGTACAATGATGACTCTCTCGATCGGAGGAATGAACATCTCTATGGGAGGTACAATAATAAAATATAACTACAATATAAAATATACAAGTGAATATCTTCTGAAGTTACAATTACATTAACACTCCCTCTTAACTAGGAAGGTATTCTCTTGACACATACATCAATACATATAGGCACAAGTCTTCAACGTTGGATCATCATCGTCACTACTGTTGTTGTTCTCATCATCTTGATCAAATGGTGCTATCTCTCGAATCTACTCGTCATAGGAAGTTCTACAGAGCCATCCCTTTTTCATGCTGGATGTAGGCTTAGCCTCCATGTAGGTATTGAAATCATCGAGTAGGTATAGCCTAGGACTTATTGTCTTGCAAAACTTGAAGGATCTCCCAGGACTGATTATATGCCTTTGCAAAACCTGAAGGAGCATCCCAGGACTGATTATATGCCTCTGCAAAACTTGAAGGAGCTTCCCAGGATTGATTATATGCCTCTGCAAAACCTGAACGAGCATATCAGGACTAATTATATGCCTCTGCAAAACTTGAAGGATCTCCCAGGACTGATTATATGCCTCTGCAAAACCTGAAGGAGCACCCTAGGACTGATTATATGCCTATGCAAAACCTGAGTCCCCTACTATCGTCTCGTCGTCTTCAGATCACCTCATCGTCACTTGGAGCACAACCCAGATGCACACATCTTGACGACAACCCTTACATCTGCACCATGGGAGGACACACCTATCATTATGTGAGAATGGCTCTCGTGCATCTGCATCTTCTAGACCCTTCACCTCCCCTTGGGAGGAACCTCGATTTGAAGTGCACCAAGCTTCTCTCTAAAGTATTCAAACTTCACTATGGCTAATGGCTTGGTCAACACATCGACTATCTGCTCATCCGTCGCAACATACTGGAGTTTCACTGCTCCTCTCTGCACCATATCCCTGATATAGTGGTACTTGATATCAATGTGCTTCGACTTGTCATGGAACACTGGGTTCTCAGACAACTTCACACAACTCTGGTTGTCACAAAAGATACAAATCGCCTCTAACTGGAGATCAAACAAATCAAACAGTAGCTTCCTAAACCATACTGCCTCACAACTAACTGAACAAGTTGCGACATATTCTGCTTCGGTTGTACTCAGTGCCACGCAGGACTGCTTCCTGCTAAACCAAAAGATCACACTTGATCCCATACTGAAGCAACACCCCGAAGTGGTCTTCCTGTCTAAGGCATTGCCAGCCTAGTCTGAATCAACATAACCCTACAGGTTAATGTTTTGATTCGTGTCATATCCGAGCCCATAATCAATTGTACCCTTCAGGTACTTCAATATATGCTTTGCAGCAACTAGGTGAACTTGTCTCGAATCCATCAGGGACTGGCTCAAAGTGTTCATAGCAAAAGATATGTTTGGTCTCATGTTCATCAGGTACATCAATGATCTAATCATCTAACAATATATCATGGCATCAACTGACTCTGATGAAGCATCACAAAGTAGCTTCAAGTTCGATGCCATGATATTTCCTTGTAGTCCATCATCCCGAACCTCTTAAGGATCTCTACTATATACTTCCCTTAACCAAGGAAGACTCCATCTGTACTCTGCCACACCTCCATACCTAGAAAATAATGCATCATGCCCAAGTCCTTCATCTTGAACTCGGCAGCAAGCTTCCTCTTTCTATCAGCAATCAACCCATCCTCACCTGTCATAAACAGGTCATCTCCATACGATAGTGGTATCACTGGGTTCCCTTTCTCAACCTTGTAGTAAAGGTTGGAGTCTGCTTTACACATGGTAAAGCCCAAACTAGTCAGGAACCTGTCCATCTTGCCGCACCATGTCCTGGGCGCCTACTTCAATTCGTACAAAGCTTTCTTCAATTTGCACACGAGTCTGCCTGTCACGTGTCTCAAATCCGAGTGGCTGCTCCACATACACTTCCTCCTCCACTACACCATTCAAGAATGCCGTCTTGACATCCATTTGGTGTATCTTCCATTTCATCACTGCAGCCAGAGCAAGTATTGTTTTGATGGAAGTGTATCTGGCTACAGGTGCAAAAGTCTCCTCATAATCTATCCTTTCCTTCTAGGATAAGCCACGTTCCACAAATCTCGCTTTATATTTCTCTATGCTGCCATCTGCAGCATGCTTGATCTTATAGATCCACTTGGAAGTCACAACAGACTTCCCTTCTGGTCTCGGGACCACATCCCATACATCATTCTTCATGATCGACTGGTATTCCTCAATCATGTCATCCTTCCATTCTTTCTTTTCGTCCGCTTCTTCATAGTTGGAAGGTTCTTTGTCAATGATGTTGCACAACAGGGCTACATTACTGGAGTATGGCCTAGGTCTCTTTCTTTCTTTGTGCATTCCTTCTGGAGCGCCATATCTCTCTGCATCCAGGATAACCTCTCGTACCCAATCTGGTTTCCTCTTTGTGAGAATTCTTCTCACGGGGTGGATCTACAGCTTCTTGAGGTTCTTCTATTTCTCGATCTTCTTCTAGAGTTGCTTCATTCATTGTTGTATCTCAGATCCTGGGTGCTTCTGGTTCTTCAATGTCTTCAATAGGTAGTTTTCTGGATTTGTTGTAAGCTGAGTCTTCATCAAATGTCACGCCCCTGCTGATATCGATCTTCTTGTACCCTGGAAAGTATATTCTGTAGGCCTTTGAGTTTTCACTATATCCCACAAATATGCCCTTCTTTCCTGAAGAGTCTAACTTTGTTCTTTTGTCCTTTGGAATGTGTATGTACACTGGGAAACCAACCAAATTTCCTGAGATGGTTGACTTCTGGTTTCTTGCCGGAGAAAGTTTCTTTTGGTGTCTTGTTGTCTAGTACTCTGTGTGGAGTATGATTATGTACATACACAACTGTTCTTGCAGCTTCTGCCAATAAATGCATGGGAATATTCCGATCATGAAGCATTGACCTTGCTGCTTCCATAATTGTTCTATTCTTCCTTTCTGCAACTCCGTTTTGTTGTGGATTGTGTCGAGTGGTCAACTCCCTCTTAATCCTTGACTCTCTGCATAATTCCTTGAAGTCTTCAGATGTGAATTCTTCTCCATTGTCTGATCGAAAAGTCTTGATTTTCTTTTTTGTGTGATTCTCCACCAGGGCTTTTAATTCCTTAAATTTGCTGAATACTTCATCTTTTCTCTTCAAGAAATATATCCAGGTTTTCCTAGAAAAATAATAAATGAAAGAAACATAATATACATACCCACTCAATGAACTGGATGACATTGTACCGCATACATCAGAGTGGATGACTTCCAAGATTCCTTTTGATTTTCTCTCGCTACTTGGAAATGTCTTCTTTATGTTCTTTCCCTTCGCACATCCTTTACAGATGCCTTCATGCTTTGTCTGGATTTCAGGAAGACTGTTAACTGCTTTGCTTGCAAGTGATAATGCTCTATAGTGCACATGTGCAAGCGTTCCGTGCCATAATTCACTTGGCTCCATGGAGTCATGAACCAAGGCTTGTTCAGGTTGGCCCTTCAGTTTGTATAAGCCTCCCTCTTGCTCTCCAATCACTATTGCATCATCTATAGTCTTTCCTTTTGGCCACATAAGAACTTGGCCATCAATAAATGCAACCCTCATACCTTTTGCGTCCAATGCAGATATGGAGAGAAGATTCTTCTAGAGTCCTAGTACAAATAGAACATCCTTCATCTTCAAAGATTTTCCAAAGTTTATCTTGTAAGAGGCTTGACCACTTCCTTTTATGGGTATTGGTAGTCATCCCCAAGTTTAAGCTTGTGAGGTGACTCATGTTCAGATAGATTCACAAAGGATTCCTTAAATCCTGTCATATGCTTGGAAGCCCCACTATTTACAAGCCAATCATTGCTCCCATGTGAATCAGTACCTATGAGAGCTGAAATCAGAACATATTCTTCATCCCTTAAAGAATCTTCACTGACTCCTCTGGTTCTCTTCCTGGGAGGTTCATCATCCTCTGCAGTGTGAGCATGATGTCTTTTCTTGTTGTTGTTCTTCTTTTTTCCTTGGGACAATCTTTGGAAAACTGTCCCTTCTCATCACAAGTATAACATCTGATATTAGATAGATCTCTCTTGGGTCTTCGAGGGTTATCCTTCTAATTCTGGTGGCGATGTTTTTCTTTCTTGTGATGAGAGTGCTCCCTTTTGTTATTCTTGGTGTGTGCTGTGAGAGCATGATCTTCAGTTCCCATCTTTTCTTCTCGAGCTATGATTCGAGTTTCTTCTTGTGAGCATTCCTCCCACAGCCTACTGAAAGTGATTAACTTTCTTCTAGCACAAATTCCTTGAATAAAGGTGTCACATGACCTAGGTAGACCATTCAAGGTTGTCATCACAACTTCTCCATTCTCTATGTCTTCTCCTACAGCTTCAAGTTGTTTCTTGATTTGAGAGACCCTTGTAAAGTATGACTGTATGGTCTATGCATTCTAGATCTTTACATTCTTCAACTGATTTCGCAAGGTCATCTTCCGATTTATATTCTTTCCTTCAAATAGCGTGGTCAAGGAATCAAACATCTCTTTAGGTGTCTTTAAGGAAGACACATGTCGTATAAGGTGATCCTTGATGGAATCAACAATAATCCTCTTGGCCTTGACCAAGTTCTTCTTGTGTAAGGTTTTAGCCTTGTCTCCCTTTGGAACTGGAACTTCTTCATTTATGTAGGTGTCCAATTTGTTCTCTTCAAGGAATAGTGAAATCCTGTACTTCCATGCTCGGAATTTGTCAACTCCTTCAAGCTTATCCCCAAGCTTGGTGTGGTGAGACATCTTTAATGAGAACCTCAAATGGAAATACAGAAGATTTAGATCTTACCACTTTTAGTCTTTTAGATCCCTGGACTGGATCTGGAGTTGGTCTTCTATAGTGCTGGTTTTTTGGTCTGGGGTCAAATTAGGGTTTGACTTTCCCAGAGATTTACGCAACCAAAAATTTCGATTTTGAGGAGGAGAACAATCCTATGCTGGGTCCACTCTAAAATTCCACTTCTGTGAAAAGCCCTAATTTCCTGTAGTAGTGACAGGCCAAAAACTTAAAATGCCCGAAATTAGATTCTGCTTCGACAGGAAGATGCTCCCTTCTAAGGAGAGTTAACCTAGCCTCCTTTCCTTGATGATCTATGGAGAGACACCCAAAAATCAAGAAGCCCTAGCCTTTGCAGCTGCACTATGCCTTCTTCTCAGTTTGGCTTTGATACAATGTTAGATTTTTACAGTTTATTCAATATGATCTAGGATCTTATCTGAGAGAATAACATGCACAACAATATTTACAAGAGACAAGAGACAAAGATTTTTCTCGGGGAAACTATAAAGGAGAAAACTCTGTAACTTCCTCAGAGATAGAATGAGCACCAGTAGCAAAAGTAAAACCCAAAAGTGTAAAGATGATCTTTGACAGCTGATGTCTCTCTCACTTGTGTGAGCTTATCCTTTCTCTCTCATGCGCACTTGATGAGTGAGTGTGTGTGTAAAATAGAGAGTCACTCTCTCTATTTATGCCTATTTTCCACTTGACTTTTTCTTCTACTGGGCCGATTTCTCTAGGAGAGTCTAATAACCCAGTTACCACTTATTTCTGGGGACTAATGCTCCGACATACAAAGGAGGGTTAACCTCAATGACTTTACATGACTCAAGTACAATGATGACTCTCTTGATCAGAGGAATGAACATCTCCGTTGGAGGTACAATAATAAAATACAGATACAATATAAAATATACAAGTGAATATATTTCGAAGTTACAATTACATTAACACACCATTGCTCGATAACACCCCTCTTGGTTGAAAAAATTGGCCCTTTCTCCTTGGGGTACACCTGAAGGTGCGTTGGGTACAGGTGCAACGTAATACTGGCTCCAACTGTGGGACAAGTGCTCTTCCTAAGAGTCCTCGAGAACTTGTGAATTACTGGTACCTGCAAACCTACACACATATCAAATGTCTGAGAGGATTAAAAGCATCTAAGGGCAGCCACTTTCGTCCTGCCTTGTTCGCAAAATGAGGGAAACAAACTAAGAACAATTAGAAACTAACTAGACAATGAAAAGACATTAAATGCAATGCACAGAAATATGCCTAATGAAACTAACCCTACCTAACCTAAACCTGTCAATCAAAGTAGGTTAGGTAAAATCATACCACCAATGTAACCATTTGAGTAAGCAATTCATACTTGATATCTTACCTTTGTCATTTAGTGTAATCCATGACAATACCTCATTGATGATATGTTGAATTTGTACCAGGATCTTCATCTGGATGAGTGCAGAAAACTGAACCTTCTTAAGAACCTGGAATACTTGAAATTGGTGCCAGGGAGAAGCATCGCTTTGACAAGATTATTTTATCCATGCTTCTAACAGACTTAAGTATGGGACACCTCCATCATACAAGTTTTATTAGAAAAAATTATTCCTGAAATTCGCCCATAAATCATGAACTTGGGAGGCTATTCGTAGAGTCGGATCTCGCAAATCTTCATATGTGAGCCGCAACCTGTCTCTGCATTTTACTCAAACATTTCTTTGGGCATACAAGTACATTGCTTATTCTTTTCACAATCATTTTAGTAATCCCAATAATTCTTGAAGTTTTGAAATTGTCAGCTATATAATTCTTACCTTCATGCCTCAAATGGAAAGATAAACAATAAATATTATGAAACTGAGGGATGAAAATCATGCCTGTCCACCTGGGATGTTTGAGAAGTCGATGGGATGAAAAAATCCGAATATCTGAGCACCACATTGCTCCCTTAGTTCATCCATATCAGAAATCAACAATGTGCATATAACCATGGAACTTTGTACTGAATAGGTGGAGCTGCCAACTGTTGAGCTTCGGAAAAAATCCCAATGTGTCGCATGTGCTCATCTACACACAATAAATCTTCACAAGTTTTTTGAGATAACAGGGTTTTATCCCTTCAATGGAGTCACCACGTGAGGAAAAATGCATTTAAACACTCACAAATATTAATTTTTTGCTTTTCTTTGTAAATTTATAAGAGAAAAAAAGATAGTGGAGTCATCAGATGAAACACAAAGATCTACTCTAAATATTCATCAAACAAAGCAAAATAAAAAAAAAAGTGGAAAACAAAGTCGTATTCCGGGAATAGAAAGATTTATCCCCGACAATGGCGCCAAAATGTTGCCGCTTATTTCACACCTTGGGTCACGTGGCAGAAATCTTCAAGCCACTGGGTGCGACCTTGGGGGTAAGCTCAAGCCAAGTGTTGTCACCTGATACTCAACTCCTCCGTTTAGGCCAACTACTATTGAAACCAAGGGGGGTGGACCCTATGAAAAACAATCTAAGGTGGTTTCTAACTATGAAAGTATAAAACAACAGATATTCTAGGAGTTTTAGGATGAAATGAATTAAAATGTTACCTACCAATTACTGCAAATAAATTATTTTTAGTAACCTTTAGAGAAATAAACACATTTATTCAAGACACATTGCGAAATTAACTTATGCAAAAAAGAGTGAAATAGACCTGTGCCAAATGAAGAAAGTGCTTTGCATATGACGGTTGCATCACCTTAGCAAAGAGTATGAACCAAAGAAACTTCAAGAGATTTGCCTTCAAACATGAAAAAGATAGTCTCCTTAAGAGGTGCGCATCACTTTGAAGAGCCCTAAGAAGGGTAAAAAAGTAACATAATGTTTTGTCCCACTTGTCTTATGTTCAAATGAAATGAGGAGAGGCTTATAAATAACCTTTTCATACTCACTTTACAAAAATAACTAGGCTGCATGCCTTTAAAATGTCAATGTCAAATTATAAAATGTCAATTTAAAATTATAACCAAAATAATATAAAATAATCTAGTTCATGGCTAACTTGGGGCATTTTCCCTCGGAGACTACCTAGAATGACAAAAATAGGTAGAAATAAGCAAATCACTTCGAATGAAAGGCTGGAATGAGATGGAGGGAGGGTGTCATGCCCCATCAAACCCCGAGAATGCTAAAAATCCCTCAACGCCCTCCCCAAACTAGCATAACGATGTGGCATGGAGGATGATGTCATGAAAACAACCCAAAGAGAGAGGGCGCCAGTGTGCAGAGGGACCAGGAGGGTGTTTGAGGTGACTTTGAAGAGACTAAGATCTCACAGTTGAAAGAAAGGTCATCATGGGGTCATGTGACCCAGTGATCAACCCCTAGGAGCCCCAGACACCAACCCCAGGGTTTAAAACCCCAACAAAGGGCAGTTAGCTGTGCCATTAAGCCATAGTACTTGTAAAGGAAGGACCAAAAAACCAGGGCATGACCACCACTGCTGAATAATACCCCTCCTAGTCAGAAAAAATGCCTCTCTTTCCTTGGGGCACATCTGAAGGTGCGTTGTGTACAGGTGCAACATAACATCTACCATCAAATCAAAGAGTGCCAATTCAACCCATGTGCCTTTCTTGAAGAGATATGCCCCCCCTCCTCTTGAGATCAACTCAAATTGACTTGGATTTGATTGATATTACTTGATTTGATCTTTAGTTATCCAAGATATGATTTCCAGTTAACTTTGCCACGACTTTAGACATGTCTAGGACCAACTTCCATTGATTTAGGAATGCAGATTTTTTCCATATTTTCCAATTATTTGACACTTTTTGTTATTTTCAAGAGAAAATTAATGTAAGTGATAAATAATCACTCAAATTAATCCCAAAGTGGGTTTAGGGGTATAATGGGTGCTTCATGCTTTGGGTTAGAAAACAAGCACCTCCATGTCCAATTCCACCTCCTAACCACCTTTTTATGACATTTTGAATTTTTACAATTAAACCATTATAAAAATGACCTATTTTACGGGAATTTTTTTAATTTGTGGAAATTAAAAAAAGCCTATGGGAGACTTAGTGCATGTTCATATGAGTAAAAAATGTTAACTAGCATGGTAATATACATAAACACATAGACTTTAATAACCTCCTAAGGCCTAACCACCAAGGTGAATACTCTAGCTTTGGAAGTTTGAGTGAAAAATTCGGAAATTATGTCGTTGACAAGCAACATATAATTAACAAGGAAAAAACACTCTAGAGTACCGCATTGATTGCTAAGTCCAAGTGAGCCAAGTCTGCTACAAAAGGTCATCATGCTACATTAACTTTTTACATTTTCCCCATAGGGTATGAACATGCAAAAATTTAAAATGGGGGCCAAAACTGGCCCTAAAAGGACTTCTAAACTTTTGAGCACCGAGTATGAACAATTGACTTGTTCAAATCCTTGGCGGCTCACTGGAAATCCAACTAAGTGCAACTTAGTGGATAACAAGTAGTTTGGACTAACCAACATTGGAGATCTACCGATAGTTTCCTTAATCATTTTTGAGTCCTTTCTTTTCTTCATCACACCATTTTAACTGAACATCTTTCTTTAAGAGCATACTAGCCAACCACCATGGCCACCACTCAACCATGAAGATGCACCATCCCTTTGTCAAGAACAAAAGTGTACCACCTTCCATCCAAATGTCTAGACATGAATGAAGTCTTACAAGCGTGATCCTTGTGAAAAGTTTCACAAGTGATGTGATGAAGATCACATGTGTAATCCTCATACAATATGAGTAGTAACATCCCTAAAACAGAGTTAAAGAAGTCTAAAACTGCCTATCATAATATGCCTAAAGATGCAAGATTGAATGTTGTAGGTGGAAGTTAGTTCTTTTGTTTGTTTGTTTGCACCCTTAATTCCCATGCTTCTGACCATAACAAGTTTATCTTTCATGCTGAAAATTGGGAACCTATCCTTGTGCAATCTACATTTAAATAGTTTGGTATGGCTCCAATTTTTGTTTCACTTGTGACTAGGTTTCTAAGAATCAAACTGTTTGTGGAAAGCACCAACACGATTGTTATTTATTTGTAGGTTTTTGGGACTTAATATTTCAGGGAACAAGAAGGGGACTATTTTGGATTGTATTGAAGACTTGGTAGCTTGTAATTATCAAGTTTGAAAGCACAGTATCAGATGTCTACTAATCTTTCTTATTCTTCTTATTCTTGTTAGTTGAAATATCAAGCCTATTTCTGCATAACATTCAACATCACTGCAGCGAAAGTTGTTACTATCTTGAGAAGTTTGACTGATTTGATTTATTTCCTACACATGCTTCTGCAGGTAAGTTTGACTTGACTCCTTTCTTTTCTCAATATAATGAATGATCTTGTTTTTGGATATGGAAAGCATTAGTTTGATGGTTTTAGTTCGGCGGAATTACCTATGTGTTTTCATTTTCTAAATTGTTTTAATGATCATATAAACAATAAAATTTAATGTTTTAAATATGTATAAAAGAGGAAGTTATCTGTCTAGTGCTAAATACATATAACTGCTAAAATGATTTAATCATTTACATCTTACAAAATCCTTTCATCCTTTGCTTGGTATTTGTCTTCCAGACCTTTTAAATAGAAATGAACAATTAGCTACTGTTTAGAGCTAAAATTTAGCCTTTTGGTTTTGTTGTAAAGATGGTTTTTGGCATTTTTTGCAGGTTCTCATCCCTAACATCGTTTGCAAGTTCTCATTTGTATCCGCTCAAGTGGAATTATCTCTTCCAATTGAGTCCCTGGCCATAGAATTGTGCCTATGATTCAGACTTATGGCCACAAAAAACTAGCACCCCAAATGCAAGGACTCAAAGGGTTCTAGCTAAGTGCAATTATGGAAATAGAGTAGTTGTCAACTACAACTACTTCCCTTCACTTCTAGTGGCTTAGACAAACCACTAAGCGGGGAATCCCTATAGGCAGCATAGCCAAGAGATATGTCAAGATTGTGGATGGATTTATGGTTTAAATGTTAACGTGTTAGAATCATTAAATATCTTAAAGGTTCGAGAAATAACTTACATGTTGATTATACATAGACCATAACCACTGAGTATTGCTGAAAATTGAATGATAACAAGTCAAGGTACCAACCACAATATTTGAGTGAATTTTGCAAGGAAATAAAGAGACTTATTGCAATAAGAAATGATCAATATGTAATATTCCAAATACTGATATTCTCTAATGTTCTATGATAGTGCTGACTCGTATACTCAATCTCATACAAATTTGCAAAATAACTGTGTATGCAAACTCGCCATGCAAAAATGCCCTAAAATATAGCTGAATTAGGGTTAGAGTTTTGTAGAGAGAAATTAACGCTTACCACTGATATTCTGGTTGATAATGACTCTAGAGATAGCTGCATGCATAAGGATCCGGATGGGTGGTCTAATAATGCTCTTTTCCTTCGGTGTTACCGCCTTGTAGTATCGTAAAAACCCTCCAGACTAAAGGTGACGTTTTTGTAGGAGGAGAGGTCCATTTGGGCTGAAACTTTCTGAGCTTGTCCGTTTGCTGATGTCGGAGAGATGGCCTGGCACATGCGGAGGTTTGGCTGCCTCGAAGTGCCCTAGCGAATTGATTAGCAGTTCTGTTGCTCATGCCACCGACTGACCTGTTTGGCTGATAGGTGCTCCAGGTGAGCAAACTGATGGCTGATAATCACTGCATACCATAGGATAGGCCTGCTGAGAAAGAGGAAGCTGACATGCGGAGGAAAGATTGGGTTTTGTGGTCCCAGCGAATCCTTTTGTGTTTTCCCTGCTACTTTCGGCTGCAAAATGTGGATTTGCTAATAACCCTTCTAAATGTGCTTGATCCACAAATACTGTAGTATATGATGGATGCAATGGATAAACCTGGATGATCTATCCCAATAAGAGACTAGGGCAGATATCTCGTTGCCGAACCCTCGCTAGCTGAAGACTCCGTCTCCAACCCCAACTGCCGCAGCTGCACGCTGTGCTGCTGCTCGAAACTCCAAAATCAATCAACAATAACAATAGATATCTCCTTTAGTCCCATAACCCTTCTTAAATAGATCTTCATATGCTCTTAGGGTTTGCATGTCACTTTTAGGGTTTATGCTTCACTTTTGCATGCATGCAATTCTAATTTGATGTTGACTTTAACACTGACTAAACAAGGCCTGCATGCTCCGCATGCTTTAGGATATGAACTCTGATGGCCTTCTTTCTACACTGATGACTTAATAATACTGAATTGATGTACATTTCTACTTCTAGTGCTATTACTCCTTAGTTATTCCCTTTTTATAAAAAACGAAACATTACAGTCCTCCCTTGCCAAAGATTGCTTGTCCTCAAGCAATGCCAATGCAACTCCACAATCAATCAAACTGAACCAACTGAATCCGGGTATGATCCTAGGGTCCCAAATTATCCTAAGAGATTTGTAGCATCCTCTGCTCAAAGCACTGCACTGCATAGTACCATCACAAGATATCCCATAGAAGCCTCCTATAAGTAGAGTAACTAACTAGGCTGTAAATGAGGTACCATCACAATAGACCCCCCGAAAGCATCCTTTAGCAATCACCAAACCACTAGTCACTGTAATCCCAGGGTCCCAAATAAATCTGAGAATTGTAGAGGTCAAAATGCATCCACCGCTACCCTGCGTAGTATCGACACCAGGAGCATCCTGTGGACTCCCAAGTAACGCCATCAATAAAGACTGTATCCATCCCTCATAAGGTCTCCCACCTGGATCCCAATACAAACTTGTGCATCTTTTATCCCAAATATCCGAAGGCTCTTGTGGGACTATACCGTTGGCTAGGAATGTCTTCCCAAGAATCGCCCACTCAATAGGACACCAACTCTTAATCTCTCTCCAATCCAACCCCCAAAAAGTACCTTGTCCATAAGCACCATCACAAGGAATAATCTTACCAAGCTGACATTTTGCCCTTCTGATTTCAACTGGAATGCTCATATACTGCTAGTCAATTTCTCGATCTTGGCCAACCTGTAAAAACCATCCGCCATTATGCAAATGTGGACTCAAGCTACTGCAAGCCTTGTCTATGTACTCCTGAAGAGGACTGCTTTGAAATGCAATAGTATGTTTCTCCCGCTGCCCCATCAAGAATCTAACTGTTGTTCAATACTAGAAATCCTGACCGCTGACTCGGTACATACAACTCGAAGAACTGTAAGCTCAACATCTCGTTGTACTATGGAGTCCCGGAGTATCTTGGTCGTCTCTTTCATCACTAGAATGCTTTCTTTAACACGTTCAATCTTCTTTTGGTGATTGTTATCACCTGCCTTGTAGTTGCTTGCTTAAGGTGGATCCAGAATGGAAGGTAGAGGGGTAAGCAACTAAGGGGTGGAACCACGACTGCCTAGACTCCCAAATGGATGGTTGTCACGCCAATCAAGGCAGCCTTCACTTTAGGTTATCCTAGTCCAGGACAACAATGGGGGAGACCTGGATCTGCTCCCGACAAGAGAGATCGAACCTAGACACCAGAAGAAGATCAGATGGGGCTTCAGGGTACTTAAGGTGCAAGGTGAATGGGAACCCTAGCTCTAGGGTTTAGGTACTAGCAATTGTCTTGGGAAACGTAACTATGACAGGGCAAGCACGAATAGAGTTGGGACTATCCAGTACCTAGAAATTAGACTCAGTAAAAGGTGTTTGAGCTATAAGTGAATGTTGGTAGATGGCAAAGGATAAGAGCCTAAGGGCAGCGCTAGCTTGGAAATCAGTGCTTTGTATGCATTGGGCAATGGAGTCAGCAGTAAGACAACGTTTTAGGAAACCCACTTGGGAAACACCTTGATCTATGAAACCAAAAAGCAATTGGTCTAAAAAAAGCCAAGGTACAGGAAACCCAGCTCAGTAGATAGCTAGCGCTAGGGCCTAGGAAGACAAATTTGAAGCTTTAGGGGGTATCGGAAGGCTGATGGCTCAGCGTTGAGGATGAGAAGAGATCAGGGAGACTTGATCTACAAGCCCAAATCAGGAAAACAACAGGAAAATCAGATCTAGAAAAGTCAAAATCTGATGATGGGGTTAGGAGGTTGAAAACTGATTTTTTAGATCTAGGGCAAACCAGGATGAATTAGCACAGCGTTGAGGGTGTTCTGGGATGCTTGGGACCCGATCTATCAGCTTATCATGTCATATTTCAAAAAAACCTACTTCTGGAAATGGCCAATTTTCAGTGAGGGCGCTAGGGCAGTTTTAGTCTATTTTTCAGATCTCGGTCAAACTATTGAGCCTCTTGACAGCGTTGGGGTTGATTTGGACTGCCAAAGACCCGATCTATCAGTCTGTGAAGTCAGAAATAAGAAAAACTCAAAACCCTAGTAGGTCAATTTTTTCAGTGGGGGGCTATGCAGTTTTCTGCTGAAAAATGAGATCTAGGTCAATCTATGATGAATTTGACTAGCGTTCCAGTTGATTTAGTTGGGGGGAGGCCCGATCTATGAAACGCAGAAATGGTTTGGCAAAAGATCGGATGGTTCCCTGATTATTTGATTTTTAGGGTTTTTCTGGTTTAGGAGTTTTCAGAAAAATAGTTAAATTTCAGCGAGGTACAATGGAATAAGATCAGAAAAGAAGAACTTACCTGTGGATCTTACCTAGATAAGCTTGTAGAAGTCTGTAACAGTGACGATCCTAGCTATCCCGATCAATCCTGGAAGATCCCCGTGATTTCTATGGCATATGCAAGATCCAAGCCATCAAAGCGCCCCCTACCCTGCATGAGCAAACGTCAACCATATCAGATTTTCACATACAAAATAAAGAAACTGAATGCTACAAGACAGTTAAATGAAGTAATCATAGATCGTAATGAAACTAATGAAAACCCCTTGATCCAAGACGAAGAGAACCGAGCGAGTTGAGGCCCCCCTACAAAAACGCTCAAGCCAAAATGCCCTCCTGTAGACAAAACAATGATAGCCACGAAAAAAAAATAGATCTCACGAGAATTTCCACGATGCTAGCAAGTCGAAGACAAGCTAATTACCATTTGATCACATCAGATGCAAAGCAAATTCAGAAAATTTCCACAGAAAAAGTCTTTCTATTATTCAGATTCAAGAGCCAAAGACCTGTTACAAATGAGAAGCTCTCTCCTTTAAATAAAAATGAGAGAACCTCAATCATAACCAAATCCTAACCACTTTCAAAACGAGTGGCTAAGATTAAAAGATACAATGTTCTAATCAATGGCTGAGATGAGTTGAACATACAATACATGGATCAATATAATTATAATTTACCAAAATGGACTTAAACCACCCAAATAAAGGTAACCCACTCAACAAGAAATAAATGAAAGCATATGGTGGGTCCAAGGAGTGTTTGACTAACTCCCTTTGGGTGTCCCCATGGCACAATAAATAATATAACAATTTAAAATTTTGACTTTTGTGCCTCCTTGAAGAAATTGTGGGTCTCCCAAAAAGCTACAGAAAATATATAAAATTTGCCAAAAATAGGTGCGGGCCCCAGAAAATGCTGAAACTGCTGGAGAAGGTGTGGAAGACATCTCTCATCATTGTGACTCACCCCATGCCATTTCTTTGCCTCAGTAGCCCAAATCGATTTCTTCAATAGCCATTTGATCATTTTTTAATCTGCCTCGGAAAACGTGATACTGCTAAAACAGCCTCTTAGGGTGCCTGCGTTGTCAAATTGAGCCCTCCAATGCTCTCTGGGATGGGGGTACAATGGTACAAACAAGTGGCTGCACCCCCCTATGCCCATACAACGCCCTAGGAGATCCAACTGAAACATCTCCCTGCTCAAACAAATCAATCTATGAAGAAAAACTGCATCAGAAAAACAGAATAAGCCTGATCACATTTGTAAGTGCCCGGAACTGGAAATAAACTGTCTCATTGGACTCAGAGAGTCCCAATCCATCAAAGGTGTATACTCATACCCCTCATAGGTCTTTGTTTGATCATCAATCATAACCAATAAACAATATAACCATCTGTGAATAATCAGACACCAATAATAACTCAGAATAGATCAATCTGCTGCAAGTGTTAAGAGGTTAAACCATGCTCTACAACTAATTCACGTAACAAAATCAACAAGTAGCATTCATTTCATTGGCGGTACATCAACAAATACTTATAAATATCAGGCTTTATTTATTATTACTTGGACTCAGACTTTCAAGACTATACTTTCTTCATAGCTGTAGTCATTTTGCTAGTGAAGGGTGAAAGGTGGAAATGACAAGGCTAAGGCAAATGATGACCTCCTACTCAACATCATGACACTTTGGACAAGGAAAGGGAGAACTCACTATAACCAATATTGGACAAACATCAACACAAGCAATGGCAGTGCCTCACAGATGGATGAGTTGTTTAGAGAGTGCTTATTTAACTTAGGCATCATGTCTACATCAATTTTGATCCAAGTTCATTAGGATCACATTTCATTCTGTGGCCTTTTGGCCTATATGAACCCTTTGGGACTTCACCAGTGCTTAAAAGCACAGCTAATCGCAGCTTTCATCCGGGCCATATTTATTTTTAATAAGGTCAGCAATCCTTTGATATAACATTTTTTAACCATTGCTTTTTTGGACCTTTTCTTATACTCTTCATGGAGTATTTTTTTTTAGCATTTCATTGCTCTTGCCCTTTTTGCCTATGTTAAGAAACACAGTTTTACAATTTTCATTTTCCATGGGCGCATATTTAATATTTCAATAAAAGTAATACATGAGCTTTCAGTTTTAGCCAACAACATCTCAAGTGACTAGGGGGGGATTCTACATAGTGCCACACATCGGGACAACCGACTAGAATGATTTAGGCATACTATCCAACTTACCATAGGCAAGTTTTGTCACCAACTCAGAGCCGAGACACAATGTAAACAGGGAGGCTTGTCCAAAGGTTCTAGTGGGGAAAAAGGTCCTCCATGCCACAAGTCAAGAAGTCAGTCGGGTTGAAAATTAAACTGGAAGGTAATGGATGGATTAAGACAATGAAATGATGGAGCCAACACTAGCAAGCCAAAACAATGGTGGGAATGACTACCTCTATTCTCCCTAAGGAGGGTAAAACGAATGAGTATAGATCAAGAACTTCAAAGCCAGAGTAAGGACATCAATACATAGTATAATATACAACCAAGTCCATATAAATATGACCGCCAGATCATGATACCACAAGTCAATATATGTCACAAGAATCAATATAAGAGCAATAATAACCACAACACCATATAAAATACTGAGTGATATCCATGCAGTATAATCCATCTGAAACACCATATATCCAATGAGAAAGTACTGATATAACACTGGGCATCCACTACCGCTCCGAAATAACATAAATGGCTATATTGGTCCTCAAATCTGAGTGTTCTGAGACTCAGTCCTTGCATGGGAGAGTACAATAATCCACTAATACAATAATGATCGATCAGAAATGCTCATCTCAGCATCTCATATGTAAGAGATCTGGCTGAAAAATGTACTGTGTCTGAAAAATAGAATATGGTAGCCTGGCTACTATATATGTGATAACAATGACTATCATCTGGAAGTTCTATCTCATGCATGTATAAACTCTCCCTAACCTCCATGCATGACTGCTCACTGTCTCGACTGCTGTGCTCATTGCCTTGCACCTCATGTATTTCGCCTGTCATAACTGTCTGGACTCCTGCTGTAGGTGATGAAGAGTGTACCAACTCCAACTCATCACACAGCTTGTCCACAATCTGACTAGCGAATGTGCTTGTGTCGCTAGACTCACAGGATGGCTCTAATGCGATCTCCTCATGCACATCCTCATCATTCTGTTAACTCCAAATGAAGCTCACCAACAACCTATACTTCATGCTCATCTTTCTTTTCTCCCCTAACTATGCCTTTAAGGAGATCCTCATCCAAATCCTTGGGCTGACTCCCGAACTTGATGGTGTAATAATCTTGAAAGGACAATGCTGCACATACCTCATCACCCAAGGCTAGATACTCCTGATATCGAGGCAAGTGTTGAAGTACTGCTAACCTCGGCCAATTTCTAGTCAAGGTCCTTCTCATTGTCTTCATGTTCTCACAAGTTGGCAAAGAAAAACCTTTGTTCTGACATGCACTTCACCAACATCACTGACATGCATCAACATGCACTTTTATTCAATTGCTATGTTCCCATAGCTGGCAAGGATCATACTCTGATACCACTGTAATATCCCAAATATCGATATTCTCTAATGTTCTATGATAGTGCTGACTCGCACACTCAATCTCAAACAAATTTGCAAAATAACTGTGCATGCAAACTCACCATGCAAAAATGCCCTAAAATATAGCTGAATTAGGGTTAGGGTTTTGCAGGGAGAAATTAACACTCACCACTGATATTCTGGTTGATAATGACTCCAGAGATAGCTGCATGCATAAGGATCCGGATGGGTGGTCTAGTAATGCTCTTTTCCTCCGGTGTTACCGCTTCGTAGTACCGTAAAAACCCTCCAGACTAAAGGTGACGTTTTTGTAGGAGGAGAGGTCCATTCGGGCTGAAACTTTCTGAGCTTGTCCGTCTGCTGATGCCGGAGAGATGGCCTGGCACATGCGAAGGTTTGGCTGCCTCTAAGTGCCCTAGAGAATTGATTAGCAGTTCTGTTGCTCATGCCCCCAACTGATCTGTTTGGCTTATAGCTGCTCTAGGTGAGTAAACTGATGGTTGATAATCACTGCATACAGTAGGATAGCCCTGTTAGAAAAAGGAAGCTGACATGCGGAGGAAAGACTGGGTTTTGTGGTCCCAACGAATCCTTTTGTGTTTTCCCTGTTACTTCCGGCTGCAAAACGTGTATCTGATAATAACCCTTCGGAATGTGCTTGATCCCCGAATACTGTAGTATATGATGGATGCAATGGATAAACTTGGGTGATCTATCCCAATAAGAGACTAGGGCAGATATCTCATTGCCGAACCGTCGCTAGCTGAAGACACCGTCTCCAACCCCAACTGCCGCAGCTGCATGCTGTGCTGCTGCTCGAAAGTCCAAAATCAATCAACAATAACAATAGATATCTCCTTTAGTCCCATAACCCTTCTTAAATATATGTTCATATGCTTTTAGGGTTTGCATGTCACTTTTAGGGTTTATGCTTCACTTTTGCATGCATTCAATTCTAATTTGATGTTGACTTTAACACTGACTAAACGAGGCCTGCGTGCTCCGCATGCTTTAGGATATGAACTCTGATGGCCTTCTTTCTACACTGATGACTTAATAATACTGAATTGATGTACATTTCTGCTCCTAGTGCTATTACACCTCAGTTATTCCCTTTTTATAAAAAATAGAACATTACACAATAAAGATGAAATGAAAAATAGCATGTGGCATTAACCATGTGAAGTGTGTCTCATGAAATATTTATCTCAAGATTCTCAACAAAGTTGTTGTATAGTGATGAGTTCAATTTAAACAAAATAAACAATTAAAAAGGATATTTCTTTAAACCAATGATGAAGTAGTGAAACCATCTAGAGTGCTGATTTAAAGGAAATAAATTGTATGAATCTTTGAAAATTGAGCTGAAATGACTTTCACCATTCTCAGAAATGACTTGCAAGGGATAATCAATATTACTTAACCAATGTGTGTTGCCGCCTAAAACACACTTGGACACGGGTAAGTCTCCCAACAGTTGTGTGTGTTCCTAAGGGCAACTTATGAGTTGAGAACTCACTGTCACCTCGGTTCTAAATTCCTCCGTTTAGACTACAACTCCTAAAGGCCAAGGGGGGTAGTCCATACTTACTAAGTTCTTTTTTAGAAGAATGTTTTCTGGGAGTTGTAAATTACAAAAAATGACAATCAACGTGCAGTGATGCAAATATTCCAATGTCAAGCAAACCCTTTAACAATCAACTAGTAATGTATGAAAGAGAGAAACAATCAAATAATCAAAATGACCAGTGTAGTCTCTACTCGGGCTATGGAGTCTCAATAAGCAACTTCAAATAATTTTCCTAAAGCATCAACTCATTTACCTTAACAAATATACAAGAACATGTTGACTTCCAATAAATGAGTAAGTTAAAATAGAGTGATTGCAAAGTAGAGAAATGTAAATGATTGTAACAATGTTATGCAAGTGGTCCTGTAGATTTTAGTAAATTTTATGTCTCTCTTTGACTTAGGGAATTAAGGTGTTTGTTGCAAAGAAATGAACTATTCTAGATGTTTACCCCAAGAGACTATCTCCTTTGATTAGAGAGAGAATGCCAGGTGCTCAACATGGGAACACAATGTTTCCACCTAGCTCCACGGGTCAAACTCGAAACTTGCTGGGTGCTCAACTGGAGGATACAAAGTGCCATGAAGCCCCCTATGGCCTCTACCCCACTAGCTCCACAGGTCAAGCCTCTTTTTCTTTTTTCTAATGAAGATACTTATTTGGGTGCCTATTAAACTAGTCAACACAAATCTTTGCCCTTTTTCGTCACCATAGATCGGTCGAACCGGCGGGGGGGAAAGGATATGGGGCAAAAAACGGGGCTTGGTTGATTTTAAACGAAATGAAGAATTTAACAATTATTAACAATGCAAGCCAGCACGATTTCACAAGGATGGCAAAGCCAAATCACTTGCAAGGTGTGGGCAAATGAAAATAACAAAACAAAAAAAACACTAGTCGACACGATTTTGCAAGGATGGCATAACCAAACCACTTGCAAGGTGTGGGAAAAAATAAAGAAAATAATAAAAACAAAATGAAACTCTAACTAATTTAAACTCACGCCAATCAACAATTGCTTATGCAAAAGTGGGCAAGCCCTATTGCTAGCAATGGATGGCAAATAAATGAGACTTGATTTAGCTGAAAATGCAAAGCAAGAAATCAAGTCCAAGAGACTCTCTTGGACTTGTTACAAAGACTGAAATTTCAGCGTAAAGAAAGAGGTAAAATGAGTGAGAAAAAACCGTGTTTTTTTCTTTTCTTGAGATGGCCTTGAAGCTCTTCCTTTGAGGTGGCCTTAAAACGCTTCTATGGCTGAAATTTGATAGAGTTTTGCCCTGTTGTGTTACTAACATGCTAAAAACCAACAAACAGAAAATGATAAAATGTGCCCAAAATCACTTTGAATAAGTTAGTATGTTAGTGCAATATATATACAAAATTTATACAAAGTTGCCAAGAGAATAATGTTGAGAAAATTTGAGTGAATATGAGTAAAAATCAGACTTGAAGAACCCAACCAAGACTAAAATGCAGAATTTTTTCAAGGAGTTAGTGTGCTCTTTGCTCTTCAAATGGTTGAAGAAGTGGGGCATCTAACCAAAGAATCCAACTCTTCAATCCGGATAACCTGCAACTTGAAAGATAAGTTAAACAAACACAAAGAGAGGTAAGATTCTCATAATGATTAAAGAAATCAAACTTTTCAACCAAGAAATGCTTGAAGTTCTTGAATGCAAGAGAGAAAAACTCATAAGATCTAAATAAACTAAGAAGATCTTACCAAGGCAAAATAGTTTGCCTCTTTGGCCTCACTTGTACTTGAAAGAACTTGAGAAAACGAGAGCAAGTCACCACCCAACAACACAAGATCTCCTCCAAAGCTTTTTATTAAAAATGCCCAATGGCTGGAAATTATAGTAATCTCAAAGAATGAGAGCAAAATGCAAGCAAGAGAGTGAGAGCATGAGAGATCCTCGTCAAATGAGGAGGGGAAGCCTCCTTAAATAGGAAAAATGAAAGAGAGAGTCTCTTTGCTTGCTAGACAAGTGTCACAAGGGAGAGAGGGGGGCCTAAGAGAGGGGGGCGAATTTGCTCAAGGAGGGCAAAACCAAGGTTTGAGATTTCCAATGTGGGGAGAGAAACCCCCAATTTAATGCTTTCAACCTTATTGTATGTCAAATGGGGAAGAAACCACCATAGTGGGGCCCCTTCCATTGACTTTAGCTCACCCAACCAATCAAAGAGTGAAAGGGGCACCCCCTAGAGTCGGCAACTCAAAACTTGTTACATGTTTTCTTGGGGCCCCCCATTTGGGTCTTAAATTTATCTTAGGAACCTAATATAAACATTAGAACCTTTACTTGGCCACCCCAAGTGACTATAGTCACTTTTTCAAAATTTGGCTCTTTAATTAATTGCCACTTTTCCTGATTTCCTTGACTGACTTTGGAAAATGTGACCAAAACCTTAGCAAGACTTGTCCGAATGACTTCAAATTTTGCCCAAGGGTGTAGGGGGACTCGTGCCATTGATTTTGAGTGCCCATACCCATATTCATGGGCATTAGATGCCATTTAACCCTCCTTTTAATACAACTTTTTTATGCGGAGGGACAATTTTTAATCACCAAAAAATAAAAAATCCTAGGCAAAACTTAATGAAATTCTGCAAGACTCTAGATAATGTCTAGAATGGTAATATAGAACATTCTTAGGCCCCAATCACCCCATGGACTCGATCACTAGAACACCTTTCACCACTTTGGAGGTAATTTTGAGTGAAAAACTTGAATAATTAAAATCTCTAAAAAGAACTTTTAATTATCCAAATGAAAAAACACTCGATGAAAGAACTTCCCTAATGACTATGTCTTAGGTGATTAAGTTACAAAAAATTAGACCTTCATGCTGACATAACCTTACAAAATCCCCCGCAGGGGTGCAGAAATTTCATATAGAGAAGAAGAGAAGAAGAGCTGCCTCGCTTGATATAATCATTAAGTACTTCATTCCTATATTCAAGGCACATCCAACATGTGCATGATACATTGTTGGCCACCTAGTTCGTTAGGTGGTCAACAATGTGGTTAATGAAAAAAAATCCAGCAACGTAGAGAAATAAAATAAAATGCAAAGTGCTAAAAGAACAAGTAACTAGTTGCTTGAAACAACTCTATAACCTAAAAGAAACAACTCTATAACCTAAGTCACCTGACACGACGACACAAGACACGAAGGACACGGGGATTCGAGTGTCCGACACAGACACGGCGACCCTCGGAATCAGGACACGTTATATATATATATATTTACAAATTATATATATTAAAAATATCGACATATAGATCCAATTTTTTACAAATATTCAATAAAAATCAGAATCGATGCACATTTAACATTAGTAAATTAGTAATTAGTATTACACATTTACAAATCAAATCAATAATCTCTAATCACAATGAGATTATGAGACACAGATAATTCTTGATACAGTATACTCATGATAGTAATAGATCAAGATGTCAATACTCAGGAGTCAGAACCATATTTTTCATTAAGTCATCAAAATCAAAATGTATTACATAGATGTCAGAATGCCACTGGAAAATGCCAAATAGACCAATAGTAATGGTAAATACAAAAAGGTGTAGATCAAGATGGAAGAATGAAGAGTCCCATCTATCAATAGTCCTCCTCCATGCTTGAATAAACAAACTCATCGCTGCTTTCTTTTTCCTCCTCCTCCTCCTCTCCACCCATCCGAGGATCAATATTTGCTGGTGTAGAGGATGACCCCTACAAAGGATCACTATCATCAAACGTCACCGGATCTAGCACCGGATCATTAAGATCCAGGTTGGCTAATGCCAACTCAGTACTGCTGTCAAACCCATATCATCAGGAAAGACATCCCACATCTTTGTCTTTCCCTTCACCCACTCCTCCCTCATTCTGTAAATAAGACGAAGGTTGGTGTGCACATACACCATTGTCTTTGCTCTGGATTGCTCAAGTCTGCTCTTCTTCAAACAGTACAAGTTTCCATATGTGCTCCAATTCCTCTCACAACTAGAGGATGATGTAACTTGAGAGATGATCCTCAGGGTTAGTTTCTGTAGAAGAGGGCATGTTGCCCCATAAGTTTCCCACCAATTATAGGGCTTCTTAACTCCCTTGTCTCCAACCACATCATAGCCTTCAAATCTCCCAGTAGCAGTGGAAAACTCTCCAAAGCCCTCCACCTCATTAAGTCTCTATCCTAAAATAACCGCCTAAATGCTATCTTCCTCCCCTATGAAATCTCTCCATCCATGTGAGGAGGGACTCTATGTGAGGGCCCACCATTGAGCCATTCCTGACTGTAGAACTTGGGGTTCAAGCAGTGGGCCAAGCAATGCAAAGGTGTGCAATTCTTGTCCCACCTAGAGATAAGAATATGCTGAATGGTGGACCATAAGTTCTCTGCCGATGTATCATACTTGGGACACTCATTCTCCATAACAATGGTCCTTATGGTCTCAATCATGGAATCCCACCCCTCATAAACATCCGCTAGGATGGCCTGGTCCGTGTTTGCAAAGCGCAACAAAGACATGACTGGCTCCATGATCTTAATGGTAAGATCCACCCTCTTCCACCAAACATCATCTAATATCGTGTCCTTCACCTTTTTTGAAGCACTTTGATTCGTCTTTCTCCATGTTGTCGCCTTTCACGCATTTGGGGGGAAACGTGGGAGAAATCTTCAAGCCACTCTATGCGTCCTTGGGGGAAAGTCTCGAGTCAAGGCTGTCACCTTGTTCTTGACTTCTCCGTTTAGGCCAACTCCTAATCGAAGCCAATGGGGGTAGACCCTATGAGTTACTAAGGCTGACTAAGCTTTAGATGGTAGTTTATGATTGAGTAAATTGTTTAGGAGTTTTTATGAAAGTGACGCAAGAGATTGCAATAGTGATTAAGACAACATGAAATACAAATTAATCCTATTATCACATATACATTTTCAGCGAGGCTTCCATGATACAGCATGCAAACTTGTCTCTTTTTCTATTTCGGGTACTTTTACATGGGGTATCGGCGTGGATCTTTACAACTTCACTTCACTTCAGAGCCTTGTTCTTGATATGTTCCTTGCTAGGACTGAGATTGAGGAGTCCATTGAGATGATTTTGGTGATGATCTAGTTCATTAGAGCAGATCAACAGATTAGGAGTTGGTACACATAGTCACAGAGGGGATTATCCGTTGGAGACAGATATACATGGTGAGATCAGGTATATTTCCTTGGTTTAGTTTTGCTCTGTGATGTATCTTAAAAACCTATGCTTGTCATGTTAGGATGATTATGGTGATCTGTGCATATATGTTATGTATTGCTCTAACCTGTGTTATGATTTATCGAAGAGTTCAATGTGAAGGTTGTTGCCCATGCCATGCTCAAACAAAGTGCAATCCTTAGTGCTAGGTTGGTTCCATGTCATCTGTGCTTGTTCGTTCAGATTCATTTTTTTTTGTTTTTATCCCATGATTCAGACTTCTGGAAACTTGTGAGATTGAAGATCCTTTCCCCATTCTGACCCCTATGCATGTTGGATCCCATGTTGTTTCGTGTATCAGCTCTGAGTTGTGCAACAAAACTTGCCAAAGCCTTGATCCTTCTGGGCCAGGAGAACCCGCTGGTGTTGGTTCCTGAGCTTAGGTGAGTTGGTTTTTGAAGCCTTGACCTCTCTAGTCAGTTTCCCTCGATGTTTGGTCCTGACTGTGGATATTCCCCCTAGTTGCCCGAGAAGTTGTCATGCTAGTACATTTATTACAATGTCCCCGTAGGGTATGGACATGCATTTTATTAAAAAATGGGACCACAATTGGTCTTGATGAAGCCATGGAACTTCCGAGCTTTGATAATGAACAAGGTACTTGTTCACAACTTCATCGACTAAGTAAAGATCCAGAGAGAGAAAATGCCTAGAGTAACACAATGTGCAAATCAAAGATCACTCCTTGTTTTTCAAACGATTTGGATGAGAGGAAAGCGGTTCCCTTTCTATTGTGCCCTCCTCCAAGACGCCCTCCCTGCCACAAAATGCCTAGAGTAACACAATGTGCAAATCAAAGATCACTCCTTGTTTTTCAAACGATTTGGATGAGAGGAAAGCGGTTCCCTTTCTATTGTGCCCCCCTCCAAGACCCCCCCCCTGCCACAACATAGAAACACCACGATTTTGCTAAAGAAAACCAAGATCCACCTGCAATGTTCCTTGAGAGACAATATTCAATCACAGTTCTCACTCTACCATAAGATCACAAGATTTGTGCAACAAATGGTTGTTCTATTATCAAATCACTTCAAGAGCCAAAGTCTCGATGAAATACAATGAGGGGTCCTCTCTCTTAAATAGATCCGAGAGAGACGAAATCACTAACCACTTTTTGAATGAGCAGTTGAGATTAAAAGATACAATAGTTATCATCAACGGTGGAGATTATTCCAGTGTTTACATACATGGATCACTCATAAGAGGGGGCATGTTTTTGCCTCTAGCGCCTAGGTACAAAGAGGTACACCATAATGGGGTGTTATAACATGTGTTACATGGACAAGGGGGACGCCTTAGGGACATGAATCACCTAGGCTCCTCATAATACAAAAATATAAGATACATCACGATAACAATTAGCCAATCCACGGATAAGTGCGCCGTCCAAGGGGAGACGTCCTTCCTAGGATGAAGATACAACATGTGAAGTCACCCACTGGAGGGTATGAAGCATGGAAGACGCATAAAGAACCTCGTTACATCATAAAATGCGACCCCAAAGTCATTCCTTAGCCCACACTAGCCAAATCGATTTTTTTGGAGAAATCATGTTCATTTTTTTTGTAATAAACACTGATAATCATTGCTATAGAATAAATGTTCCATTATCTTCATTTCCTTTTCCCAAAATGATCACCTGAGTGCACCAAATGAACTGGATACCTCAAATCCATCAGTATTGACTACAAATACCCTATATATCCATCAAAATATGCATCTGAAGGCCAACGCCACATTTAGTAAAAACAATATGGCCATAATAATAATAATAATAAACCAAGATAATTCTATACAATGGCCAAAAACCATCAACTGAGTATGAGAATGGTGTACTAGATACATCTGGGTGATAAATGTACAATCTTGAACATTGTAGTCAAACTGCCTCGGGAACCGTGTTGACCAAGTCAAACTAGGTTTAACCAAGTCAGACTACTCAAACTAAATGCTGAGTAATAATCTAAATGATCTTGTATGCACCAATGATGAATAAAGCTAACAAGTTTATTTAAATAACCAGACTAAAACATGATACACATAACAGTGGTAATCTAAAGATCATACTAATATAACTCAACTCAAAATAATCATCAAATCCATTATAAAGCTCCCCATACATGCTCACTTACAGACTTAATCAAAATGCTAAGATGGGTGAGGTGGATAAAGACATAGCTAAGTTTAAAGGGGTTGACTTATTAGACTTTAACCATGTGATCTCTCAGAGTAATAGGGAAATAAAGGACAACAATGACAATATGCATGAATAAGACACTAGGGAAAGGAGGTGTCTCAAAAATGGTTAAGGCGCAAAAGAGGTCTCCTCTGGACACTAACAAGTATCCTTTTTTTTCACAATTTAAGTGATTTGACTTTCAACACATTTCACATTTCACAAGTTACTAGCCAGCTTCCAATGGTAGGTGCCTTGGATAGCATTGCGGGCCCCATATAATGACTCGGCCTAGCTCCATTGCTAGCGAGCATCCATATCCCAGATGGAGTTGCCACCCTGTTTCCCTACAGGGAAAATGCCCTTACATCATACAAAGGATGAGTGCTCATTCCTTAGCCAATGACTAGTTTATTTACTTTAATTTCATTCAGGCCTAGTGTTTAAAAGCACAACTAATCGCAGTTGGCCTTGAATCATTTAGATATAGCATTTATGCTTTCCAATGCATTTCATTTCATTTAGAATAGCTTGCTTTGAGAACTAAAAGTGTCACTTTTACACTGTTAAAAAGCAACAACACATAAAGGTCTTCTAACATTTCATGTGTCCTTGCATGCAAGAGAGACATTAAATTGGAAGCTAAATCAATTAAAGTATTTTCCTAAGTTTTAACTTAGAAAAATACTTTAATTATTCTAATTTGGTTTTGACTTTAATGGATTCACTTTATTAAAGTGAAAAGTGAAATATTTAAGTGAATGGCTAATCTAATCTTGGCCATTGATTCTCATTGGAGGATTTCGTCCATAGATCCATAGTGAGGGTTAGGGTTTTCGCTTAGCCAATAAAATTAAAAGGAGTTTTGGTGGAGAGGACACGTACATATAGGTACACAGATATGATTTAGGCAGAGAGAAGTTAGATGGAGGAGTTTGCAGAAAAGATGGAGGAGCAACTACATGACAGGTTCACTGTGATTGAGCAATGAACCGTACAGATCGCACAGAGGGGCAGTGTGACACACTGACAGGGCACCATATAGTTGCCGTACGGATCCGTACTGCTGACGTTAGCAGTCGTATAGAATCCGTACAGCAGGCCGTATAGCTGCGTAGAGCAACAATGCCTTGTTGCTGGGTTGCTCGGTGATTTGCTGAGGTTTTTAGTTTGCCAGGTTGGGTGTATTTCACTTACTAGTTGTAAAAGTTCCATATGTTGATAGTAAAATTCCATATCTGACTGCTGCACTAATTTTCCCATCTTGGGTTTTTTCGAGGGTTTCCATACCCAAAATATTCGTGTCTATATTGTGAATGTTTCTCGGTTATTTATATTCTGCTGCATACTAGTAAACGAAGTTCATGTGTGGTTATTTCAGTAAACAATTTAAATATACTTTTTTAGCCCTAATTTGAACTTTGAAGGAAAATTTACATGGTATCAAAGCTCTGGTGAGCTAAATTTGAGAGACAGCAGTGATAGATCAGGGGCAAATCTATTTGAAGACACAAAGCTAAATTGCAGATCTAGGGTTTGATAGGTACACTTTAGTATGGTTGTGCAGTTGAGAGTTGAGGATAGACTCCAGGGTGCTCAGAACTTTCCTACATGGAAAGAAAGGATCACAAAAATCCTGGATGTCAATGATGCAGAGGAGTACATTGATTCCACGAAGGTTGCACCCATGGATACAACAGATTTGATAGCTTGGAAGAAGATTGATTCCAGAGCCATGTTGATCATCTTGGATGGGGTGAAGGACTACATAGTCCCTCCTTTCCGGGAAGAAGACTGCATCAGAGATGTGGACGACTTTGGAAAGTCTGTACCAAAGCAAGAATGAAAACCAGAATATGGTGCTGCAAGAGAGAAAGCGTAGCACTTAGATGGCCAAAAGAGAAGGGTTGGTGCCTTATCTCACGAGGCTCACATAGATCAAGGATGAGCTTGGTGCTGTTGGCTTTAAGACTGAGGATGAGGAGCTAGTTCGGATAGCCCTCAGTGGCTTCTCTAAGCCATGGGATACCTTTGTCAAAGGTGTTGTGGCTATGGAGAAGCTATTGGATTGGAAAAGACTATGGGATGACTTTGTGGAGGAGGAGACTCGCATGGGTCAAGGATCAAGCTCATCCAGCAGTGCCCCACAGATTGTGGATGAGGAGGTTCTATTCTTCATAGGGAAGAGCAAGGGTAAAGCAAAGAGGAAGAAGGGTGGTAAGAAGAACCTTGACATGTCAAGGTCAAGTGTTTTATCTGCCACAAGCAGGGTCACTTTGCCACCCAGTGCCCTTATAGGAAGAAGAAGAGGAACACCTAGATGGCCGGATCTGCAGAGGTGGAGGATTTCAACAGGACCTCCAATGAGGAGTTTTGCTTGATAGCTTGCATGGCAAGCACCACAGGGAGAAGTATTTGGTACATCGATAGTGGAGCATCTAGTCATATGATTGGACAGAGGAGATTCTTGAAGGACTTGTAGTAGGGTGGAACAAGTATCCACGTTGAGCTGGTTGATGATGCGCGGTATCAGGTGTAGGGAGTTGGCATTGTTTCATTTCAGAGGGAGTCTGGCAAACCCCTCAGTTTTGTTGATGTGTTATATGTTCCGAGGTTGACCAAAAACCTCATATCAGTCTCCACTCTGGAGGACAAGGGATTTCGGTTGAAATTTAGAGACCATAGAGTGTATATCAGGCTTGGGGGGTCAGATTGGAGCTTGGATCGGGTGATTGGGATCAGGAGCAGGAAAGTGTATACACTACACTTTGAGCCTGCAAATACTATGGTCAGCAGCGACAGCAGTCAGGGTGAGTTGTGGCATAGGAGGATGGCACACTTACACCATGGAGCACTGAGGCACTTGAGACAGGAAGTCATTGGAGATCCTCAGGTATAGGATGAGAAGCATAACCAATGCAAGGGTTGTGTGTTGGGGAAGAACATCAGGAAGCCTTTCCCACAGAGTGAGCACAAGTCTAAGGAGCCCTTGGATTTAGTGCATTCAGATGTTTGTAGACCTATGAGTGTCCATTCTTTCAGTGGTTACAGTTACTGCATGGCCTTCATTGATGACTATCCCAAGAAGACCTAGATCTATTTCCTGAAGGCCAAGTCAGAGGTCTTTGAGAGGTTTCGGGAGTTCAAGGCTCTTGTTGAAAACCAGACAGGAAGGAAGATCCGTGTTTTGAGAATGGACAATGGGGGAGAGTACACCTCCAATGAGTTCTTGGAGTATTGTTCGACAGAGGGGATCAAGAAGGAGCACACCATGCCTCATACCCCACAACATAATGGAATAGCAAAGCGGAAGAACAGGACTATGGTAGGAGCAACTAAGGCCATGCTATTTGATCAGGGATTACCACTATTCCTTTGGGCCGAGGCATACAAGGCTGTAGTATACATTCATAACAGGTGTCCCCACATAGTTTTGGGGAGGAAGACACCTGAGGAGGTCTTCCAGGCACTCGGCTAGATGTGAGTCACATTCGCATATTTGGGAGTGTCTTCTATTGTCATGTTCATGCTGACACTATGAAGAAGCTGGACCCTTCTGGAGAGAAGGGGTTACTTATTGGATACAGTGAGACTTTGAAGGCATACGTAGTATACATTCCTGCTCGCAAGAGGATCATTGTGAGCAGGGATGTCTAGTTTGATGAGGACAGGGCCTTGCAGAGATCTATGGACTTACCAGCAGAGCAGCAGCCAACACAGGATTCAGGGGTCAACTTCGAGGAGCCAGAGGTACAGGTATAGGTACAGACATAGGGCACAGGTTCTGGTAGTTAGAGGGAGTTAGGTGGACAGGATCCTTTAGTCATTGACGTGGAGGATGAGCTACAACAGGAGACGGATACCCAATAGCCACAACAGGTAGACACTAGGCCAAGGCCTAAGTGGTTTAGATCCATAGTACAGGATTCCAGGCAGGTGGACCCTCCACAGAGTTCCATGAGATGGAGCGAACCACTAGTGAGACTCAGTTATATGGCATTGATGATAGAGTTGATCAACTCTGAACCTTCCAGTTTCGAGGAGGTTGCACAACATGATGTGTGGCAGGAGGCCATCGTTGAGGAGTATGACTCAATCATGAAGAATCAGGTATGGGAGGTTGTGCCAAGACCTGAAGGTAAAAAGGTGGTGGGATCCAGATGGATCTACAAGGTAAAGCATGCAGCAAACATACGCATGGATAAGTATAAGGCGCACTTCGTGGCTAAGGGCTTTTCACAGAAAGAAGGTATTGATTATGAGGAGACCTTCACTCATGTTGTTAGGTATTCTTCTATTCGGACCATTATCTCTTTAGCAGCAGAGATGGGTTGGGGAGTCCATCAGATGGACGTCAAGACTGCCTTCCTCAACGAAGTGATAGAGGAGGAGGTATATATTGAGCAGGTAGAGGGGTTTGATGTGGAGAACAAGGAGACGCATGTATGCAGGCTGCATAGAGTTCTTTATGGGCTCAAGCAAGCACCTCGAGCATGGTACTTGAGGATAGACAACTATCTACGGGAGATGGGCTTTCAGCGGAGTGAGGTTGACCACAAGTTGTATTTCTTGACAGGTGAGGTGCCTCTCATACTGGTCTTATTTGTAGATGATCTCTTTCTGATAGGAGATGAGAGGCTAATTGGAGATTGCAATCCCAACCTTGTAGTTGAGTTTGAAATGAAAGACCTTTGGTTGATGCATTACTTCCTAGGATTGGAAGTTTGTCAGAGACATGGGTGCTTCTTCATTGAACAAGGGAAGTATGCAGTAGAGATCTTGAAGAGATTCAGGATGGAAGATTGCAAGCCTATGGCCATACCTCTAGTTTCCAATTGGTGGAAGATTGATGCATCAAGATAAGACAGATTTGAACCTACCTTGTATCGTCAGCTTATCGGATCACTTATGTATCTGGTCAATACACAACCAGACATCAGCTTTGTAGTCAACTCTTTGAGCCAGTTCATGGTGGACCCCTTAAAGAGTGCATTGGATAGCTGCGAAGCACATACTTCGCTACATCAGAGGAACAATGGAGTATGGGTTGGTTTATGAGCGCAGGGGGAGTGTACAGTTAGCAGGCTTAACAGATGTTGACTGGGAAGGATGTGTAGAGGACACGAAGAGTACTTCAGGTTGTTGTTTCAGCATTGGATCAGAGGTTGTGTCTTGGTTCAGTAGGAAGCAGAAGTCAATTGCATTGAGCTCGGTAAAGGCTAAGTACATGGCAGCCAACATGGCTGTTTGTCAGGGTATGTGGTGTTGATGAAATTGTCATTGATGCGAACATGAACTTGCAGTGCCCCCACAGGATGTCATTGATGCCACCAAGTCCCACTTGCAATGCCTTGACCCTTTATAGAGTGGGTTTGCACCTTGCAGTGCCTTGGACCCCTTACAGAGTGGGTTTGTGCCTTGAAGCACCTTTTACCTAGTTGGCAAGGTCCCTGTACTTACAAGCTTGGATCTTGAAGCCACCACCTTGCTGAAGACATTGAAGACCCTGGTGATGGTCTTGAAGTCGTGGTAGACGATGGAGAAGCCCTAGATGGCTTGGAGAAGCATTAATGACCCATTTTGTGGTCATTTATGCTTTGATGGTGTAATGGTACCCCAGAAGAAGGCCCAACTACCCCACAGGTGATATCTTGACCCCTGGAGGTCTCCTGAGGCGGTTAAGGTGGTTGAAGAAGCCTCTTGCTTGATGAAAAAGCCCCATGAAGATTTGGAACTTCTGATGAAGAGCTTGATGCCCTTGCAATGGTCATAAAGTACATTGTTTGCATGATGGCATGATGAAGGCACCCACACACACATGTGATGACACTTGGACACTTATGGGTTAAGGTGATGTGTGTGAGACATGGTGACCCAAGTGGCTTGTGGACAAACTCTTATAATAATGTGGCAATGGACAAGGAAAAACATGAGCAAAGGTTGAAGACATGGCAATGGAAGACAAAGAACAAGGTCATGGAACCTTTGGGGATGACCCCATGGCAAGAATATGAAGGCACTTGTAAACACTTGATTGATTGGTGTTGAAGTTGATAATGGTCCATGCCACCATTAGATGATGGGCTTGAAGTCCATGATGCTTTTACATTGTTGAAAAAGTGTTCTTGTCATAACAAAGGTGTCTTTGGACCTAATGCTTGTGGCACCTTGGGTATTGAACCCACATATTGGCAGCTTGATGATGAAACATACACACAAGCCACATACAAGTCAACACTCCAAAAAAACATAAAGAAAGGTGGACAGGTCGGCTCAACAAAAAAAGATTGTGACAAAAGAAAAAATAAAAATAAAAATTTTAAGTAGGCTCCAAATAAATGTTAAATTGTTTTTACTTTTATGACTGGTCGGCTCATTTTTTTTTTTTGGAAAACTAGTATAAATACCCCATAGAAATTTCATTTTGAATATAGAATTTCAGATGAGGATAAGCAGCTCTGAATTCGGCTGAGGTAATTCGGTGGGAGCAGTCCAAGCCAGGACACAGCCATGGAAGATCTCTTTGGGTTTAAATTTTTATCTTTTTACTACTGTGTGACAGTCCATTTTGGACTTGTTTTGGGCCTTTTTTCACTTGTATATGACAGTCCTAATTTGCAGCATTTCAACAGTCCTGAACTTCTTCTTGCTGCTGGTTGGACAGTCCCTCAAACACATGACAGTCCCGAAATTCCTCAAGGAAGGTGACAGGTACAAAATCTTTTGAAGTTTGACAGTGTTTTAAATGCTATGACAGCCTATGTTTGAAGATTGAAGGATCACAGTCCATAATGCTTGAATGAAGGTTGTCCAAGTTTCATTATGACAGTCTGAACCCTCTTGATGCTATGATAGTCAAGTGGTGACAGTCCTAATCTTGAAAAGTTGACAGTCTCCTATCTCAGGGTTGCAAAGTAAACCAAGTCATTAATTCACACAGTATACACATTGTGATGTTGTGCATGCTTAGTTAGAAGGTATACTACACAGTAATGATGACACAGTTGCTAGACAATGTTTACACTACACAGTGATGAATATACAATGATATGGTGTGATATGTTTTGACTCCTGAGATATGCTCAACATACAGTAATACAAAGTGCTAGTTACATTTGATGATTCTTACACATATGCTCAGAGATATGTTGAACTTGATATGATCAGTGAGATGCTTAGCATGCTCAGTGATATGTATAGTGGATGATCAGTACACAGCCCATATCTATTGAATGGACAAGCACGTTATGAAGATGATGATGAACCTTTATATGATACTAACCCTAGCTACTATGATGTACAATGTCATGAAACAATGGTGCATACAGTCGTGAATAATGCAGTGGTAAAGAATACATTTATAATGACGATGATATAATGTTGTATGACTTATGATGGCATGTACATTTCCTGTGCACCTTGATGTAGACCCTACATGATGATGATGTTTACTTGCAAAGGATGATGATATGATGTTTAGCATGCACTGAAAGTTGATATACAGTCATAAGCTTGTTATCCAAAGGTTTGGCATGCACTTGTCAAGACCTTGATGTTCCAGATCTTGCCTTGGCAATGATGATGGTGATAGTCTTCAGAAATGTCACCTAGAGTTGCAGCAGCAAGCATAGAATGACCAGCAGATGAAGTATTGATCAAAGGTTGATTAGCAACAGTGATGAGCAGCAGCATTGATAAGCAGTAGAGGTTGATAAAAAAACCATAAGCGGACCTAACAAATGCTGATGAGTAGATGATAAGTAGATTATGAGCAGCGTTGATGAGTAGAGGTGAGGAGTAGAGAAGATGAGCATCGTCAGAGATGGTTGAGCAGCAGATTGATGACAATCAATGATTGGCATCAAGCTTGCAAGTAGTGACTTGCACTTGATGATTGGACTCCTCAAACCTTTCTTAGTTGGAGCTAAGAAAACCAGGTTGGGTCTTGTTTCAGAGTTGGTGCTCTATTTATTAGTTGTTGTTGATTCTAATCGAGAAGATTGTAGTCTTCCAGTGTAAATAAATAAATATCAAATTACAAATATTATTGTGTCTTGTTTCTTGATGTGATGCTTATGATTTATGGTTGATGCATATGGTTATGTGATTAATGTTTGATTATTAAAAGAAGGTAAAAAGTTTATAATTGCTCTCACACTGATTCACCCCCCTTTCAGTGTGGCCATTGTGTCCAACAATTGGTATTAGAGCCGACCTTCGTCACAAGCCTTGCAAGCTTGAAGGAGATCCATGGACACACAATGGAAGCAAAAGAAGAGTCATCAAGCAATGACGTGCCTGTACTTGATATGACAGATTATTTCAGTTGGAGGAGCAAGATGAAGGCATATATGAAGAAGTTTGGTGTTTGGGAGGTTGTGATCAGTTCACTAGCTCCGTCAAACAAGAAGGGCAAAGCAACTGCACAGAAAGAAGCAAAGAAGGACAATACTACAACCTTGAAGTTCCTCATGAATGGACTTTTGAGCTCAGTAAAGAAAAGTGTAGGGGAGTAAACTTTAGCTTTAATGAGCTAGTACCATTGATGAGCTATGGTATTCTTACCTGTGGCTATTTAGTATTTTCATTTTGTATCTAGTAGTACAGTAGATACTAGACTTAGTACTAAGAAGTATCTACTCTATTTTGTATTTGTCGATGGCATTCTCTTGATATCTATGTAATACATTTTGATTTTTGTGGTTTAATGAGAAATATCAGATATGCAATTTATGGTTCAAAGTTCATGATTCATTGATAATTTTATTACTGATTCATCATTGACAAATTTCAATTGAATGATATTATGATTGATGTACACTGTATATACTTCTAGTTTTTTAAAAATGTAGATCTTTATGTATTTTTATAATATATATATATAATTTTTTAAAATATATAAAACGTGTCCCCCGTGTCCTATTTCTGGGGTCGGCGTGTCTCGTGTCGAATACTCGTATTTTCGTGTCCTCCGTGTCCCGTGTCCTCGTGTCATGTGACTTAGCCTGTAACTGATCAGATACCAATAATATAACTCAGATTGTCATCCATCTGCTGCAAGTGTTAAGAGGCTAAGACATGCTCTACAAATCATTTAAGTAACAATCATAACAAATAGCATTCACTTCACTGGAGGTACATCAACCAAATACATATATAGGGTTTTAGCTATTATAACTTAGACCAGACTTTCAAGACTATACTCACGTCATAGTTGTAGTCAATTTGTTAGTGAAGGGTGAAGGCTAAAATTCACAGGGTTAGGCCAAAGGATGACTACCCACTCAACATGTGACACTTTGGATATGGAAAGGGGATACTCACTATTAGCCATATGTCGGAAAAACAACAACAAAAGGGATAGCAATGCCTCACAAATGGGTGAACTACTTCAGAGGTGCTTACTCATCTTGACAAATGCTCACAATCCAACTCAATACAAGTAAGGCCAACAATCTTTAGATATAACTTTTTAGGAACCATTGCTTTTTTGGGCCTTTGATTTTCCATAGCCTTTGTCCATGTATTTTTATATAGACTTTTATCATTTAGGCTTTATGCATTCATGTATGTTGAAAAACACTACTTTTCTTGAATGTTTAAGATATTTCATTGCAATATTTTCAGAGCCAATTTCATTAGGCTAGCCTTGCATTCACGTATGTGGAAAAACACTACTTTTCGTGAATGGGCTTTTATAAGATATTCATTGTATTTCCAAATACCTTGTATTGATGGCAGCGCTACTTGTTTCGGGTAAGCAAATACATCCTAGGAAACTCAGAGCTGAGACGCAAATAAATAGTGAGACTTGTCCAACAAAGGCTCTAGCGGGGAAAGGTCCTCTATGCCACAAGTCAAGTAGTAAGTCGAGCTAAAACAAAACTGGAAGGTAATGGATGGGTGGAGATAATGAATGATGAAACCAACACTAGCAATCCAAAGTATGGTGGGAATGGCTACCTCTATTCTCCCTAAGGAGGGTAAAACCAATGAGTATAGGTCAAGAACTTCAAACTCTGAGTATGGACACCAATACATAATACAGATACATCGAAGTCCACATATTTATATGACCGCCAGATCATGATACTAAATGCTAACACGTCACAAAAATGAGAAAAAAGAGCAATGATAACCATAACACAATATAATATAAGCCGAGTCATAAGCATGAAAATAATCCATCTGAACCAACATCTGTCCAATGAGAAAACACTGATGCAAATCTGGGCACTGCTAACTGCTCTGTACATGACTAAATGGCTACATCGGTCCTCAAATCTGAGTGCCCTGAGACTCAATCCTGGCATGGGAAAGTACTATAGTCCATATATAAAATAATGATCCATCATAAATGCTCATCTCAGCATCTCATCTGGAGGAGATCTGGCTGAAAAAGTGTACTGAATCTGAAAAATAGAATATGGTAGCCCGACTACTATATATATGATAACAAACACCTCTCACACTTAACTCACTGTCGGCAGCCAACCCACTCCATCTAATTCACCAACTCCAAATTGACTTCTTTCACTCCCTCACGCGTGAGTTTGGTGAAGTCAATAGGTGGTGATGTCATCCATTCTTCATGACTCGCTAGCTCCCAAATATATCCAAGTTTAAAAAAATAAAAACAAGCTTCAAAGTGAGGGGGGGGTCCACCCACCATTCCCCACTCGCTAGTCTTCACACTAGCGTGGAGTCTCACGCCAAACACCCACTCACGCGAGCTTGTACTCCCCACCAAATTTTTAAACCCATATAAAATAACATCAAGTGGGGAGGGGTCCACCCACCATCCCCATTCGCTAGCATTAACACTAGCGTGGAGTGTGGAGTCTCATGTTAATTTTTCCCTCACGCTTAGCCAAATGTTTAAACCATAGTTTAATACCATGCTTTAATATAATACTTCAAGTTTGAAGAGGAACGTAACCCTTAGGGGGACCCATGCCATGTCACTCCTTTTTAAAATATTCTAATTTTTGACTTTCAAACATTTGACGTTAGTGCCAAAAGGGTGTAACTTAGCATTAAAATGCTCTTTTGATGCATTTTTAGCAAAATAATGCTCCACGGGGTGATCCAGCTGCCCAACGAATGTGGAAAATGGTCCCTGGGGTAAAGTGGACGCTCCGGGTGTGAAAACGAGTGACGTCTTCGTATCCGACTTTTATTACATTTTGAAATTTTGTAATTAAACCATTAAAAAATGGTCTAATTTTGCGGAAAACTTTTATTTCCTCGGAAACTGACAAAACTCTAGGGGGACCTAGCACATGCGCATATGACTCAAAATCAATGCCTAGCATGTTGAAAAACATTCACACGAAGGCTCTAATAACCTTCTAAGGCCGAGACACCAACATGACTACCCCAACTTTGGAGGTGTCAGTGAAAAACTCAGAAATTATTAGTCATTTGGTCAACAACCAATAATAACCGAGGGAAAAAACACTCTGGGCTAGTCGGCTTGATGCTTAAGTCTGGGAAGCCGAGCCTTTTATAAAAAAATAAATGTTAGGACATTTTTTACAATTTCCCCAAGGGGGTATGAACATGTGTTACAAAAATTTCCGAACAGACTCCCAGAAAAAGGTCGGCGGACTTTTGAACTCCAACCTTGAACAAGTGTACTTGTTCTACTTTGCCGACTCGCTTGAAAAAACCACCAAGTACAACTTAGGTGGTAACAAGTTGGTAAACATTAAATTTATTATCTTAATATTTTATTTATTTGTTAATGATCTTTTATTGATTTTTAAAAAAATGTTTTAACACTTTAATTTAATGGTACGGGTTTTGTGTTTTAAGGGTCACCATGAGGGCTTCAAGGTCTAAATCAAAGGTGTAATGGGGATAGAGTAGATTGTAGGCTTAGGGACCAAAGGTAAGGGTTTTGTTAGGTCAACAAAGTTACCACAAGCTTCATAAACATGACCATCAAGGTGTGGGGGTCCCTAGACTTCTCTTAGGGTACCATGACCTCAATAAAACACAAATGACCACTGAAAGGGTCATTTGGACTCTTGCAACTTCTTCAACCCACCAAGGACACATTCTAGGGTAATAGGACATGGTTGTGGTGCTGGGGAACCAAAGAAACAACTGAGGAACCATAAAAACAACATAGGGGTACTTAAACACTCTAAAGGGTGTACAGGGCTTTTAACATTGTTTTAAGGGCTCCAAGGGATATAGACTTGGGCTTGGATGAGGTCGAAAGGTCTCCTTTGACATTGCTAACTACTAAACCCTTAGGGGCTCCTCAAGTGGCACCGAGACACATCGTCACACACCTGTTGGCATTAATGAAAAAATATTCAACAGTTTTAGCTGCCCGAAACATATGAAAACTGGGTTTCGGGGTGAAGACAACGCTCTGATTGTGAAAACGAGCCTCCACATGCCAGATTTCACCTCCGTATCAAGCTTTTATGCCTTTTACAATTTTTTTAATTAAACCATTAAAAATAGCCTAATTTTGCAAGAAAAAATAATTTTCTCGAAATGGAACAGAAACCTAGTGGGACCTAGCACATGTCCATACGACTCAATTTGAATGCCTAGCATATTTATAGACATTGACACAGAGGCTCTAATAAGCCCCTAAGGCCTAACCACCAAGACGACTACCCCAACTTTGGAGGTGTGAGTAAAAAACTCAGAAATTATTAGTCGCTTGTTCAAGAACAAATAATTACCAAGGGAAAAAACACTCTGGGCTTGTAGGATTAATGTCTAAGTCTAGAAAGCGGAGTCTTTTGTAAAATTGACCATGCTAGCACTTTTTTAACAATTTCCCCAAGGGGGTATGAACATGTGTTACAAAAAATATAAAAAAATTCTCAGAAAAAGCCTGGTAGACTTTTGAATTTTGAAGAATGAACAAGTATACTTGTTCTACTTTGTCGGCTCACTTGAAAACTCCACCAAGTACAACTTAGGTGGTAACGGGACAAAATTGGTTGCTGCATCATGGTAGCTCCAACTACTATAAATGTGATAGCAGGCCTTAGCCATGATTTTATATGCAATTGTAAGAAAAATGGGCCACCAACCACCAACGAAGTCTTTAGCTGCATTTATAGGAATAAGTTTAGTTAGTAACCTATTAAGAAACTTAGATTGGCAACATAAGGAAAACACTTCAAAAGCCAATTGACAAAAATCATTATCAATGGTGTCCCTCATGGCCTTGTAAAAATTACAAGGGAGACCATCCACATTTGGGGACTTGCCATTCTGCTCGGAAGCGAAAGTATCATAAAGATCCTCCCTTGAAAGCTCTTTATCCAAATTGTCCTAATCATCGCTTAAAACCTTGTGGTGAGAACCTTGCAACAAGCATCTCTAGTAGTGAAGACCCCATCTATCAAAGCGTAAGGAGCAAAAGTATTCTGAAGATACAAAACATACCTCTAACCTTAGAAGGGTCCTTATCAAGAAAACCATTAGCTCTATGCACACCAGGAACCCTATTAGTTGTCACGTTCCTTTCGAGGAAGTCAAAATAGAACTTGGAGCCCTCATCTCCCTCATGAATCCGTTAAAGGCATGATTGAATCTAAGAACCCCTAGCAATATAGTCCTCACCTTTGCCGATAACGATCTCCAATTTCGTAGCCTCTTCTTGAAGAGTCACATTATGAACATCCTCTTCAAGAAAGATGTGAACCTCCTCAAGCTGATATTGAGCCACTCACAAGTTCTTTCTTTGCTTCCAAGCCATCGTCTTGCCCAACCTCTCATGATCTGAACAGTATGGAAAACAATAGCCTCCTATCAAAGGATCCACCCTTGATCACCCGCTAGCTTGGGTGAGAGATTCCATACTCTTTGAACTAGAGCTCGTAAGTCCTTTGACTCCAATTGGGACACGTTCAGTTTGAAGAAAGGAAGAGGAAGAATCCAACCTGTGCTTGTTGTGAACTCTTATGACATCCTAATGATCTTAATAAGGCTGCATAGTTTGCAAATTTGGTGTATAGTTAGTAGATACTTTGATAACTGATCCACAAAGGACCCTAGGACAGCATATTAGTCTACCTGCCATGTGGAGATTTTTCATTTACCCCATCAATACTGGCTACTGTGTAGTCTATAGGGTCGAGAAATCATGCTTTGCTTGCATTGATCTTGAAAATTTGTTAGCAAATATGCTTAGTTTTATATTCAAACATTGAGAAATATGTTTTTGCTGGCAAGACATATACCACGGAAGCTTATTGGTTTTCCTTTCGTGCTAGTATTTTATGTTTTTAGCATTGAGGTTGAGCATCTTCGGGTCCTTTATTTACTCTCAAATAGATTATATTGGGAAACTCTATTTTTATATGGATCATGCTATTACATAAGCCTCTAAAAGCTTTTTCTTGTAGTAAAATCTTTTGAATTTTAATTTTTTATGATTTTGTGCCTTTTGTCATATTTTGTTTGTTACAGTTCAGGTTGGCTTATGTTGTCCCCACTTCACGTACTGGTGGAGCTAGAGAGTTAGTGGATGACCCAAAACGAATTGCTGGTCATTATCTTCGAGGCTGGTTTATTTTTGATCTTTTTTCTGTCTTGCCTGCACCTCAAGTAAGTTCTATTCATACTCTTGCTCTGAAGTATGGTATTTTATGAATCTCAGCTTAGATATGATGCTTTCATGTTCTTATTTTCTAAATTATGTTTCTTCTTTTATATCGTATGAAATGACCCTACCCTAGGACAATTTGATTTCTTTTAGACTATCTTGTTCTTGGTAACACCTAACTGAATCTTCTGAATGCAATTTTTGACATGGAATTCTTCTAACAATGATAAAATCAGATATAAAAACCTTACATTTGAAAGTTAACTTGTAGGCCAAAGGAAGCAACTAAGTGCTATCACGCAAATTTGCAGCAAAAGTCTTGCCTAATAATTATTGGTCATGTATCCCTATCGTTGCTAGATGCCTCTCCGTTTGAATTGGTGCTTTTTGAGTCTCAGGGAGTGTTGTAAAATGTGTATGCTGCCATCTAATCAATAAATCTGATTAAAATCCAAGATGATCAACACACAAAAGACTCTTTCTTGGGATGTTTGTAATCAATCAAGAGCAAGGGTAAGTTTTAAACAACAATTTTAAGTGGTTAGGATCATGTCCTATAAATAGTTGCAACAACTAATTAATAGAAACTAGTGGAGAGGATGTGGGCCATGTTACCCCCTGAAATGTAGGGGTGACATGATGATCGATGCCTTTGTGATTTCCATCACATCCATTAGTTCCATACATGAGATCTATGGTTTTACCCATGGATATTTTCCAGAGACACTTCTAGCTTGCTCAAATCACCATGTTATGTGCCTGAGATCAATGGGAACTTTCAATTGGTACCAATGTTATGACATGTGCTATACTTATTGACTCATGGGAAATGCTTTCTTATATGTAGACATGAAAATGAGGAGTTGATGGTGTTGCTCTAGAATGGCTCATGTATCCTAGAGGGTTGTTTCATAACTAAAGATGTATTGTCGTGTGGTCATAATTCTTCCTTTGGATAAGTGTGTAACCTTGAGAGTCAAGTGTATGCCTAGGGATTTAAGTTGCTGTGACACTCACTTCACGTTATTTACAACATTTTACCTTGCTATTTTTCATTCCATGTCATTCCACTAGACCTTTCACCCATTTCCATCATGTCCCCTGTTATCCATTAAAGTTGCACTTGAGTGGATTTCCATGAGCCACCAAAGTCTTGAACAAAGCCAAGTTGTTCATCATTAGTGCTCAAAAGTTCTGTGGTTACATCAGGACCAATCGTGGTCTCGTTTTTAATAAATTACATGTTCTTACCGCGTGGGTATTTTGTAATAAATGTGCTAGCATGGAAAACTTTTTGTAAAGGACTTGGATTCCTAGGACTTAGTCGTCAATCTGATCATTCCAAGGTGTTTTTTTCCTTTTCAATTATGCAACGTTGAATAAGCGATGTGTAATTTTTTCGAGTTTTTCACTGCTTCTCCAAACTTCAAAGCTGGAATGGTCTTGGTGGTTAAATCCCGGGAGGTTATTAAAGTTCACGTGTTGATGCATATAAGCATGTTAGACATTGTTTTGAGTCATTATGAACATGTACTAGGTCCCCCTTTGTTTTTTTTTTAATTTTCGAAAAAAATATTTTTTTCCGTAAACTTAGGCTATTTTTTAATAGTTTAATTGAGAAAATTTAAAATGTCATAAAAGTGTGGTCTAGAGGGGGAATTTTCCACGGGGGTGCTTGTTTTCAAACTCAGAGCACCCTTTTTACCCCAAAACCCACTTTTCCTAAGTTTTAAGTGATTATTTATCACTTAGGTGAAAAGTCTCCAAAAAAAGGCAAAAAGTGAATAAAAAATTAGAAAAAGGGAAAATATGGAAAAAAACATATCCCTAAATTAGTGGGAACTTGTCCCAAACATGTTCCGAGTTAATTAAGGATGATGTTGGGGGTAATTGGAAACCAAATCAAGATCAAATTGGGTTGATTCCAGTCAAATCCATGAGGGGGTGAATATCTCTTTAGAGGGGCACATTTATCCATGAAAGACATGTCTTCTTGTTGTATATGTGTCATAGAAAGAGAGGGGGGTGACCCATCTTGCGAGAGGTGGCGCCTATTGTTATCACCCGCCTTGTAGTTGCCTGCTTGAGATGGATCCAGGATGGATGGTAGAGGGGCAAGCAACTAAGGGGTGGAACCACGACTGCCTAGACTCCCAAATGGATGGTTGTCACGCCAATCAAGGCAGCCTTCACTTTAGGTTATCCTAGTCCAGGACAACAATGGGGGAGACCCGGATCTGCTCCCGACAGGAGAGATCGAACCTAGACACCATAAGAAGATTAGATGGGGCTTCAGGGTACTTAAGGTGCAAGGTGAATGAAAACCCTAGCTCTAGGGTTTAGGTACTAGCAACTGATGGAGATGACCACTGTCTTAGGAAACGTAACTATGACAGGGTGAGCAAGAATAGAGTTGGGACTATCCAGTACCTAGAAATCAGACTTAATGAAAGGTGTTTGAGCTATCAGTGAATGTTGGTAGAGGGCAAAGGCTAAGAGCCTAAGGGCAGCGCTAGCTAGGAGATTAATGCTTTGTGTGCATTTGGCAATGGAGTCAGAAGTAAACCCACATTTTAGAGAACTCACTTGGGAGACACCTTGGTCTACGAACCCAGAAAGTAATTGGTCCAGAAAAGCTAAGGTACAGGAAAACCAACTCAGTGGATGGCTAGCGCTAGGGCTTAGGAGGACAGATCTGCAGTTCTAGAGGCACTGGGAGGCTAATGGCTCAGTGTTGAGGAAGAAAAGAGGTCAGGGGGACCTGATCTACAAGCTCAAATCAGGAAAACAACAGGAAAATCAGATCTAGAAAAGTCAAAATCTGATGATGGGGCTAGGAGGTTGAAAACTGATTTTTTCAGATCTAGGGAAAACCAGGATGAATTAGCACAACGTTGAGGGTGTTTTGGGATGCTTGGGACCCAATCTATCAGCCTATCATGTCAGATTTCAGAAAAACCTACTTCCGGAAAAAACCAATTTTCAGTGAGGGCGCTAGGGCAGTTTCAGTCTATTTTTCAGATCCGGTCAAACTGTTGAGCCTCTTGACAGGGTTGGGGTTGATTTGGACTGCCCAAGACCCGATCTATCCATCTGTGAAGTCAGAAATAAAAAAAACTCAAAACCCTAGCAGGTCAATTTTTTCAGTTGGGGGTTATGCAGTTTTCTGTTGAAAAATTAGATCTAGGTCAATCTATGAGGAATTTGACCAGCGTTCCAGTTGATTTAGTTAGGGGAAGGCCCGATCTATGAAACCCAAAAATGGTTTGGCAAAAGATAGGACGGTTCCCTGATTATTTGATTTTTTAGGTTTTTATGGTTTAGGAGTTTTCAGAAAAATAGTTAAATTTCAGCAAGGTACAATGGAATAAGATTAGAAAAGAAGAACTTACCTGTGGATCTTACCTAGATAAGCTTGTAGAAGTCTGTAACAGTGACGATCCTAGCTATCCCGATCAATCCTGGAAGATCCCCGTGATTTCTATGGCATATGCAAGCTCCAAACCATCAAAGCGACCCCTACCCTACATGAGCAAACGTCAACCATATCAGATTTGCACATACAAAATAAAGAAATTGAATGCTACAAGACAGTAAAATGAAGTAATCATAGATCGCAATGAAATTAATGAAAACCCCCTGATCCAAGACGAAGAGAACAGAGCGAGTTGAGGTCCCCCTACAAAAACGCTCCAGCCAAAATGCCCTCCTATAGACAAAACAATGATAGCCACGAAAAAAAATAGATCTCACGAGAATTTCCACGATGTTAGTAAGCTGAAGACAAGCTAATCACCATTTGAGCACATAAGATGCAAAGCAAATCCAGAAAATTTCCATAGAAAAAGTTTTTCTATTATACAGATCCAAGAGCCAAAGACCCCTTACAAATGAGAAGCTCTCTCCTTTAAATAGAAATGAGAGAACTTCAATCATAACCAAATCTTAAGCACTTTAAAAACGAGTGGCTAAGATTAAAAGATGAATGTTCTAATCAATGGTTGAGATGAGCTCAACATACAACACATGGATCAATATAACCACAATTTACCAAAGTGGACTTAAACCACCCAAATAAAGGTAACCCATTCAACAAGAAATAAATGAAAGCACATGGTGGGTCCAAGGAGTGTTTGACTAACTCCCTTGGGGT